>CM077163.1:129103410-129579163 GCA_039583875.1 Platanthera guangdongensis | reverse complement strand
TTCATGCCCTCCTGGTTTGCTCAGAATTACCTTGCCCACTACTTCAGACAAGAACTTTGCCTTGATTGTTCATCCCCTTCCTGTTAAAGACTGATCCCACCTTCATCTTTGAATCCAGTCCACACCAAGTAAGAGCTTCCCTGTCTTTAGAACAGTTACTTCCTCTTCTTCTTGAACTTAGGTAGCTGAAGTACCTTTCTCAAAGACTTGGGTGATAGTTTGACTTGTGGTGCCATGCACCCTGACTTAATCTGAAGCCTGAGTCATCTACAGTTGCTCCAGTAAGAAATTCAATTACTTCTTCTTCCATATTTTCGTTGGTTCTGAAACCAAGAACTCCAATCCTGAATCGCTGACTAGGGTTATCACTGATTTGATTTCTTGATCGCTGTCGTCAAATGCGCCTCGCACGAGCTCATAGCCTTCGTTACGTTCTCTTCCAGCTTGGGAGCCATTAGGGTTTGAAGATTTAGTCTTGAGAAGAGAGAAATGTCGACACAAGAGTTTAGGTCTCGAAACTTTGAAAGCGTGTCGACAATCAAAGACAGAACCCTATTTATACCTTTCTTGTTTGAAGACGAACAGGCGGGATGAATTTCTAATGATGTGTCGACACTGTCAATAAGTGTCGACACTGACTTATAATGTCTCGACACTCATGTGTCGACACAAATTTAGTCAACAGATTTTATGTGTCGACACTTGGTTAAGTGTCGACACCACTATACTCGACATGTGTCGAGACTTTAGAAAAATTCTGAGTAAAACTTAAGTGTCGACACCTTATTGGATGTGTCGACACCTACTCGACATGTGTCGACACTAACATTCTGAAGTGTCGACACTAACTTCCTAGATGTGTCGACACCATTTTCCTGAAGTGTCGACACTTACTATTCTGTGTCGACATAGACTTGTCTATGTGTCGACACCTTTTTACTTAGCCAATTTTGTTCTGTATACTTAGTCTAAGTTTATCATACCTAGTTCAATTTTGAACCTATTAAACTTAGCTTCTTCTAAGGGCTTAGTGAACATATCAGCTATCTGATTATCTGTTTTAACATATTCAAGTGCAATATCATTTCTTTCTACATGCTCCCTAAGAAAGTGATATTTTATCTCAATATGTTTAGTTCTACTATGTGATACAGGGTTATTAGCTATGAAATAGCACTTGTAGAATCACAATAAAGTGGAGTTCTACTTACCTGACATCCATAGTCTTCTAGCTGATGTTGAATCCACAGAAGTTGAGCACAGCAACTTCCTGCAGCTACATATTCTGACTCAGCTGTGGAGATGGCCACACTGGTTTGCTTCTTACTACTCCATGAAATGAGTCTTCCACCTAGGAATTGACAGGATCCAGTAGTGCTCTTTCTATCTTCTTTGCATCCTGCAAAGTCTGCATCTGAATAGCCTGTTAGATCAAAATCTCCATTCCTAGGGTACCAGAGGCCTAGATAAGGTGTGCCCTTTAGATATCTCAAGATTCTCTTGACTGCAGTCAAGTGAGACTCTTTGGGGCAGGCTTGATACCTGGCACAAACACATGTAGCATACATAATGTCAGGCCTACTTGCAGTCAAGTAAAGTAGGGAGCCAACTATCCCTCTATACAAGGTTTCATCTACAGGTTTCCCTGCATCATCCTTGCTTAGAGACATACTTGACCCCATAGGAGTCTTCATGGTACTGGAGGAATCCATACCATATTTCCTTATGAGTTCTAGGGTGAACTTAGACTGACATATGGAAGACCACTTTCAGTCTGTTTAACTTGGAGACCCAAGAAAAACTTCAGTTCTCCCATACTACTCATTTCAAATTGACTCTGCATAAGCTTTGCAAACTTTTTGCAAAGGCTACTTTCAGTAGACCCAAATATAATGTCATCTACATATATTTGGACAAGTATTACTTTGCCTCTAGATTCCCTAAGGAATAGAGTCTTATCTATTTTCCCCCTTGTGAACTTGTTCTCAATGAGGAAACTAGATAGGGTTTCATACCAAGCTCTAGGAGCTTGCTTTAACCCATACAATGCTTTCCTAAGTCTATAGACATAATGTGGAAAGTAGGATCAACAAAACCTGAAGGCTGCTCCACATATACTTCTTCTTTTAAATTACCATTAAGGAATGCTGACTTCACATCCATTTGGTATACTTTGAATCCTTGGTAGGTTGCATAGGCCAAGAACATCCTGATGGCTTCCAGTCTGGCTACTGGAGCAAAGGTTTGATCAAAATCAATACCTTCTTCTTGCCTATATCCTTTGCAACCAGTCTTGCCTTATTCTTAATGATGACTCCTTGTTCATCTAACTTGTTTCTGTAGATCCACTTTGTTCCTATCACATTGTGATCTTTGGCTTAGGAACTAAGTCCCAAACCTTGCACCTCTTGAACTGGTTTAGCTCTTCCTGCATAGCTTCAGTCCACTGTGGATCTTGTATAGCTTCTTCAAATTTCTTTGGTTCTATTTGAGACAGAAAACTTGAATATACTGCAGCATTCTGATTTCTGCTCCTTGTCTGAACACCTTGTCTTGGATCTCCAATGATCAGCTCCACTGGATGATCTCTTAGATGCCTGTTGGCTGGAGGCATCCTTACTTCTGGTTGTACTTCTTCAGCATCTTCATCATGCTGAGTTCCTTGAACTTCTTCAGCTCCTGGTACATGTAGTTCTCCCCCTGGACATAAGCCATCTTCTTCTACTTGCTGTCTTGCAGCAGGTACATCTTCTATGGTTAGCTTGTCCATCTTCTTAGAAAGACCTGTGGGGCTGCACACACTACTAGACAACTCATTGTTAATAAGAAGTGTCTCATCAAAAACTACATGCACAGACTCCTCTACAACTTGTGTAGTCAAGTTGTAGACTCTATAAGAGCCTTACTATTACTGCTGTACCCAACAAACACTCCCTCTTGGGATTTGGCAGCAAACTTAGTTAAGTAAGTACTTCCCATTGTTAAGTATGAAGCATTTACAACCAAAAATCCTGAAATAGGATAGATTTGGTTTCCTGCCTTTCACTACTTCATAGGGTGTCTTGTTTAACCTTTTAGTGATGGTAGCTCTATTTATCACATGGCATGCAGTGTTACTGCTTCAGCCCAGAAATATTCTGGCAGTGAAATCACTTAATAGAGTCCTACCAGCTTCTATCAAGGTTCTATTTTTCCTTTCAGCAATGCCATTTTGCTGAGGTGTTCTAGGTGAAGAGAATTCTTGAAATATCCCATAGTCTTCACATAGTTTTGTCATGCTTTCAGATTGAAACTCTGTACCATGGTCACTTCTAATTTTGACCACTGTACAGTTCAATTCATTCTGAATTTGCTTAACAAAACTGTGGAAGACACTAGGTGTTTCAGATTTCTGCTTTAAGAAGAACACCCAGGAAAACTTGAGTAGTCATCAACAACTACAAAGGTGTAGACCTTCCTACCTAAGCTGTGAACTGGCATTGGACCAAATAGATCCATATGCAAGAGGTATAAACACCTCACAGCATCCTTGTTGTCAATGCTTCTAAAGGTGGATTTAGTCTGCTTGCCCTTTTGACAAGCTGAGCAAATGCCATCTTTGACACACTTAACTTGAGGACCATTCCTCACTAACTCTTTACTAAAGAGTTTGCCAATAGTCTTGTAATTAAGATGAGCAAGCCTCTTGTGCCACTTGACACATTGAGAGACTGTCTCATCAGCTACAAGACAAACTGGAGAACTATTGTTCTCAACCATAATGTCTAAACAATAGACATTTCTCTTCCTATAACCTGTCAAAATGATCTCTTGATCACTTGACCTCTTGATATGACAACCATTTTTAACAAATGAGATGTCATACCCTACATCACTTAATTGACTTATACTAATGAGGTTATGTTTCAAACCTTTAACATAAGCCACTTGAGTAATGGTAACAAGTTTAGAAGATATGTTACCAAACCCTTTGATGATTCCTTTTTCAGAACCACCAAACCGGTCACCTTTGGACCATTTTTGATTGGGATGTAGTCCTTCAGTAGTCCCCTAGTTCCAGTCATGTGTCTGGAACATCCACTATCCAAGTACCATGTTGGGGTATGGCCACTTGGATTCTCCTGCAAAACAAATTACTGAACCTTAGAACCCAATGGTTTCTTGGGTCCTTGGTAACTGTTAGTTTGCAACTTGACAAGCTACCTACTGGCTTTCCACCAGGTATCTTGTTACTACCTTTGGCACTAACATTGTGCCAACAGTCCAAAGCAAAGTGGCCAACTTTGCCACAGCACACAACATTCAAATTTGTTGTACCTTTGCTTAGGTACAGACTTGCTGTCTTAACTACAGCAGTCTTGTGAATGTTGGGGCTTTGCCCTTGGACTTGGACTGATCCTGAACAGTCCTTGCTGGATTAACAAAACCCAGTCCAGTCTTTCCTTTATGATGAACAAAATCATCAATCAAGGGTAGCACTGATTTAGGTTTTGAAAACCTAGCTACTAGCTCTTTCTCCTTCTGAAGATTAATCTCCAGTTTCTTAATTTGATCATTCTTAAATGTAATGTACCCATCTGAATCACAGTAATGTGTTTCAGCCTGGCCACTTCATTTAGTTTTTGATCATAATTCTTCTCATAATCTATTGCAGCTGTCTTGAGATCAGCAATTTCCTTGGCCAAATTTTTGGCTAGGGTCTTGCTTTTCTTATAGGCTAGCAATAGTACTTGATATTCATCTAGGAGTTGATGAATATCTCCCTCAGACTCAGACATATTCTCATCACTTGATGAAGAATACTCTGACTCTGAACTTGAACTGGAATCAGAACTTTGAGTTAAGCCTTGTACCTGACTGGTCCTGGCTGCTCCAGGTTTTTGGTACTTTCAGTCAAAGCCATCAGTCCTTGGCTTGACAGTCTTCTTGCTCATAGATAGATTCCATGATCTGCATGAACTCTTCTTCTTCTTCAGCAAATAGCCCAATATAGGCTTCAGCATCTGTCTCTGTGTCTGAAGAAGACATATCTGAAAGAGTCTTCTCATTCTTTGCAACAAAGGACTTCTCCTTCTTTCCTTTGAAGTGTGTTTTCTCTTGTCACTGGATTCCTTCCTTCTTTCAGGACAGTCTGCAATAACATGCCCTGTCTATTGCAGCAGTAACAAATTATCTTGGATCCAGTTGCCTTACTTGTCTTGGTCCTTTTCTTGTCCTTCTTTGAAGGCTTCTTTTCCAGATACTGAACCTCTTTCCCTTTGGAAGATGAAGGTCTAGACCTCCACTGTTTCTTCTTAAGGAACTTCTGAAAATGTCTGGTGAATGCAGCAAAGTCTTCATCACTTTCACTGCTTGTAGATTTTGTACTTTCAGATTCTTCAGATTCTGATTCAACTACCTCAGGAGGAGGAGTTGATGACTTGGTCCTGCTCTTTCTAGGTACATCTGACTTAAAGGCAACAGTCTTTTCTCTGTATTCAGTCCTTGTTGACTTTTCTTCTTCTTTTCTTACTGACAATTGCATCTCATAGGATAAAACTTGCCAAAAAGTGTGGGAGGAGGAATTTCTCCCAACTTTGCCATTTCTCTGATGGCACAAATCTTGGTGTCCCAGTCTTTGGTTAGGGACCTTAAGAATTTGTCATTCAACTCATAGTTTGTGAACTCTCTTCCATATGACATGAGTTCATTTACAATTCTATAAAATTTCTTATAGCATTCAGTGATGCTATCTCCTCTTCCTTGCCTAAAACTCTCATATTCTTGATTAAGCAAGGACTTCCTATCTTGCCTTACTTCTTCAGAACCTTCCATGTAGACAATGAGGGTATCCCACATTTCTTTTGCAGTTTTACAGTGAATAAGGTTCTGGAAGGTGGCATCATCAATTGCACTGACTATGATGTTCTGTGCCCTTTTGTCCATAGTTGCTAGGACAATCTCATCCTTGGTCATTTCAGAGAAATCCTTTGGAGTCCTCTGATTTGCATCCAAAACTGAAATCTTCATAGGCACATATGGCCCTTCTTTGACTGTGATGTATATTCTAGGGTCAGAGGCTTCCATAAACAGCCTAACCCTCTCTTTCCAGATCCCAAAGATCTCTTTTCTGCATATAGGTAGTTTCATTGAACCCAACTCCTTATGATTCTCTGAAGAACCCATGTTCTTGATTTTCTTGAAACTGTTTCCTGTTTCCTGACTTAACTGAATCTGCCAAACTGGATCTCCTCAGACAGTTAGTCCTGATTTTGAGGAACCTGGCTCTGATACCACTTGAAAGATATGGTACCTAAACACCTAGAGGGGGGGTGAATAGGTGACCTAAACCTTTTTAACTTTTGTTTGACAGCACAACAGTTTATCACAGATTATTACAGTTAACAGCAATTTCAGAAATCACAACAGAAAAGCCACAACACAGCACAGCACAGCAGACACACTAATTTTATAGTGGTTCCCCAATCTTTGGGTACATCCACTTTCCCTCTTCGCCTATCTAGCAGTGTACTAGATTCGGGCAAACTTCTCCACTAGCTCAGAACCCAACAAGGTTCCTACCTGAGGCCCAAAGCCTTACACTCAGCCAAAAGGCCTACACTCAGCCACCCAGGCCTACACTCAGCCAATCAAAGGCCTACACTCAGAGTTCTTCAACCCTACACTCAGGCACCAAGCCCTACCCTCAGCCTTATAAAATAGGCTTACAATCACTCAGATCCAATGGATCTTACAAGTTATAATAGAAATTACAAATTCTAACTCTACAACTCAGAAGGAATGAGAGGAGTTGAGAGCTTCTTGGAGAGTTCTTGGAAGATCTTAGCTTGATTCAAACTGACTTAGCTTTCTTCAAAGCTTCTTGAGTAGAACTGAATTAGTCTGAATCTTCTGCAGTTGATCCTTGATCTCTGCTTCTTGAAATCCAGATGACTCTGAATTCTTCTTCTCAGCCTTAGTTCCAAAGACTGAATCCTTGGTTGGAGCTCTCTCTCTCCAACTACTTAGATCTGCAGTTGGACTGCCTGATCTTCTTGTGTTGATCTTCTGTGTATCACTTCTTGATTTAGTCTGATCAACTACTTCAATCACACCATGTAATGATTGTGAACTACTTTACCATAACCATACCCATTTTTTTTGTAGACTGTTGGTGCCTATTTAAAGGCTTCCTTCATGGTAACCGGCTGATCCGGTTTATAACAGTCTTTTGACTTCACTGACAGTTGCTGTAGACCGGCTGGATTGGCAGCTGTCATGTCAACCAGTCACTTCTTGAAATTCTCTAACTGTCAGTTAGTGTCGAGACTTTCTGTTCTTAAGTGTCGACACTTATAGACCAAGTGTCGACACATGTTGTGTAAGTGTCGACACAAGTCTACAAGGTGTCGACACATTCCCTTATATGTCTCGACACAGTTTCTTCTGCATGTGTCGACACTGAAATTGAGTGTCGACACAAGCACTTGTACTTCATTCTTTCTGTATTCTTCTAAGTGTCGACACATCTCCTTTGTGTCGACACATCTTCATGTGTAGAAACTGTCAAGTGTCGACACTGCTTCTTGGTGTCGACACAAGTCTTCATTCTTGATTCTTCAGCTGAGTGTCGACACATTCCATTAGTGTCGACACTTATACTTAGAATATTTTACAAGTTTTCTGTTCTTTGCTAAGTGTCGACACAGCTCCTTGTGTCGACACTATCTTCAAGTGTTGAGTCTTCTGGTTATGTGTCGACACATTGTGCTGAGTGTCGACACATTCTTTAAGTGTTGACTTCTTTGAGTGTGTGTCGACACATTATGCTGAGTGTCGACACATTCTTCATATGTTGACTCTTTTGAGTGTGTGTCGACACATTGTGCTGAGTGTCGACACATTCTTCATATGTTGACTCTTTAGATTGAGTGTCGACACATTGTGTTGAGTGTCGACACTTGTACTTAGTCTCTGCAGAATTATGCTGAGTGTCGACACAACTCCAAGTGTCGACACTGTCTGGTGTTGACTCAGCTCTTCAAGATGTCGACACTTCTGCTAAGTGTCGACACAGCTTTTCTGCATCCTTCTACACTGAGTGTCGACACAGCTCCAAGTGTCGACACTTTCTGACTGGTGTCGACTCTTCTTCCCTGGTGTCGACACAATGACTCCAAGTGTCGACACTGCATGTCTGGGTGTCGACACAAGCTTTCTCAAGTGTCGACACTTTGCCTCTGGGTGTCGACACATGGACTTAGAAATTTTCAGCTTCAGTCCAGTGTATGTCTAACCTGCACAATTAACTCAAACAAACATCAAATACATTCTGATGTATATCATTGAGTTAGGTGAGGCTTCTTCAAATCAGGTACATTTGACCAATGTACCCAACACAGCTGCTTCTTTCCCTCTTCTCTGACTAAGACGGAGCTCACCGCCTCTGCTCCCACTCCTAGGTACAGGGTCAAATCTTCCCCCTCCTTAGGGCTTTGAAGCAGAGGAGCCCGGGAGAGTTGCTCCTTCAGTTTTTGAAAAGCTTCTTCGCACTCCGCTGTCCATTCAAATCTCTGATTCCCTCGTAGCACTTTAAAGAAAGGCGAGCACTTCTCTCCTGACCTGGAGAGGAATCTGCTAAGGCCGGCCAGCTTTCCAGTCAAGCGCTGCACCTCCTTAGAGTTTCTAGGTGATTCCAGCTCCAGAATGGCCTTTACTTTATCAGGATTAGGTTCTACTCCAGCCGGGGTCAAAAGGTGCCCGAGAAACTTCCCACGACTAGCCCCGAAAACACACTTCAAGGGGTTCAACCTCATTTTGAACTTTCTCAAGGTGGCGAACGTCTCCTCCAGATCCTGGAGATGCGAGTTCACCCCCTTGCTCTTTACCATAAGATCGTCAACATAGACTTCTAGGTTCCGACCCCTCTGGCCTTGGAAAACTCGATCCATCATCCGTTGGTATGTCGCTCCCGCATTTTTTAACCCAAAGGGCATCATGTTATAACTAAAGCACCCTTCCCTTGTGATGAAGGAGACATCCTTGACGTCAGGAGGGTGCATCCGGATCTGATGGTAACCTGAAAAAGCATCCAGAAAACTCATAACAGAAAAACCAACGGCTGAATCAACCAGCGCGTCGATTCGAGGCAGGGGGTAGCAATCCTTAGGGCATGATTTATTTAATAACGAAAAGTCGATACACATTCTCCATTTTCCTCCCCCTTATTCACCATTACAACATTGGAGATCCAGCCTGGGTACTGGATCTCTGAGATGAAGCCCGCCTCCAGGAGCTTCTTAACCTCCTCGCGAATGGGCTCCTCGAGCTTGGTGGCAATGGTCCTCATTTTCTGGCGTATGGGGCGCGTCCGAGGGTCCAGATTTAGGCGGTGGCAGGCCACGTCCGCATCAATGCCCGGCATGTCCGCCGCGCTCCAAGCGAAGACGTCGATGTTGCTCTGGATGCAGGCCCGCATCCGCTCCTGGTCTTCGGGACTCAAGCCCCCGCTGATCCGTACCCTTCGTACCTGCCCCTGGCTGGTGCGGACCTCCACCTCCACTACTTCCTCGGCCACCTCCAACCGCGACTGCTCCCAGCCGTCCCCTGCTTCTTCTTCCATCTCTTCCTCCCCTCCTGCTCCATTAACTTCTATCACCTCGTCCTGCTGCTGCTCAATTTCTATGTCCCTTCGGGCTTCCTCCTCTGCCCCTTCTTCTCCCACTTCCTCCTGCATTCTTTCCAGTGGCTCCGACTCCCCGCTCCTCCTGACTTCCTGCACATCTTCTCCCTCCTGCTCCTCCTCAATCTCCATTCCCTCCTCCGGACTCTCCTGTTGCTGCTCGACCTCAACATCCTCCTGCGCCTCCTGCACACCTCCTCCTTTCTGCTTCTTAGTCTCCTCTTCCCCGACTTCCTCTTCGGCTCCTCCTCTCGCTTCCTCTGGGCTCACCTCTTCTTCCCTGATAGCTTCTTCTTGCGCCGCCATCTCCTTTTCCAACTCCTCCGCCTCTGCTATCCAAGATATGGTGTTAACCGCCGTGACGTAACACTGCCTCGCCACTTTTGGATCTCCCCTGACCCTGACCTGCACCCCTCCATTGTTAAACTTGAGACATTGATGGAATGAGGAGGGGATGCAGCGAAAGGCGCTGATGAGGGGTCGCCCAAAGATGGCGTTGTAGCTGCTTGGGGCATCTACAATCACGAACCGGCAGTTTCGTGATACGCCCCCCAACCTCACGTGCAGCCCTACTCCCCCTTCCACTTCTTTTCTCTCCCCGGAGAATCCGAACAACGGTCCATCCGAGGCCAACACCCTCTTGGCTTCCACCTGCATCTCATCGAAGGCCTTCTTAAAAATCACATTCACGGAGCTCCCGTTATCCACTAGGATCTTGGAGACCGTAAAGTTTTCCACCGCTGTCTGGATCACCAAGGCGTCGCAGAATGGGTCCTCGTACTCCGGCATATCCTCTGAAGAGAAGGTAATTTTTTCTAGTGGGGGTGGGGTCTGGGAGGTTGAGGCTACCCCCTTTCGGAACATAGTCTGGAAGCTCCCCTTCCGGGTGGCCTCGATCCCAATCCCCTCATGGATGGCCCCGATTCCCCCCGGGTTCCCACATCCACCCGGTCCTCGCACCTATCTTCCGTCTCCCCCTGCTGCATTTCCTCAATCCTCACCGGCGGATCCTGCCTCCTCAAACCTCTGGCCTCTCTCATCTCCAAAAACTCTGGGCACGTGGCTGTAGCGTGACCTCTCTCCTGATGGAAGTCACAGAAAGGCAATGCCACCCCACCCCTTCTTCCATCTCCTCTTCCTCTCCTTCCTCCTCGGGCTCCCCTTCTTCGACCGATCCCCATTGTCTCCTGATAATGCTGAAAATGATCCCTCGCTCCCTGTCTCCATGCTGGTTGATCGAACCTCCTTGGCTCTCGGAAATTATCTCTTCCCTGGAAGCCTCCTCCCAACTCCTGGGGGCGACCCTCATGAGGCCTCCAACCTATCCGCTTGTTCGGCTCTCGGGCCCCCCGATGATTCTGTCCCTGGTGCCCCTGGCCTCGGGGTTCCTCCTTCCTTCTTTCTTCTCTATGCTCCCTCTGCTTCACTGCTCCTGGTTCCTTTGTGTCATCCTCCGCCAACCTGGCTAACCCTCTTGCAAATGCTGGATTGGCCCTCTCGAAATCCGTCTCCTTCGCCGCCCTCTCCATGAGCTCCTCAAAAGAGAGGGGGGGCACCCTTTTCAATTCCATGCTGAAGAAGCCTGGCCTTAGTCCCAGGGTGAACGCGAGCATCAGCGTATACCCAGGGACCTCCTGGACCTGGAGGATCTCTTCCTGAAACCGATCCACGTAGTGACCCAACGTCTCATCCTGGCTCTGCCTTACTGAGAACAAGCACTCCGCCTCCTTCTTACGCTTCTTTGATGTTGAAAACCTCAATAAGAAGCCCCTCCGCAGATCCTCGAAGCAATAGATCGATCTTGCCGGTAACTGGTGGAACCAATCTCGCGCCTTCTCCTTCAAGGTGATGGCAAACAGCCGACACTTAAACGCATCTGTCATTTGTCTGATCGAAACCACATCCTCAAACCACTGTACATGCTGTACCGGATCATCCTTTCCAGAGTAGTAGGACATGTCGGGCTCCCGGAACCCCTCCGGCACCGGATCCGAGATGACAAGTTCACTGAACGGGCTCTCGCCGACTGCTTGCCGAGAGGGCACGTCTCGCGGCCTCGGCTGACTGGCCCGATCTGCGAGACCGTGCCCAGGGAAGAGC
The DNA here is from genome assembly GCA_039583875.1 of Platanthera guangdongensis. Lineage (NCBI taxonomy): Eukaryota > Viridiplantae > Streptophyta > Magnoliopsida > Asparagales > Orchidaceae > Platanthera > Platanthera guangdongensis. The sequence continues at coordinate 129,567,402 of CM077163.1, read as the reverse complement.
TCCCGCACAGCTGCCTCCTTCTCGCCGTCTTCTGTCGGGATCTCTTTCCCGGGGCGCTGGCCTGGGAAGAGCTCTCGCGCCGCTACGTCCCTCTCGCCAGCCTCTGTGGGGACCTCCTTTCCCGGGCGCTGTCCAGGGGCGTTCTCGCCCAAAAGCGGGACCACCTCGATTGGGACCTGAGGTGTCGCCCACTCGCTCCTTGCCGAGAAGGCCAAGCTTATGGTTTGCATGACCTCTCGCCTGAAGTCCTCCAGCATTTTCCTCGTCGCCTCTTCTACCTGGGAGGGGGAACCTCCAGAACCAGATCCTTCGCCCTCACCTCCTGTCATGGGACCAAACTCAAACTTTTCTTGAACCGGCTACTTCCACGCTCACCGCACCAGAACTGTTGAAGCCAAAAATTTGACTTCGACGAATGTTCACAAAATAGGGGCGTAGCCGACTCCTACTTGGCCCAAGCTCCGACCTCCGACCGGTCGTGAAGGATTAGAAAACTGGCCCAAAGCCGCAGCAGGGAGGTCCCACCGCTTACCCGGAAGGTCACAGAGAGCTTCCCCTCCAAAGCCAAAAGCTGGGCTTGGAGTTCCTCAGAAGACCGTGCAAATGAATCCTCTCCAGAGTCCAAAAAAAAGGTCCCTTCTGAAGAACCGCTATGGGCTTATTTATAGATTTCAGAATCTGAACTGCAAATAACAAAACTGCTCCGGCCTGAAATTTACTGGGGTACCCTTGGCTGGGTCTGCCAACAACCAAACTCCGCTGTTCTGAGGAGCTATACGCAGTCCACCAAGGGTAAAAGGGTAAAAACAACCGGGGTAGAAGAGTAAAAACCCCCTGCTTTGATAGGAAAGAGTAAAAAAACCTTCTCCCCCCCTGGCGAGAGGAAAGGCGCCTGCCGGCGAGAAGGACCCGCCGCCCGTCTCGCCGGGGCCTCTCGCCCTGGAGGTCCTCTCGCTTCTGGGGGCCCTCTCGCCTCTGGGGGCCCTCTCGCCTCTAGGCGGGGGCATTTTGCCCTTTGGAGAGCCCATCATCTCGCCGCTTGCGAGTGGGCCCTCTTGGTACCCTTTGCATGTCTCGCTCTTTTTACTTCTTGAGGGCTCTTTGCGAGCCCGAGGTTGTACAGCAAGCAAACCAAAAATAGTTTCAAGTCACTTAATAAGAGTGATTCACCTAGGATTTTGTATCTGTTACACATGGATCTTTTTGGACCCATTACAGTATAAATCTTAGGAGGGAAATCTTATACTTTAGTAGTTGTAGATGACTTCTCTAGATTCACATAGGTGTTCTTTCTGAGGAAGAAGTCTGATAACTTTAAGTGTTTGACAGAGTTTCTCAAATGCATACAGATTGAGTTCAACACTCACATTGCCCTGATCAGAAGTGATCATGGGACAGAGTTTGATTCTCTTATTATGCAAGAGTTCTGTTAAAGTGAAGGGATCGGGCATACTTTCTCAGCTCCTAAAAATCCTCAACAAAATGGGGTAGCTGAAAGGAAAAAAATAGAACTCTTATTGAATCTGCTACTACATTGTTGTCAGATGCTCACCTTCCTCTATCCTTTTGGGCAGAGGCAGTGAATACCTCCAACTATGTGTTGAATAGAAGTTTAATACATAAACTGAAGGGCAAGACTCCCTATGAATTACTCAAAGGGAAGAAACCTAAAGTAGATTACTTTAAAATCTTTGGTTGTATTTGCTACATTCATAATAATGACAAGAGATACATAGCAAAATTTCAAGCAAAAGCTGATGAAGGAATGTTTCTGGGATACTCCATTATCAGTAAAGTTTATAAGGTATATAATAAATCAACTCTTAAAATTGAAGAATCTGTTCATGTATCTTTTGATGAGACTAACATGTCATACAAGGAGAAAGAAATTTCTACCATAAGCTCTTTGCAGGTTCCACCATTGTGTGAGTCTATGGATGTACTGAATCTTACCCAAGAGGTATCAAATCATCCCACTCCACAGGATGCTGAAGATATTGATGAGGAAAGTCAAGAGGAAGTGGCTGACCTTCCCCCAACAGCCAGTATCATTCCCCAAGAGGAATTAACTATTGAAGTTGTTGCTCAACCAACTCCACCAACTGATCTTGTCACACTTAGAGATCACCCTAGATCTCAAGTGATTGGAGACATCTCAGTAGGTGTACAGACAAGGCATCAACTCAACCAAGACTTGATGCATGCCTGTTTTCTCTCTCAAATTGAACCTCTCACCATACATGAGGCAGAGCAAGATCCCCACTGGATCATTGCAATGCAAGAGGAACTCAATCAGTTTGAGAGATGTAGAGTTTGGGATTTGGTTCCAAGACCCCATTACTACCCAATTATTGGAACTAAATGGGTCTACAGGAACAAGTTGGATGCTCAAGGCAACAAAGTGAGGAACAAGGCTAGGCTTGTTTCTCAAGGCTACAGACAAGAGGAAGGAATAGACTATGACCAAACCTTTGCCCCTGTTGCAAGGTTAGAGTCCATCAGGATATTCCTTGCCTATGCAACTTACAAGAGATTCAAGGTCTACCAGATGGATGTCAAAAGTGCATTTCTGAATGGAATACTTCAAGAAGAGGTTTATGTCGAACAACCTCCAGGTTTTATCTCTCCTACTCAACCCACTTTTGTTTTCAAATTGCATAAAGCTCTCTATGGTTTAAAGCAAGCTCCAAGAGCTTGGTATGAGACCCTAGCAAGCATTCTTTTAGAGCATGAATTTACAAGAGGAACCATAGATAAAACACTTTTCACTAGACATCATAAGGACCAAATTTTGTTAGTACAAATATATGTGGATGACATTATTTTTGGGTCTACTGATCACAAATTGTGCAAGAGGTTTGCTGAACTCATGCATTCTAAATTTGAGATTAGTTTCATGGGTGAGCTTTCCTACTTCCTTGGTCTCCAAGTGAAGCAGCTCCCAGATAGTAACTTCCTCTCCCAAGCTAAGTATGCTAGAGAGCTTATCAAAAAGTTTGGGATGGGGGATGCTTCAGGGATGAAAACCCCTATGGCTACAAATGCTGTTGTGGATTCTGATGCTGCAGGGAAACCAGTGGATCAGAAAAATTATAGGGCAATTGTTGGATCCCTATTATACCTAACAGCTAGCATACCTGATATAATGTTTGCCACATGCCTCTGTGCTAGGTTCCAAGTGAACCCTAAAGAATCTCACCTTATTTTCCTAAAAAGGATTTTGAGATATATAAAGAGTTGCTCTAATCTAGGACTCTGGTATCCTGTAAAGTCAGAGTTTGAGTTAACTGGATACTCAGATGCTGACTATGCTAGATGTAGAGTGGACAGGAAAAGTACCTCTGGAACATGCCAGTTCCTTGGTATGAGACTTGTCTCTTGGTTTTGTAAAAAGCAGACATCTGTGTCTACATTAACTGCAGAAGCAGAATAAATGGCTGCTGGTAGTTGCTGTTCACAGATGCTATGGATACAAAACCAACTCTTAGATTATGGTGTTAACTTAAATAATTCAACATTATTTTGTGATAATACTAGTGTTATTGCTATAGCACAGAATCCAGTTCACCATTCTAGGACTTAACATATTGAGATAAGACATCATTTCATTAGAGATAATGTGGACAAAAAGAAAATTAACTTGATCCACATTCCTACTGTTCTTTATAAATCAACTGGAAACGATTGATGGAGAAGAGTTAACCTAGTTTCTGTCTACATTCGATGAATTTTCCAGAGTTCGTCGAACGGAGTTCGACGAATTAGGGAAAGTTTGGGAGATTCTCGTCGAACGGAGATCGACGAATTCTCTGTGTGAGGGAACAATGTTCGTCGACCAGAGATCGACGAACTTTGTTTCAGAAGACATTTCGTCGAACGGAGTTCGACGAACTGTTTTCGATTCTTCTGGATGAGATCAATGAATTATCTGTCTATAATTTATTTCGTCGAGCTCAGTTCGAAGAATTTTTCCTTTTCGTGGAACGGAGTTTGTCGATTCATATTCTGAAAATCTTATATCTAGGTTTTCTTCGACCTTCGTCTCGCGCTTTCAGTTCCTTTGCTCTTGATCGTCGTTTCTCTCTATGTTTTTCTTGCTGTACATCAATGGCGATTCCCTCAGGTGCTTTGGTTGTAATGAAGTTTGACACGGGATTAGACATGGATTTTGAGTCGTTTCAACACTCTGACCCCATCTTCCTTTACATCCTAGAACTACTGGAAGAACTCAGTTTAAAGGACTTCATGACCAGGCGCATCAAATTTCATGGAACGGAAATACGGGAATGGGTATATACATCTAGTGTTTCTGACGAAGATATTTTGACCGGCAATATAGGGAACACTGATGTTTCCCTCTCTCCCGCAGTTCTCACTGAAATATTTGGATTAGTGAATGGAGAAGACAATATGAAAATGGATTCTGAGGAATTCAGTGATATGCTGAAGCTAATGGGTTTCTCTGGGAACAACCCTAATAAGTTGTTGAAAAAGCAATTATCCGCCGCCTACCAATTTTTGGCAGATATTACGGGAAAGATTCTGATGGCCAAGCACTCTGCTCACGACTATATCACTCGTCACCAATTTCTGATAATGTGTGCAGTAGTGAATAAGCGACAGGTTGATTGGAGTAAGGTGTTCTTTGATTTGATCAAAAAGAAGAACAGCAAGAAGGAAGTCTGCTTTGGCAGAATATTGGGTATATTCCTCAAAGAGAAGGCTGCTGAATGTATGGTCTCCCCGACCATCTTCATAAACGCCAGCAAGCGCCTCACTTGCGCTCTGTTTGGCAGGTGGGAGAGGACCATCTCCAAGCCCTCAAAGGCTTCTTCCTCCTCCCTCCAAACTTCTGAGAGCACAAGGGCTGTAAAGGACGCTCCTCACCCTGTTGAAGAGGCTCTTCCATCTCAACCATCTATTCCAGCACCTCTTCCTCCAAAGAAGCCTCCTCATGTACCTACCCCTCCTCCATCTCCACCACTTGACCTGACACACATTCCATCTCCACCTCCATCTTCCCCCTTGCAAGTTGATCATCAAACCACTCCTCCAGCTTCCCCTCAGGACATTCCTATTCCTACACCCCCACAGTCTCCTCTTCCCCCACACTTATCCACCATTCCATCTTACATTATACCATCAGATACACTCATGTAAGATGCCCCCACTCCATCTGTTATTCCTCCTCCCATTCCATCCCCTTCCCCATTTGATCCATCTACCCTCATTTCTTTGCTCACCCCTCTCATAAAATCTTTGATCCAAGAGGCAATTACACCTCTTGTGACCTCCATTAATTCCTTATCTGCCTAGATCTCTCTTCTCTCTGTTGTCCCCTCTTCATCTAGGGGCCTGGCTCTAGGTCTTCCTGAACCCAGGTAAGGGGAGATGCTCTGTGATGAAATTACTGCAGATGCAGATACATCAGCAGCAGCAGTCACAACAGTTCCCTCTCCAGCAGATTCAGATTCAGATGAGGATACCATAATTTTGACAGACTTTGATGCTGAGATGTCTGAGTTAATTTAATTTATGGATACTAACATTGATTTGGATGAGTCAGTTGCTCAAATAACTCCTGTTGGTGATTTCTATTTAAATCTCACAGTGAATTTATCAGTTTTGTTGAGAAGTTTTGATACTGTACATATGAAATTCCCTCCAGCAGATTTCTCTAAGCCTTATTTGGCTATGGTACCTTATACCTCTCCAGCCAGTCCAGCAGTTGCCAAGCAACTCTGTGACAATTTTACTCTGTCTGCCTCCAGCTCAAAAGTCATTCCAGAAGATACATCAGTGCCAGTTTTAGCACCAGATTTCATTATGGATGACTCTCCTATGCCTACTCTAGATGAGCTTATTCAGGAAGACATTGAAGAAGAGAATAAGGCGGTAGCTGATAGCTCTGTCTCTTTTATTTCTGATTCTTGTACAGATATTTCTTCTCTTGTTGTTGATACCCCTATTCCTGAACCTTCTGCCCCTCCTCCAGCAAAGGCTGTTGTTTCAGATAAAGCTTTAAAAGCTTTGGATGCTCTTTATGACATCCCTCAAGGTTCTGAGTCAGAAGAAGATGATGATGATGATTCTGATGAAGATGCAGCTAGCAGGAAAAGAGATTTTTGGCAAAGAAGAGAAAGGCTGCTCCTCCTCCCAAGCCAAATCCCACTGCAGACACTCCCTACTATATTTTGCACAATGTGACTCCATATAAGGGAATGCCAGCATGGATGTGGCTATCCAAAAACCAGCAGAAAGATAGAAAGAGAAGCAGGAGATATTCCCCTCCTCTAGTGCACAGATACAGGAAGGATCCTCCTCCTCCAGCAGCTGGTGCTAGTGGCTCTAGCTCCCAGAGATCTGCCCCAATGAAAACTTATCAAAGACATACAGGGAGATCTTCTGGAAGTAGCCAGCAGAGGCCATCCTCCTCAGGTAGTCAACATAAGCAGCAGCAACAAAGTTCTAAAGTACAAAAAGCTGAAAGCCCAAAGAAGCCAGACTCCCCTCCAATTCCTTTTGAAGATCCAGAGACTGCAAATACAGCAAGAATGGCTAGATACCAAGAGCTGATTGGTCTTTATTTGATAAATAAAGCCAAAGCAGAAGGAAAAGATATTTCTGGTCTTTCAACCATGTCAAAGTATAGAAAGGAAGAGCTGAAAAGATTTGACAAAGGTAACAAATTGTTTAATGTTGATGATTACATGAAACTTCACCCAGAAGCAGTTGTCCCCAGAGCAACATCATTGAAAATTATTGGGGCAGCTGATATGACCATGACAGTGGCTCAAGCTCAAAATCCTAACAGAGAAATCATTTTGCAGAAGCCAGGAAAAAAGAAAGCAGAAGACAAACCTCAGCAGAAGAAGCCAAAGAAGTAATTTTTCTTGTTTTCATTTTTGTCTCTTATTTGTTTTTAAACTGTGTTATCTGTTAAACAAAGCTGTGTGTATATATATATATCTGTTGCATGTATTATAATTCTCTGCCAGATATATTTCTTTTCTTGCTTTGTTTTTTTTGTCTTGAGTCTCTGTTAGTGACCTCACCCAAATAGGGGGAGATTGTTGGATCCCTATTTGATTTGGGCTAGGTTCACTGACTTAAGATGTGACCCATCATGTATAGCCAGGGTCATTTTGTGCCCTAGAGTCTAGGTTAAGTCCTTAGGATCAACTCCAGATGGACCAGCTTTCATCAAGACCCTCAGAGACTCTAGACTCACAAGTTTTTAAGGCTAAGTAAAGTGAGTTTGACGTTCGTCGAACTCAGCTCGACAAAAGGAATTCTGTGCTCGACGATCGTGAGATAATTCTTAGTGCTGAGCTCGACGATCTATGTTCTTTATTCGACGAAATCTCAAGTTCTACTTCAAGCCAAAGTCAGGAGGACTTCAAATTTTTCTAAGTCTAGCTTCATGCTTCGGTCGACGGACTATATTCTGAGCTCGACGAACTTGGACCTCAAGTTCACAGCTTCTTAGGTCGACGAATGTTATTCCCTACTCGACGATTTCTGGACTCAGAGAATCTGTGTCGACACTTAGGGTTTGTGTCGACACCAGACAGTTTGTGTCGACACCAGGATTTCAGTCGACACTAACTTATGTCGACACCAGGATTTCAGTCGACGCTAACTTATGTCGACACCAGGATTTCATTCGACACTAACTTATGTCGACACCAGGATTTCAGTCGACACTAACTTATGTCGACACCAGGATTTTAGTCGACACCAGCTTATATCGACACCAGAGGATTTGTGTTGACACCAAGATCTATCTGTCAACACCAATTTATGTCGACACAGTATTTCAGCAGATGCAGGATATTTTGTCTAAGTCCAGAACTTTTCTCAGGTCGACGATTCTGTTTCTCAGCTCGACGAATGAAGAATGTTTGTTAGATGTATGAATATTGTCTGGTCGACGAACTCTATCAAGCTCAGCTCGACGAACTCAAGCTCAGCTCGACGAACACAAGTTCAGCTCGACGAATTGTGTTCTGCGTTCGACGAATCCGGATTAGGTTTTCTTCAAGGTTCCCGTCCTGTTTCTTGGCGCTGATTCCTGAATATTTAATGCCAGATCTTCTCGGAATGTTACCGTTAGAACGTGCATTGACTATGGACGATCTCATGTCATTTTTCCATGGGACAGTTAGGAAAGTCATTGATTGCTGATTCCTTCCAAGGCCGACTGTAATTACTGCTCGACAATTCAAAAGTTTGAATATCCCTCAGTCAGTTACAGACACAGACAGACACAAGAAAATACAGAATCAAGTAGAGTTCAAAAAAAAATTACAGTACAGAAGATACTCAAAAGTTGCAGAAGAACAATCATTCTCAAATCTAAAGTTCTTGACTGCAATCAGCCTTGACCAGAGAATTCTCTCAAGAAGAAGAAGAAGAACAACTAAATTCAATCAAGAGTCTTCTTCTCTCTATTTACAGGATACCTTCAAAGGACAACAACCAATCAATCTATCAAAGAAGTTCCTGAAGCAGTTCTGGTCCAGGCATTCTAGGTCATTGAAAGCCTATCACCCTGAAGCAGTGCTCTAGCATTCCTGACCAATTCAAGATCTCAGGGGGAGCAAGAGCTGCTACATCAATCCACAAGTCTTCTCTCTGACTGCTGACAGAGAAGACATTATCACCCTCTCTCTTTTATTCCTGTACAGGGTTTTAAATCCCTTCAAAATTATTCTGGTTGCAAGTCTCCTTTCAAAAGACTTGAGGGTTTGGTTTTTGGGGACCTGATCAAAACCCATTGGTGCCCATGACACCTGATCAACTCATCCTGCAGTGGATTACTACCTAGGTTGATAGAAGAGTGGATGTACCCATATTGTGTTGGGTACATTGGTCTAAATGTACCTGATTTGAAGAAGCCTCACCTAACTCAATGATATACATCAAAATGTATTCGATGTATTTTGAGTTACCTTGTGCAGGTTAAGTATTTGCAGGAAATGATGAAAAAGTTTCTAAGTAAGTGTCGACACCCAGAGGGAAAGTGTCGACACTTAAGAAGACTTGTGTCGACACCCAGGCAAGCAGTGTCGACACTTGGAGTCATTGTGTCGACACCAGGGATGCTGAGTCGACACCAGACAGAAAGTGTCGACACAAGGAGCTATGTCGACACTCAATGAAGAAAAGCCAGTAAAGCTGTGTCGACACTTAACAGTTGTGTCGACACCCAGTGAAGCTGTGTCTACATCAGAAAGTGTCGACACTTGGAGATGTGTCGACACTCAGCAAAAGTCAGCAGAGACTAAGTATAAGTGTCGACACCCAGAATAAAGTGTCGACACACAACAGAAGAGTCAGCACTTGAAGTAAGTGTCGACACCCAGAACAATGTGTCGACACTTAGCTGAAGACTCTACACTTGAAGAAAGTGTCGACACATGGAGCTGTGTCGACACTTAGCGAAGAACAGCATGATCAACAAATTATTCAAAATTATTCTAAGTACAAGTGTCGACACTATGTGAATGTGTCGACACTCAGCTGAAGTCTCGACAGAAGAAGAAAGTGTCGACACCCAGAGTAATGTGTCGACACTCAACAAGTATCAACACTGAAGACATGTGTCGACACCAAGAAGTAGTGTCGACACTTAACAGTTTCAACACATGAAGATGTGTCGACACAAAGGAGATGTGTCGACACTTAGAAGAATTCAGCAAAATACAGAAGATCAAGTATTTGTGTCGACACTCAATCTCAGTGTCGACACATGAAGAAGAAGTAGTGTCGAGATAAAGAATCAACAACACAAGGAGTTGTGTCGACACCTTGTAGACTAGTGTCGACACTTAGACAACATGTGTCGACACTTGGTCTATAAGTGTCGACACTCAAAGACAGAAAGTCTCGACACTTAAAGACAGTTACAGAATTTTCAAGAACTGACTGGATGACTTGACAGCTGTCATTCCAGCCGGTCTACAGCACCTGTCAGAGTTGTCAGAATTCAGTTATGAACCGGGTCAGCCGGTTACCATGAAGAAGGTCTATAAATAGGCATATACTGTCTACAGAAGAGATTGATCAAAGGGTTGTTGAAGTTGTCAAAGTTCAAATTTATTAATCAAGTATTCAACAAAGAAGATCTAGCAATAATTTGAAGATTAAAGTGCAGATCTAAGAAGTTGGAGAGAGAGAGCTCCATCCAAGAAATCAGCCATTGGAACTAGGCTGAGAAAAAGGGTTCAGATTTATTCTGGATCTTAAGAACAGAGATCAAGGATCAACTGCAGAAGGAGTCAATCTTATTGAGTTCCACTTTCAAGAAGCTTTGAAGAAAGCTAAGTCAGATTGATTCCAGCTGAGTTCTTCCAAGAACTCATCAAGAAACTCACAACTTCCCTCTCTTGTCTTTGGGTTGCTGAGTTAACAATTGTATAATCATTTTTATCTTGTAAGATCCTTTGGATCTGAGTTTTGTAAGCCTGCAATTATAAAGGCTGGGGGTAGGAGAGTGAAATCTCTGAGTGTAGGCCTTTGTGGCTGAGTGTAGGCCTTGGTGTCTGAGTGTAGGCCTTTGTGGCTGAGTGTAGGCCTTTGTGGCTGAGTGTAGGCTTTGTGGAAAAGCTGAGTTGTAGGGCTTTGGGCCTGAGGTGTAGGAACCAGTTTGGGTTCTGAGATAGTGGAGAAGTTTGGCCGAATCTAGTACACTGCTAGATAGGCGAAGGGGGAAAGTGGATGTACTCAAAGCTTGGGGAACCACTATAAAACTATATGTCTACTGTGTGATTGTTGTTGGCTGTAATTGTTGCATATGTGCTGTGTTATAGTAGATAGAATTCTGTGAAATTTACTGATTGCTGACATAAAAGTTAAAAAGATTCAAGTCACCTATTCACCCCCCCCCCCTCTAGGTGATTAGGTACTATATCTTTCAAGTGGTATCAAAGCGAGGTTCCTCACAAAGGACTAACAGTCTGAGGAGATCCTGATTGGCAGATTCAGTCTAAGTCAAATTACAGATTCAAGAAAATCAAGAACCATGGGTTCCTCTGAGAATCACAAGGAATTGGGATCCATGAAATTACCTCTATGTAGGAAAGAGATATTTGGGATCTGGAAGGAAAGGGTAAGGCTGTTTATGGAAGCCTCAGACCCTAGGATTTACATCATAGTAAAGGAAGGCCTTATGTGCCCATGAAGATATCAGTTCTAGATGCAAATCAGAGAACCCCAAAGGATTTCTCTGAAATGACAAAGGATGAGATTGTCCTAGCCACCATGGACAAAAGGGCTCAAAACATAATAGTGAGTGTCATAGATGATGCAACTTTTTAGAATCTAATACACTGTAAGACAGCCAAAGAGATGTGGGATACCCTTATTGTGTATATGGAAGGATCTGAAGAAGTTAGGCAAGATAGAAAATCCTTGCTAAATCAAGAGTATGAAAGTTTTAGACAAGGAAAGGGTGATAGCATAACTGAGTGCTATAAGAAGTTTTACAGGATAGTGAATGAACTCATGTCTTATGGAAGAGAGTTCAGTAATTATGAACTAAATGACAAGTTCCTAAGGTCCCTAACTAAAGATTGGGACACCAAGATCTGTGCCATTAGAGAAATGGCTAAGTTGGGAGAAATTCTTCCACCTACACTGTTTGGCAAATTGCCGTCATATGAAATGCAGTTGACAGTGAGGAAAGAGGAGGAAAAATCAATCAGAAATGAACATAAGGAAAGAACTGTAGCTTTTAAGACAGAAGCCCCCAGAAAGTACAGGAATAAGTCACCAACTCCACCTCCAAAGGTAGTTGAATCAGAGTCAGATGAGTTTGTCAGCACAAAGTCTGAAAGCAGTGAAAGTGATGAAGACTTTGCTGCCTTCACTAGACATTTTCAGAAGTTCTTGAAGAAGAAACAGTGGAGGACAAGGCCTTCTACTTCACAGGGAAAAGAAGACTTCTATCAGAACAAAAAGGATTCAAAGAAGGACAGGAAGAGGACTAAATCTAGCAAGGCAACTGTTTCAAAAATAGTGTGCTATTGCTGCAACAGACAAGGCCATGTTGTTGCAGATTGTCCAGAAAAAGAAAGGAATCTAGTGACAGGAAGAAGACTCATTTTAAAGGCAAGAAAGAAAAGTCATTTGTTGCCAAAAGGAGAAGACCCTGTCAGATATCTCTTCTTCAGAAACTGAGTCAGATGCTGAGGCATACATAGGGATGTTTGCTGAAGAAGAAGAAGAAGAAGAAGAAGGGTTCATGCAGATTTTGGAGTCTATATATGAACAAGAAGACAGTCAATGTCAAGGGCTAATGGCATTGACAGAAGGTGACAAAATCCTGGAACAGCCAGGACCCAGTAAGGTACAATGTTCAACTCTAAGTTCAATTTCTTGTGCCAGTACAGATTCAGATTCATCATCATCAAGTGATGAGAGTGCATCTGAGTCTGAAGCAGATATTCATCAGTTGATAGATGAATACAAGGTTCTGTTGCAAGCTTACAAGAAGAGCAAGTTCCTAGCCAAAAGTCAGGCAAAGGAAATTGCTGATCTTAAAGCTGCTGCAACTGAGGTTGAGAAGTCTTTTGATCAAAACTTAATGAGATAGCCAGATTGAAGCACATAACTGTGATTCAAATGGGAACTATAACATATAAGAATGATCAAATCAAGAGTCTGGAGATTAATCTTCAGAAGGAGAGAGAGCTTGTTGCTAGGTTTTCTAAACCTAAGTCAGTGATACCTTTAATTGATGAATTTGTTCATCACAAAGGCAAGGCTGGACTGGGTTTTATTAAACCTGCAAGGACTGAGCTGTCCAAGTTCAAGTCCAAGGGCAAAGCCCCAACATTCAACAAGTCAGCTGTAGATAAGACAGCAAACACAGTACCTAAGCAAAGGTACAATAAGTTTGAATGTTGGTGTTGTGGCAAAGTTGGCCATTTTGCAATGGATTGTTGGCACAATGCTAGTGCCAAAGTGAGTAGCAAACTGCCTATTGGAAAACCAGTAGGTAGCTTTGTCAGGTTGCAAACTAACAAGTACCAAGGACCCAAGAATTCTTTGGGTTCTAATGTTCATTAATCTGTTTTGCAGGTGAGTCCAAGTGGCCATGCCCCAACATGGTACTTGGACAGTGGATGTTCCAGACATATGACTGGAACTAGAGGATTACTAAGGGACTACATTCCAATAAAAGATGGTCCTAAAGTCACCTTTGGTGGTTCTGAAAAAGAAGTCATCAAAGGATTTGGTAACATTTCTAGTAACTTGGTTACCATTACTCAAGTGGCTTATGTTAAAGGGTTGAAACACAATCTAATAAGTATAAGTCAATTAAGTGATGTAGGGTATGACATCTCATTTGTTAAAAATGGTTGTCATATTAAGAGGTCAACTGATCAAGAGATCATTTTGACTGGTTATAGGAAAAGGAATGTCTATTGCTTAGACATTATGGTTGAGAACAATGGTTCTCCAGTGTGTCTTGTAGCTGATGAGACAGTCTCTCATTGTGTCAAATGGCACAAGAGGCTTGCCCATCTTAACTACAAGACTATTGGCAAACTCTTTAGCAAAGAGTTGGTGAGGAATGGTCCTCAAGTTAAGTGTGTTAAAGATGGTATTTGCTCAGCTTGTCAAAAGGGCAAGCAGACTAGATCCACCTTTAGAAGCATAGAAAACAAAGATGTTGTGAGGTGTTTATACCTCTTGCATATGGATCTCTTTGGTCCAATGCCAGTTCACAGCTTAAGTAGGAAGGTCTATACCTTTGTAGTTGTAGATGACTACTCAAGGTTTTCCTGGGTGTTCTTCTTAAGACAGAAATCTGAAACACCTAATGTCTTCTATAGCTTTGTCAAGCAAATTCAGAATGAACTAAACAGTACAGTGGTCAAGATTAGAAGTGACCATGGTACTGAATTCCAGTCTGATAGCATGACAAAACTATGTGAAGACTTTGGGATATTTCAAGAGTTTTCTTCACCTAGAACACCTCAGCAAAATGACATTGCTGAGAGGAAGAATAGGACCTTGATTGAGGCTGGTAGGACCCTATTAAGTGATACATCACTACCAGAATATTTCTGGGCTGAAGCAGTTAACACTGCATGTCATGTTATAAATAGGGCTACCATCACTAAAAGCCTAAAAAAGACCCCCTATGAAGTTGTGAAAGGCAGGAAACCAAATCTATCCTACTTCAGGATCTTTGGTTGCAAATGCTTCATACTTAACAATGGAAAGTCTTACTTAACCAAGTTTGCTGCCAAGTCCCAAGAGGGAATTTTTGTTGGGTACAGCAACAACAGTAAGGCTTATAGAGTCTACAACATGTCTATATATGTTGTAGAAGAATCTGTACATGTAGTATTTGATGATACTAAACTTATTAATAATGAGTTGTCTAGTAGTGTATGCAGCCCCACAGGTTTAACAAAGAAGATGGACAAGCTTACTATAGAAGAAGTATCTACTGCAAGATAGCAAGTAGAAGACAGTGGCTGTTGTCCAGGGGGAGAACTACATGTACCAATTGCTGATGAAGTTCAAGGAGTACAGCATGATGGAGATGATGAAGAGGTTCAACCAGAAGTTAGGATTCCTCCAGCCAATAGGCATCTTAGAGATCATCCAGTAGAGCAGATTATTGGAGATCCAAGACAAGGAGTACAAACAAGGAGCAGAAACCTGAATGCAGCAATCTACTCCAGTTTTCTATCTTAAGTTGAACCTAAGAAGTTTGAAGAAGCCATACTAGATCCACAATGGACTGAAGCAATGCAAGAAGAGCTTAATCAGTTCAAGAGGTGTAAGGTCTGGGAACTAGTTCCTAAACCTAAAGACCACAATATAATAGGAACCAAGTGGATCTACAGGAATAAGATGGATGAACAAGGGGTCATCATTAAGAATAAAGCAAGACTGGTTGCTAAAGGATATAGGCAAGAAGAAGGTATTGACTTTGATCAAACCTTTGCTCCAGTAGCCAGACTGGAAGCCATAAGGATGTTTCTTGCCTATGCAACCTATCAAGGATTCAAAGTTTACCAAATGGATGTCAAGTCAGCATTTCTGAATGGTAATCTTAAAGAAGAAGTCTATGTGGAACAGCCATCAGGTTTTGTTGATTCAACTCTACCTCATCATGTCTATAGACTTAGGAAAGCTTTATATGGGTTAAAGCAAGCCCCTAGGGCTTTGTATGAAACCCTGTCTAGTTTCCTCATTGAGAACAAGTTCTCAAGGGGGAAAATAGATAAGACACTATTCCTTAGGGAATCTAGAGGCAAAGTAATACTAGTCCAAATATATGTAGATGACATTATATTTGGGTCTACTGAAAGCAGCCTTTGCAAAAAGTTTGCAAAACTTATGCAAGGTCAATTTGAGATAAGTAGTATGGGAGAGCTGAAGTTTTTCTTGGGTCTCCAAGTTAAATAGACTGAGAGTGGTTTATCCATTTGTCAGTCTAAGTTCACCCTAGAACTCATAAGGAAGTATGGTATGGATTCATCCAGTACCATGAAGACTCCTATGGGGTCAAGTATGTCTCTTAGCAAGGATGATGCAGGGAAACCTGTAGATGAAACCTTGTATAGAGGGATAGTTGGCTCCCTATTATACTTGACTGCAAGTAGACCAGATATCATGTATGCTACATGTGTCTGTGCAAGGTATCAAGCCTGCCCTAAAGAGTCTCATTTGACTGCAGTCAAGAGAATATTGAGATATCTAAAGGGCACTCCCTATCTAGGCCTCTGGTACCCTAGGAATGGGGATTTTGATCTAACAGGTTATTCAGATGCAGACTTTGCAGGATGCAAAGAAGATAGAAAAAGCACTACTGGAACCTGTCAATTCCTAGGTGGGAGACTAATTTCATGGAGTAGCAAAAAGCAAACAAGTGTGGCTATCTCCACTGCAGAGTCAGAGTATGTGGCTGCAGGAAGTTTTTGTGCTCAACTTCTGTGGATACAACATCAGCTTGAGAACTATGGATTTCAGGTAAGTAGAACTCCACTCTTTTGTGATTCTACAAGTGTTATTTCAATAGCTAATAACCTTGTATCCCATAGTAGAACAAAACATATTGAAATTAAATATCATTTTCTTAGGGAGCATGTAGAAAGAGAAGATATTTTACTTGAATATGTTAGAACAGATAATCAATTAGCTGATATGTATACTAAGCCCCTAGAAGAAGCTAAGTTCAATAGATTTAAAATTGAACTAGGAATGATAAACTTAGAGTAAGTTTACAGAATTGAAATTGGCTAAGTAAAAAGGTGTCGACACATAGAGATTTCTGTGTCGACACAGATAGTAAGTGTCGACACTTCAGGAAAAAGGTGTCGACACATCTAGGAAGTTGGTGTCGGCACTTCTGAATATTAGTGTCGACACATGTCAGGTAGGTGTCGACACATCCAAAGTGGTGTCGACACTTAAGTTTTACTCAGAATTTTCTAAGTAAAGTCTCGACTATGTGTCGAGTTGAGTGGTGTCGACACATAAACAAGTGTCGACACATAAAAACTGTTGACTAAACTTGTGTCGACACATATGTGTCGAGACATAATAAGTTAGTGTCGACACTTATTTCCAGTGTCGACACAATTTAAGTTAGCTGTCCCGCTTGTTCATCTTCAAAATTAGAAAGGTATAAATAGGGTTTTGCCTTAGTTTGTCGACACGCTTTCAAAGTTTCGAGACCAAACTTCTGTATCGACACCTCTCTTCTCTCAAGACAAATTCTACAAACCCTAATGGCGCCTAAGCTAGAGGAGAATGTCAACAAAGGATACGAGCTGGTACGCGGTGCTTTTGAGGATGCCGATCAAGAAATTAAGGCTGTCGTAACCCTAGTAGTCGATTCAGGATTAGAATATCTTGTTTTTGAACCTACTAAAATCTGGAAGAAAGAGGTACTAGAATTTCTCAGTGGAGCTAAGATAGACGAAACTGGATTCAAAATAAAATCCAGGGTTCATGGTGAGAAGGTGAAGGTGTCGCCTAAAAATCTGAGGAAGATTCTACAGCTACCAAGAATTAAAGAGGAAGATGAGGTTACAGCTACAAAGACCAGGGAAGCTCTAACCTGGTGTGGACTGGATCCTAAGATGAAGCTTGGATCAGTGTTTCTTAGAAAAGGCATGAACAATCAAGGGAAATTCCTCTCAGAGATTGTTGGCAAAGTCATACTCAGCAAGCCAGGAGGGCATGACAGAGTGTCTGCCCATATGTTTAGTATAATGACAAGGATAATCTTCACTCTAAAAACTGACTGGTCTATGGTAGTTTATGAGAAGATTAAAGAAAGCTTGAAGAAGCCCAACCTGGGCAGGATTTTAAGTCTTTAACTTGCTGGTGTAATACCTGAAGTTATCAGTACAGCTGCTGGAAGCAAAATAAATCATATGAGAAAATGGACATGAGGTTGTTCTCTAGATGGGACAGGGTGTTGACTAAGGAGATGCCAACCCCTGAGAAGATAGTTTCTGAGAAGGAGATTCCATTAAAGAAGAAAAGGAAAATTGCCCCAGTGGCTCAAGAGTCCACTAGCAGCTCAGACAGTGAAGAACAGGTTGTCTTCACTCCAGATGAGAATGAGGAAGAGCCTGTTGTGAAGTCTCCAGCTCCTCAAGATGATGCTGAGATCCAGGGGGAGCTACCTCAAGCTAGCCCCATACACAAGGATCAAAGCCAGAGGGAGCTTCCAGTTGTAGATGAACTCACTATACTGGAAAGTGAACAAGCAACCAGCATTATCCTAGAGGTAATCACTGAACTCAATACTTTAGAATTTCCTATGGAAGATACTGATTTGTCTGATGTTCATCAGCAAACTCAGCTGGATAACCAAGTCCCAGATGCTGTCTTGGAAGACACATCTGTTGCAGCTCCAATAGTTCCTGATTCAGTGGTTGAAGAGCCAAGAATTTCTCCTGCTCAGTCTCCAAAAGAATATACCATGGAAGATCTTTTCTTAAATCTAGATCAAGAAGACTTTGGACAAGACACTGATGCTACTGAGAAGGAGAATGCTCCAATTGAGGGGGAGCAAGTATTATTTGTTGAAGAGCCTGCAAGGCAAGCAACTGAAAAGGCACAAGATGTGCAGATTGAGAGGCCCCCAAGCCCTAAGGAGAGGGTTGAAATTGCCAGCTCCTCAGCATCTGAAGATGAGGAGGCTACCAGGGCTAAGAAGCAGAAACTTTATGTATTCAAAAGAAGGAGTCAAAGTTATAAGAAGGCTTTACAATCTATTGCACCACAGCCTATAGTTCAGCAAACACCATCAGTTGATTATAGTACTTTAATGGTGGCAATGCAAATTAAACTGGATGAGCACAGGCAGGCAATAGAGAAGTATGTGGATGAAGGGCAGAAATCATTGCAATTTGATCTGGCCCAGGATATAAAGTTCATAAGATTTGAAATGAATCTTAACAAGAAAGAAATGACTGACTGCTTCCACAAGGGTGGCAATGCAGTGGTGTACTTGGCAACACACCAGGAGAAGATAAAAGCACAGGTGGATGACATAGCTGTGAAACAAGGTTATGTTCTTGAAAATCAGATAAGAATGAATGACAACCTTACTGCATCTCACAATGCAATAGTCACAGAACTGAAGAATCTAGCTGCAGGGCAGACACCAACTATAGCAAAGGCAGATTTTGACAAAGTATTCCTAGAAGAACTCACTGCTCTTAAGACTGCCATCCAAGATTCTCAAAAGTTGATCACTGACAAACTACAAAGGTTAAAACCTTTCTTCAAAAATGGAGTTAATTACTTGGATAATCAGGTAAGATTTCAAAAAGATGATGTGAGAGATCATATAGAACGAGAAGTCATAAAGGGGGAGAGGGTTTTAGTCAAGGCCAGCTCTGATCATGCCAAATGGATATCAAATTCTATCAGAGCTACCCTGGGTTATCCTCCTCTTTGTGATGATGATAATGTGGCAGAATCTGGAATTCATCCTGCCTATCTAGGAGGGGAGCAAGCTGAAGTGGCTCAAGTCATCTACCCTTCTCCAGATTTTGATATGATTCATGCTGATGTACAGTCTATGTACAGCCCACCTGGGGGCAAGGACAATGTTATTATTGAGAAAGTTGTTCAACCTATTTTTGAAGCCATGCAAGAGGCACTGCAGAAAGAAGAAGAGACTAGATTGTCAAAGAAGAGGTTTAGGGAACAAGCTGAACAGAGACCATACTTTGAGCAGTGGAGCCCTACCTCTAGAAACATTATATTAACTGCCTGGAAAGCTGCCAAGGATAACATTCAAGACAGGAACAAATGGTTTTCTGAAACTGAATGGAGGAAACATGAATCAAGACAGGAGGCAATAGTTCAATATAGAAGGAAGGCCAAGATGGGAAAGCTACCTCCTACAGCTCTGGAGCCTAGCAAGTACTTTCCAAAGCCATACCATTACTTTGAAAGACAAAAGATTAAAGCAGAAGAGCTTAAGAAGAAAGACTTGAAAGGCAAGAAGCCTGCTGATGCTGAAGTTGCTGATGCCCCTGTTCAAGCTAAAGTTCAAGCTGGAAAAGGCATAGTGATTAAGGAGCCAGAACTGAAATAGAATTAGAATTTTCTTGAAGTTTACTTTGTAATCTTTTTGATGTAAAATATTTTGTGAACTTCTGAAAATGAATATGACAGATATTAGAACAATGTGTTATATGTTAAATCTATTTCATATTTGTTCTGTGATGATGTCTATGTCTATTTCATATTTGTTCTGTGATGATATATTTGTATACATGTGTGATTAATACATGTTTATGTTTACCCTGCTGTATATAATCCTGCTTTACATCATTTTATAATTTAATTATGAATGGTGTATATCATTGACTAAGGGTTATGACTTCTCCAAATAGGGGGAGATTGTTGGGTACATTGGTCTAAATGTACCTGATTTGAAGAAGCCTCACCTAACTCAATGATATACATCAAAATGTATTTGATGTATTTTGAGTTACCTTGTGTAGGTTAAGTATTTGCAGGAAATGATGAAAAAGTTTCTAAGTAAGTGTCGACACCCAGAGGGAAAGTGTCGACACTTAAGAAGACTTGTGTCGACACCCAGGCAAGCAGTGTCGACACTTGGAGTCATTGTGTCGACACCAGGGATGCTGAGTCGACACCAGACAGAAAGTATCGACACAAGGAGCTGTGTCGACACTCAATGAAGAAAATCCAGTAAAGCTGTGTCGACACTTAACAGTTGTGTCGACACCCAGTGAAGCTGTGTCTACATCAGAAAGTGTCAACACTTGGAGCTGTGTCGACACTCAGCAAAAGTCAGCAGAGACTAAGTATAAGTGTCGACACCCAGAACAATGTGTCGACACACAACAAAAGAGTCAGCACTTGAAGTAAGTGTCGACACCCAGAATAATGTGTCGACACTTAGCTGAAGACTCTACACTTGAAGAAAGTGTCGACACATGGAGTTGTGTCGACACTTAGCGAAGAATAGCAAGATCAACAAATTATTCAAAATTATTCTAAGTACAAGTGTCGACACTATGGGAATGTGTCGACACTCAGCTGAAGTCTCGACAGAAGAAGAAAGTGTCGACACCCAGAGTAATGTGTCGACACTCAACAAGTATCAACACTGATGACATGTGTCGACACCAAGAAGCAGTGTCGACACTTAACAGTTTCAACACATGAAGATGTGTCGACACAAAGGAGATGTGTCGACACTTAGAAGAATTCAGCAAAATATAGAAGATCAAGTATTTGTGTCGACACTCAATCTCAGTGTCGACACATGAAGCAGAAGTAGTGTCGAGATAAAGAATCAACAACACAAGGAGTTGTGTCGACACCTTGTAGACTAGTGTCGACACTTAGACAACATGTGTCGACACTTGGTCTATAAGTGTCGACACTCAAAGACAGAAAGTCTCGACACTTAAAGACAGTTACAGAATTTTCAAGAACTGACTGGATGACTTGACAGCTGCCATTCCAGCCGGTCTACAGCACCTGTCAGAGTTGTCAGAATTCAGTTATCAACCGGGCCAGCCGGTTACCATGAAGAAGGTCTATAAATAGGCCTATACTGTCTACAGAAGAGATTGATCAAAGGGTTGTTGAAGTTGTCAAAGTTCAAATTTATTAATCAAGTATTCAACAAAGAAGATCTAGCAATAATTTGAAGATTAAAGTGCAGATCTAAGAAGTTGGAGAGAGAGAGCTCCATCCAAGAAATCAGCCATTGGAACTAGGCTGAGAAAAAGGGTTCAGATTTATTCTGGATCTTAAGAAGCAGAGATCAAGGATCAACTACAGAAGGAGTAAATCTTATTGAGTTCTAATTTCAAGAAGCTTTGAAAAAGCTAAGTCAGATTGATTCCAGCTGAGTTCTTCTAAGAACTCATCAAGAAACTCACAACTTCCCTCTCTTGTCTTTGGGTTGCTGAGTTAACAATTGTATAATCATTTTTATCTTGTAAGATCCTTTGGATCTGAGTTTTGTAATCCTGCAATTATAAAGGCTGAGGGTAGGAGAGTGAAATCTCTGAGTGTAGGCCTTTGTGGCTGAGTGTAGGCCTTGGTGGCTGAGTGTAGGCCTTTGTGGCTGAGTGTAGGCCTTTGTGGCTGAGTGTAGGCTTTGTGGAAAAGCTGAGTTGTAGGGCTTTGGGCCTGAGGTGTAGGAACCAGTTTGGGTTCTGAGATAGTGGAGAATTTTGGCCGAATCTAGTACACTGCTAGATAGGCGAAGGGGGAAAGTGGATGTACCCAAAGCTTGGGGAACCACTATAAAACTCTGTGTCTACTGTGTGATTGTTGTTGGATGTGATTGTTGCATATGTGCTGTGTTATAGTAGATAGAATTATGTGAAATTTACTGATTGCTGTCATAAAAGTTAAAAAGATTCAAGTCACCTATTCACCCCCCCCCCCCTCTAGGTGATTAGGTACTATATCTTTCAGATTGATTGGGGAACCATTATAGCTCCTTGTGTCTTCTGGTTGCTTGTTTTTTTCTTTTATTTTTGGTTGTGATCTGTGATTGCTCTGTGCTTAGTTAGTTGTTGTGTTTACTTTATGTCATTTGCTTCCCTGTTCACTTAGGTATACAACAATAGTTGTAAAAAGTTTTTAGCAAGCACCATACTCTATTCACCCCCCCCCCCCCCCCCTCTAGAGTATATCAGATCTAACTTGCACTTTCACCTTTGTTCTCTTAAAATTTTATTTTGTTCTTTTTATTTGTTTTTGGTAAAATCTAAGTATAGAAAAGTAGTAGTTTTAATTTTTAGGTAAATTTATTTTTATGTGTGTGTGAGTGTATGAGAATAATCTTTATGCTTTCTTTAATTTATGAAGAGTGTGTGAGTGTAGGTGTTAAATTTTCATACTTTATTTTCATGCTTTATTTTATTGCTTTCTTCAATTATGTAGAGTGCGTGTGTGTAGGAGATAAATTTTCATGCTTTATTTTATCGCTTTCTTCAATTACGTAGAGTGCGTGTGTGTGTAGGAGATAGTTTTATTGCTTTCTTTCAATTGTGTAGCGTTTGTGTGTGTTAGAGTTTATTTCCGCCTACTCACTAGGAGTTAAATGGCCGGATTTTGTTTACCGCCTGCTCATTTGAGTTAAATGGCTGATCTTTTATTTTTCTGTAATTATTTTAGTAAGACTTGTAATTGTATTTATTTCCGCCTACTCGTTAAGAGTTAAATGGCGAGCCCTTTATTTCTCGCCTACTCGTTTGAGTAGGACTTGTAATTATCCTTTTTGTAACTTAGATTCTGTTTATTTATAATTTGGAGTGTGCGTGAGTTCTTGTTTTAGCTAACTTTTCAGCTTTTTAAATGTTTGTTATTTTTTATGTCCTCTTCTTATAATCATTTAGCGTTTAATTTCGAACTCGCGCCTCATTAAATTATAAAGCCGTCTCCATACCGATGTGTGGCTAATCGTTATTAGCCTCGGCATTGAAGAGCATTGGGACATTTAAAATGATTTGTAATAATTAAAGCTCTTTATTTTCACTTTAATTTAAGGACTTAAGGTTTACCTCGGGTTAACGACATGTAGGACCACAAATCGATGTGTGGGCCCTATTTCCGTTATCCATACACTAGCTAGCCGATAGGTCGTGCGGATGGACAGATCACCCCTGGGTAAATAGAGTTGCGTGCATACCCTCGAGAGAGGACAAGCGTAATTCTACCGGATTGGGTTCCCCACCCAATAGCGGGGTTCTTAGCGTAAAGCGGGCGTTAAGAGTAATCCTTCGTCGGACTAACGTTCGGTCGAATAATCTTAGCATTCAGGTGAGCAATATCCCTATAGCTAGGTGAGCCCACATTTGTGGAACCTCCACGGCCAAGTTCCCTTTTATTAATTTGAAAACTAAGTCCTATAATTATTAAAAATTATTTTAGTCTTAATCTGATTCGATGCCGAGCGTTAACCCTTCATCGATTTTTTTCTAAATCGTTTTTTTTTTTTTGCTCCTTTACTTTTTCCGTCTTTACTTAATTAAAATCTCCACCTTATTTTCAGTAAAATAATAGTCCTCCCGGAGGAGTAAGAATAGTCAACACGACCCCGAGAACAATATGATCTCGGTATTCCCCCGAATATCGAGTACTACTTGCGATGGGTGCACTTGCCTCCTGTAGCACGCCCGCGGCGATCGACTCACCGAACCAACCACAGTAAGAGTCTGTTCGCGGGCCCACCATAGGTTATCGGTCTCTTTGAGACTATCTTTTGCTTCTTTATAATATATTATTGTTTTCTTTTATCTTTCATCTTAGGGTAGTCTAGCACTTGTCCTTAACACCTATAAATAAGAAAAATAAAACAACCACATAAAATCACATAGAGATTTATAGTGGTTCTCCAATTGGGTACATCCACTTTCCCTCCCACCTATCCAACTAACTTGTTGGACTAGGCACAAACTCCTCCAAACTGCTCCTTAGAGCTTAGACCACAGATCCTGCAGGATCTCCAAGTCTCCTCTAAGACTCACTTCTCAGCCACAAAGGCCTACACTCAGTGGTCAGCAGACCATCTACCTCAGGCTGTAAGCCCTACACTCAGGCTGGGAAGACAGCCCTACCTAAGATCCACAAGGGATCCTACCTCAGAGCTTTAGAGTTCTCCTACACTCAGTGACCCGCAAGCCACCTACCTCAGCCTTATCTTTAAGGCCTACAGCTTAGCCTTTTCAGCCCTACAACTTCAGGCACAAGGCCCTACT
The DNA here is from genome assembly GCA_039583875.1 of Platanthera guangdongensis. Classification (NCBI taxonomy): domain Eukaryota; kingdom Viridiplantae; phylum Streptophyta; class Magnoliopsida; order Asparagales; family Orchidaceae; genus Platanthera; species Platanthera guangdongensis. The sequence continues at coordinate 129,543,148 of CM077163.1, read as the reverse complement.
CTCAGGGTGTTGTAGTACTCCTACAACTCAGTACCCCTCCAGGTACCTACCTCAGTGCCCCTCCAGGCACCTACAGCTTTGTGACAAACTTGTCACCTACCTTAGGCACAAAGGCCCTACACTCAGAGAGCAGCACTCTCCTACCTTAGGCAATTAAGCCTTACAACTCAGATCCACACTTGGATCCTACCTCAGTACACCAGTAGGGCACCTACAGCTCAATAACTAAAAAGTCACCTACAACTCAGGTTTAGGTAAATAGAATCCTACAGGATGAAGGTGGGTTGATGGATATTCTTGGCACAAGAGATATTTCTCTGTGTCAAGCTTCTTGACTGAGATAGACTCAATTTAACAATGACTACAGGATTTTTTTCCTGAGTATACCTTCACTGAACTAACATATACTTAGTCCTAACTACTTCCACAACAACAAGTAATTACTTATGATGGAAGTTACTTGCAGAGCAATGTTCTGCCACTTCCTGAACTGAGACTGAAGCTCAGCCCTAACTACTTCTTCACAGCACCAGGGATTTTCCTTCTGGTCTGTGAAGTTGCTGCAGCTAACTGCTGCTACCTAAGCTGAGAAAATCATAGCTCTAACTTTGCAGACTGCAATAGCTCTGCCTCTTGCTCCTTTCCTGGGATGAGGTGATTCAGCCCTAACTTTGACTCTTGAGGAATAGTCCCCTGAGTCTTCCTTTAGCTTCTTCAAGCTTTCTTCTCTTCACAGCTTCTAGATAAAAATCTTTAGGTGCTTGTGTTACTGGAACTGTGAAGAACCTTCAACAAGGGTCGGCCCTTGGCTGCTACCTTTTCCCTCAGAGAAAATACTCTGAACTAGCTTGCTAGTGCAGGTGAGAATGGCACCAGCAATCTTGTTGTTGAGGTCTTGATCCAACAGCTAACATGCTCTCTGTCTGTAGACATGAGCTTCTTGTTCTTCAGCTCCACAGTAATGGTGAATAAGAAGAACTAACTCGATTTATTTTTCCCTGAAGTCTCTTTTCCTTTATACGTCACTTTTCTTTTATTGATTTTTGACCCAACAACTCTTGAGGAGTGGGCCCCACATAATTAATGGCTTGTAGTAACTTGCTTTAACACCAACTACCGTATAGTAGGTCTACGACAACATTTGTCGCGTACTGTAGCCATCCCGCCACTAATTTGAATTTTGTTGACTTGTTGACTTGCTGACGTCATCAGATGTGGATTATCCAAAAATCAAACATCATTAGCATAGGCATTGAGTTAGTAAGTATCACTCAACGCCAAAACACTTAGACAGATTTACTGTCTCATGGCGTTGAGTGAGTAACCTTCACTCGCCTCCAAACTACTTAGAATATAAAACTGTTTCTAGGTGTTGAGTGAATCAGCTTCACTCAATGCCAACTTGCTTATTCAGCTATCTGTTGCTTGACATTGAGTGTCTGAGCATCACTCAATGCCAAACTCCTTAGACAAGATTCTGTCTTCACTAGGCATCGATAGCGTTTAGTGAGCAACCTCCACTCAACGCTTTTTGCCTTAACCATTTTTCTGCTTAACTTATCTCAGCTCTTTATTGTCTCAACTGAGACAAACACTTATCTAATCGGTTATGTTGAGACCAACACTTGTCTCAGTATTTTTGCTGAGACCAACACTTGTCTCAGCGGTTATGCTGAGACTAACTCTTGTCTCAGCGGTTCTTTCTTCACAGCTGAGACTGTTTTCTGTCTCAGCGGTTTCATCTCAGCGGTCTCAATGCTTTCTACTTCTTAGCTGAGACTGTCTTCTGTCTCAGCAGTTTCGCTAAGACTGTCTTCCGTCTCAATAGTTTTGCTGAGACCAACATTTCTCTCAATACCTTTGCATTGAGTTTAACTCTTGTCTCAGCGATTTTTGCTAAAACCAACTCCTATCTCAATGGTTTTGCTGAGACCAACATTTCTCTGACTCTGGCGTAGAGAGCGTTGAGTTTGTTTTCATCACTCAATGCTTTTTGCCTTAGAAAAAACTTTTTGTAATTTAGTTCAACTAACTGAACTGAGTTCGATGAATGGCGAGCTCAGCTCGACGAACTTTGAACTCAGTTCGACAAATTCTCTGAACTGCGTTCGATGAACTCAGAGTCTCAAACTCTGAACTTAGCTCGACGAATGGTGAGCTCAGCTCGACGAACTCTGAACTTAGTTATACTCACAGCCTTTTGATGTATGGCATTGATTGTGTCTTTATCACTCAATGCCTATGGACTTAGACAGATTTCTGTCAGCCCACATCATAGGTAAGAGTTTACCTGACTTGTCCACTTAGGCTACTTCCTGTCTTTTCAGCATCTTCACTTTGTGACCACCTGTCATATCACGTACACAACATGTCTAGACTTGTTCCATGGAACATCCTGACTCGACCACTTAGGCTACTTCCTGCCTTTCCAGAATCCTCTCTTGGTGTCCACCTTTCTGCCTTATGACCACCTATCATATCACTAGACTTGTTCCATGGAACATCCTGCACATGATGAGCTTAAACAACATCAAATACAACTATGCACTTAGTCTTGATGGTGATGCCTCTACAAATCCAATCTAGGGAATATTGTGGGCAATGAACCCAACAATCTCCCCTATTTGAAGAAGGCAGAACACTCAGCAAGCACTAAGAGGCATTAACATAATATGCTTCTAAATTCATGCAGCTGTAGTTTATAATCTGCTACAACTCCAAACTTATGCTATATTAATACAGTGTGCTCAAATTAATTGTATTGACTTAATAAGTAAAGTCAATGCACCCTCATACTACTTGAGCAATTGCTCAAATAATATGAACACTCCTTTATACCACTTAAAACTCAAGTGGAGCACCACTAGAAGCATTGCCCCTTATGTATTGTCATACATGTCTCCCCCCTTTCTGTCTTCTTCAATAGGTATATCTATTGATTGAGTAGAAAATATCGTGGGAGAGATTATCCCATGATCCTAAACAAAGACCTATATTGATACTACTAAGGAAATCATCTTAGTGATCAGTCTGCAAGATTAGGAGTCATACCTTCTGTGTTGATACAATAATACAACACAACACTATAGCATTTTAACTAGCTGCTAACATAGTTCTACTTGAGTGAGCCATGGATCCACTTGAGCTGGCTGGTGACTGTCGCTCTTCCCATATTCTCCCCCTTAGTATGTGCATTGTCCTTAAGACAAACTGATCAGCTGTATTGACAGCTAATCTACTGCAGCAGCTGCTTGCGTCCCTCAACTGAGGCATCCTTTGTCAGATTTCTGGTTGACATTCTAGTTTATGCCAATCTGGATACCACTTGATGGTCTTTATAGTCTTGATGTCTCATCAAGGACTCATCTACCTGCAAGAAAAGTAAATCCTACAAGACAAACTAGAGTTTGGAGCTGATGAAGCTTTCCTAAGTTCCAAATACCCAACTCAACCAAGAGGGTGTTGAACTTGACTTCATCTAGTGGCATGATAATCATGACAGCCACTTGTCAGTCAGGGAAAACTCAGGAATGAGTTCTTCCATATGGTTCCAAACTTATTAATACTTAATCTATATATGCATAGTCCTGCTGTGACAGTCAGGATTCCTAGCAACTTAGATTACACTAGTAGAATATTAATATAAAGAAATTCTACTTATTTGGAGGTTATGGTTCTGATGCCATAAAATTTCTATATGATAATCTTGAGTTCGACGAATTATTTAGATTTCGTCGAGCTCCATTCGACGAATTCTTCTGATTTCGTCGAGCTCCGTTCGACGAAAGAAGGTTATTTCATCGAGCTCCATCCATGTTGATGCTTAGCAACTCCCAAGCACCTTGCACAGTTTCTTTTTATTGAGCCAGATCTTCTCCCCTTCTTTAGCATCTGACTTGCCTTTGGCTTCAACTTTCTGATTAGCAGTACAAGAGTGTACAACCCACTTAGTACTATCTTGATCATTATATTGATCTCCACTCTTGATCACCACTTGATCAATCCCTTCTTGGTTTCTGAATAGACAGGGAAGAGCTGGTCTGCTGTGATTCTCTTCTCCCCTAACTGATTACAGATGATATCATTGGTGCAGCTGCCAGCTTTCTCATCTCATGAGACTGAATATGGCTTGCCTTCTTCCAGCAGGTGCCATCACTTGGGTGGTTTCCCTCTCAGCTTCTGCAATGTCCATGGTGACAAGCAGATCATCAGCAGTAATGCTGATCTATTCTGAGCTACGGGAACTTTAGGTATGATTCAAGCTTGTCGAGTAACCTTGACTGAACATGCTTCCCATTAGCATTTTCAAAGATCTTGTCCTTATGACTGTCAGTCATCATATCAGCTGATGATACCACTTGACTGTTTGTCCCTTCTGTGAAGTGAGTTTTATCAGCTAAGCAGTGTGCCTCTTCCTTGATGCTCATAGAGGAACTACTTGTGCTTTGATACCACTTGAAAAAAAATTTCATCTGAGGATTATGTGCTCCTTCCCAGATTTGTTGGTGTGGCAGCAAGACTTTGTCCAATCAGACATTCCTGCTGGCTGGATCTAGTCGGCCTTCAACCATGAGTGTGCACTTGTCCTTCTTCAGGATTTCACTCAACATTCTCTTCTTCTTGGGCAATAAGAGGAATATCCTAGATGGTCAATATCCATCACCAACTGTTGATCTTAGGTCCTTCCCTTACTAGGGTATGAACCATAAGATGACTTTCTTGTTCCAGTCCAAGTTCTGGAACATCTTCTGTCCAAGTGTCATATGGGGATGGGCATTTAAACTAACCTGCAAAACAAAATTACCTTACCTTAGGACCCCAATATCTATTGGGTCCTAGGTTCCTGTTAGCATAAGAATACATATGTTTACTTACTGGAGTCATGTCAGGGAGACGCTGCCTTACCTTTGGCACACTGGGGTGGTGCCAATAATTTATGGCAAAGTGGCTCACTTTGCCACAACACCAACATTCATGGCTATTGTATCTCCTTTTCTGAACATACTTTGAAGTGTGCAAACCATTTCTGGTTGCTTGTTCAGTGGGGAGAACTGTGGCCTTCTTCTTATTTCTATCAGCAAGAGCTTGACCAAAGTTGAGTCTGCCAGTAGATGAACTTGGCTTACTCTGAACATCCTTAGCAACAACCCTCTTTGCAAATGGCATGTTCTTCATGGATTCAGGGACATCCAAGGTAGCCTTACTGACTGACTTACCTTTGGTTTGAGTTCTTGCTGGAAGAACCTTAGAATAGGACATTGCCACATACTTGACTATACGGCTGGGGCACCAAATACGGAAGGTCCAGGTTGGGCCTTTTGAACTTCCACATGGGGAGCATTCTGAGCATTCAATCCCATGACCTCTCTTCTTCCCTTATAAGGTACTTTTCTAGTCTTAAAAGGAAGATTCTCACCTCTCTAGTGACCATACTTACAGTCATGATCATACCTGTTGGATGGGAAAATTACCTTATAAAAGGTAGACTGAGGCCTGACAGGAGCTTGGCCTCTCTTCTGAGATTGGATAACCTTAGAAATCCACTCAAATTCATATTTTCTTTTGATAGCATCTATCTTAGAGAAATTGGCCAAAATCCACTTATCCCTTTCAAGTTTCTCTTCAAGATCCTTGATCATAGAGTCCTTATACTTGATGGACTCAAGATGGATATCTATCATGATCTTCAGATGAGCAACTTCCCTCTCTTTCTGAGATAGTAAGGATGAATTCTCATCTTGCTGGGAAGCAGCTAGATGGAGGGAGGCAATTTTCTCTGCTTGTTTCTTAACAAGCAGCCTGCTTTCTTGAAAGCTTTCAGAACGACAGAATGATTGTCAATCAATTGATTGATATCATCATCTGTCAAAGTGTAACAGCCTAATTTTTCTCAGCAGGCAAATTTTCGGGTGACACGGCCTGGGACACGGGCGTGTCCCAGGGCGTGTCAGGCTGGAGTCGACGATTTGGCCACGAGTTTCGACGAAATTTGAAGTCGACGATCGTCGAACAGCAAATACGGCCTGAGACTACGGGCGGGGGAGCTCGACATTTTTTTCGCTCGCGAGTGTCGAGAGAAGGCACATGGCCAAGGATACGGGCGTGTCCAAGGACGTGTCGTGTGTTCGACGAAAATTGCTCGACGATCATCGAGTGTCGAGACGTGGTATCGAGTGTCGAGATGTGGGGTGAACACGGCCTGTGATATGGGCATGTCACAGGGCGTGTCCCTTCGGGTCGAAGAACTTTGCCCGATGAATTTTTGCGCTAGGGCATGTCTTAAGTGTCGTGTATGGGCACACGGCCTAGGACACGGGCGTGTAACAGGCTGTGTGAGTCTCGGGAGATTTTGGGATTATTTTCGCCGATGAACACGGCCACAGACACGGGCGTGTCTGAAGGCGTGTCAAGTGACACGGCCCATGATACGGGCGTGTCCCATGGGCGTGTCATTGTTTTGGATAAGTCGGTTGAGCACCGCTTGAGGCACACGGCCCGGACACGGGCGTGTCACAGGCCGTGTCAGGCAAAATTTAGCTTTTTTGCAAAATCGTGGTCGTCCATTCCTTCAGCTGGGATCCAATGGCTGAACTGCCTCCCTGTTTCCTTAAGGTCGTGAATGAGAAGAGAAATCTCATTTCTCATTTGGTCTTCTCTTTCTTCATTACTAGTGAGAGAAAAGGAGAGGAAGAAGAGGAGGAGGCAAGGGGGCTGGTCACCGGTGGTGCTGCGGTTTACCGACGAGGGATCCGAAGTCTGCGTTGCGGAGGAAAAGCTCTTGTGAGTCGTTAAAGCCAGCTTTGAGTTCATGGCACCAAAGAGGGCTTCAAGGGTAATGACTTTTCTTCCTAGCCACGTGAAGGCTTCCTTTTGGCATATGTTTGTGATTCCCCCACCAAGAGATGGCTGATTTTGCGAGTCTTTGGGTGGATTCATGAAATCCCCTTTGTTGGAATATAAGATCTGGAAATGGAGTACGGAATAGGCATGCTATGTGAAGCCCATCTGGACTGGTTGGTCTGGATTGGTGATGTTGCATACGAATCGGAGAAGACTCCGTGATAAACGTGTAGTTTAAGGAGTCAAAAGGTTATACCTGTGAAGAGTAGTAGCAGGAAGTACTGGAGTGGTAGTCCAGGAAAATATCCGTGTTATGCTTGTGCTATTGGGTCATACCTGTGAATGAGGCACAGGAAGTACTGGTGTGACCAGGAAAGGCCCTTTGTGATGCTTGATGTCATAGGGTGTCCACCTGTGAAGAGAGTAAAGGAAGTACTGGTGTGCCCAGTAAAGACTCCTGACATTTGTAATATTACGGTGTCGTACCTGTGAACGAGTAACAGGAAGTACTGTGTGTGGCAGGAAAGACAGCCGATGTTGTTGTGAGAGAATGGTGTAAGAATTATGCCCAGGCTTGAATGCCAGAACAGGATCGGTGAGAACCTACCAGCGCATTTATATAGCCGAGAGTACGCCGTGCTCGGTGATGGCAAGGCGATTTGAGGAACGGGGGGTGGAGGATCCGACCTGCGTTATGTCCGTCCGACGTGAGACCAGAAGCTGCGGTCTGTTGGAGCACATAGCAAGAGTCTTAGGCTGCGCGCCGTGATACAACGGGGGGCTACGGGCCATCCCGGTTCACTAAGACTATAAAACTCCGGCTGCACGCCATGGAGTAAATGCTCAAGAGAGTTACCGTTGGGTTGTGACCCTGATATGGTGGTGGGCAAGAGCTTTGCCAGAACACCAAGAATGTGCCCTGAGTGCACGGACCGTTGGGCCGGGTGGCGAACGGTTGTCATGGCATGTGTGCGTGAAAGCACATTATATGAGATATATTGCCATGCTTGTGATATGATATGCCTGCAGGGAAGATTATCGCTGCCCCGAGAAAAGGGTAGTGTACAACACCCGTGTCCGGCGAGCAAGGTCGCCAGGAACCAGACAGATCGGGATGAAGGCAGTAAGCGAGCTCGGCAGTACAAAAGTCGAGCCCGAGATCGGCATTCGTCGACCAGAGATCGGCCTTTGTTGACCCCGAGCTCGGCATTCGCCGAGCTGGCCCAGGACAACTGTTGGCGACCAAGGATGGGCGAGGCTCACCGTCCCAGCTCGCACCCCACCGACGGAGCTCAGCAATTGTTACGCCCCATATTTTCATTGAATGAGTGCATATGCTTGATGGGCGTTATGTTGACTTTGACCGTTGTTCGAGCATGTTTTCCCGCGGGCTTTCGAGTGGCTTTTTTTGGTAGCCTAGTTGCACGATTCCCCAGCAGCCAGAGTCCACTTGTGGGACTCGGTGAGGCCTCTAGGGAATGCCTGCACTTGTTCGATCCCGGTAAGGTTGCTCAAAATGGGTTGATGGTATGGAAGATGTGTACAGAAAACAAAAAGGGGTAAAAAGTCCTTAAGGAAAAATGGTCTAGGATGACACAGAAACACTTTTCGCAACATGGAAAAATGGTCGTTTTTGTGCGTGACACCCCCCCGACAACGGGCGTGTCGGGGCGTGACCCAGGGCGTCCCTGGGGCGTGACCTCCTTGACTCGACGAATTTTCTTGCGTCGAGTTGAGCTCGACGAATGGGGTATACACCCCATGACACGGGCGTGTCACGGGCCGTGTCCCGCTGTGTCGAGTGTCGAGTGTCGAGTGTCGAGTGTCGAGTGTCGAGTGTCGAGTGTCGAGTGTCGAGTGTCGAGTGTCGAGTGTCAAGTGTCGAGTGTCAAGTTCGGGTGTCGAGAGAGGGGACACGGCCTGTGCCACGGGCGTGTCACAGGGCGTGTCAAGCTTTGTCGAAGTGTCGACACTTATTGGTCGACGAGATGTCGAGACACAGGTTACATGCCCTAGGTCCACGGGCGTGACCGACCCGTCACGGGCGTGTACCCGGTCGTGTACCTTGTGGATAAGCAGGAAATTGTTGGCATCTGCGCCGCTTAAGGTACACGCCCTGTGACACGGGCGTGTCACAGTACGTGACAGGGCCGAAAATCAATGTTTACACTTGTTTTCCACCTGTTCTTTTCACTCATTTTACTTGCATGAAACATTGCTACGGAGTCGGTAAGCCCCTTCGTTATTTTTTCTGAACTTCATACTCTGTTGTGTAGCTTTGATGATTGCTGAGGTATTCTTTCTTGAATGCCTCAGGTGCAGGTTGTAGCCGGTTGAGCGGCTAGTGCTTGGGTCGAGTTTCCTTGGAGCTAGCCGAGCTTACTTAGCGAGGTAGTTTCTTTCCTCTGTTGTACAGACATACTTGCACCCCAATGGTTTCTGTCAGCTTGTTGGCGCCCATTGGTGGTTTTCTTTACTCGTGATATATGAATGCTAAACTGCTACATTTGGATGAGATGATATCTCTTTGCTCTTGGGAAGGATTTATGCTAAGTTGCATTAGATATTTTCAAGATAAAATTTTATTGTAACGTCCCCTTTGTCGTCGTGGATCAACACCACTAGGCCTCCGCGGACCGTTACCGTTAGGCTGCAGCCCAAGCACCCCAACCCCTCCCAGCCCACTGGCGGGTTGTTGGTGGCCACAGCCTCCCTTTGATGAGGTAAAAACTCGATAGTCAAGCCCGCACTATGGGGACTTCCCAGGAGGTCACCCATCCCAGTACTACTCCAGCCCAGCACGCTTAAATATGGAGTTCTTTCAACTCTCATCACCAATTGAGCTTCAGAGAGTTGAAAGAACTCCATATTTAAGCGTGCTCGGGCTGGAGTAGTACGATGGATGGGTGACCTCCTGGGAAGTCCCCGTAGTGCGGGCTTGACTATCGAGTTTTACCTCATCAAAGGGAGGTTGTGGCCACCAACAACCCGCCAGTGGGCTGGAGAGGGGTTGGGGTGATGTAGGCTAGGCCTTTGGGATCCTACACGGAGGGCGTGACTACGACCTTGGCAACGTTAACGCTCCCTAACCGGCACACAAACGCAACGCAGCGACCCACAATGATTGTTTTTTTATCGTTCGTGTTAACATACGGATAGCCGATCCGCAAGTGGAACGGAAATGGCTATAGGCCAAAATCCTTTCCGGCTAAATGGAATAATATTAATTCGATCGAGCTTTGGAGTTGTACCAAAATAAATCCACCAAAAAAAATCACGATTCAAAAAAAATGGAGGATCTATCCCAACAAAACAAAAGCGAGGAGCGCCAATCCTCTCGCGAGATCTTTTCGGAAAACCCAACTGAAAATCTCAGATCTATTGTAGGAACACCGCGAAAATTTAGCAATTCGAGAAATCACGCAAAATCCGTCCACCACAAGAATTAATCAAAGAAGAGAGATCTCTTAGGTAGGAATTTCGTAACCCCACTCGGAACGTAGATCCGAGATGTTGGATCACAAAGACGATCGCTCTTCCCTTTTTGGAATCCACGGGTAACGCGCCACGGATGAAGATCTTGTTCGCCTCCTTCGCTTCTCGCCGTGGTTGATTACCCCAACCTTGATTCTTCCTTGCACGAGATCTTCCCCTCCAAGGTGGCCGAAATTGTTAAGAGGTTGATCATAAGAGTTTGAAGTATGTCTTCACTCAGAAAGAATTGAATCTGCGCCAACGGTGGTGGTTGGAGTACGTGGCCGACTATGATGTTGAAATCCAGTATCATCCGGGCAAGGCAAATGTGGTGGCTGATGCCCTGAGTCGAAAGTCAGGTAAGATTTTCAATCTCTCCGCCGAGCGTCTAGTGGAAGAGTTTCTTTTGATGGACATCTCTGTGGGAAGCTGCGATTCGCAGAGTAGCTTGGCAGTGGCAGAACCTTCGTGGATTGCGCTTACGAGACTGCATCAGAAGGACGATCCCGATCTTCTGCATTTGTATCTTCGAGCTGAAAAAGGTGAATTACCAGATTTCTCTATAGATGATGCGGGTACCTTGAAGTATCGTGGCAGGTTTTGCATCCCCGCAGTTGGAGATATCCGGGATATGGTGTGCAGAGAAGCCCATGGATCTAGTGTCGCCTACCATCCAAGGTCTACCAAGATGTATCATGATTTAAAGCAGATTGCCTGGTGGTATGGGATGAAGAAGGACATAGCCAGATTTGTTTCAGAGTGTTTCACTTGGAGGCGTTGTGAAAGCCGACCATGGGAGGCCTGGTGGCAAGCTGACTCCCTTGGAGATTCTGATATGGAATGGGAGAGTATCTCGATGGATTTCATTATACAGGCTTACCGAGATCTCCTAAGGGGCATGATTCAGTTTTGGTAATCGTAGACAGATGACGAAGAGTGCTCATTTCGTACCATTTAAGATCGATTATCCGATGAGGAAGATAGCCGAGCTGTATCTGGAAGAGGTTGTTAGATTGCATGGTGTACCCGTAAGTATCATATCAGATCGAGACTCTAGGTTCACGTCTCGTTTTTGGAAGAGCCTTCAAGAGGGGTTGGGTACAGATTGAGATATTCTACGGCTTATCATCAGCAGACCAATGGTCAGACGGAGCGAGTAAATCAGATTGTGGAAGATATGATCTGATGCTATATTCTGGACCACGGAGGAGCGTGGACGAGCGCTTGCGGCTTATGGAATTTGCATATAACAACAGTTATCAAGAAAGCTTGCAAATGGCTCCTTTTGAAGCTTTGTATGGGAGCGCGCTGCAGGACTCCTTGTTTTGGGCTGAGCTTGGCGAGGGCCTTTGTTGGGACAGAAGCGCTCGAGGAGATGGAAACCGCTGTGAAGCTTATTCGGGAAAAGCTTTGATAGCCCAGGAGAGATATGAGAAGAACGCCAATCGGCGTAGATCGGACTTGGAATTTGTGGTGGGGGACTCAGTGTTCTTAAAGGTATCCCCGTTGATCGGAGTCAAGCGGTTTGGCAAGAATAGGAAGTTGGACCCGAGGTACGTGGGGCCGTTTCCGATCGTTGAGCGGATTGGGGTATCAGCCTACAGGCTGGCTTTGCCCGCAAATTCCCTGGCGTCCATGATGTCTTTCACGTCAGTCAGCTGTGGAAATGTGTGATAAATGGCAGGCAGGTTTTGGATTCTGTGCCTCAGTTGGAGCCGAATCTTTCTTATGTGGAGGTGCTTGTTCGCATTTTGGATTCTCAAGTTTGTGCGTTGCGAAAGAAGACTATTCCTATGGTTAACGGATTATGAGTTAATTAGGATGTGGAAAGCGCGACTTGGGAGCTGGAGTCGGCTATGAGGGAGGCTCACCCACATCTGTTTCCCTGATCTTGTGTCTGGTCATGCTCTATTTTATTTCTTATATATAGCCCTTTCCTGGCTCTTTCTCTCTCCTTCTTTATAGGAGTGTTGTGAGTAAAGTTTCGAGGCGAAACTTTCTTTTAGGGGAGTGGCTGTAACGCCCCCGGTTTTTTCCGTGTTTTGTTTGATCTTTGGCAGGCGTTACGATGGCGTATTTCCGGCTCTTTGTCGTTGTAGAGCGTGGTCTTAGCTCTTAGGGTTCCTTGTGTAGCCTGTTAGAGAGATTCCCAGCTAGCCGGGGTCGTTTGAAGACTCGGTTGGGCCTCTTAGGGAATGCTTGTGTTTTTTGGCTTCGGGTGGTGATATTCCGGGTTTTGTTCGTCGAATGCTAATTTCTACTTCGCAGTTGTGTTCGTAGTGTGGGTTTTTAGCTGCGATGTGAATTTCGTCATTTTCCGAGATGTTTCGGGTCTCGCGTCGTTTTGATATTGAGTGTAAGTAATTAATATGTATTGATTGTTTATTATTAAAACTGATGCTTATATATAGCCTTAGGTTAGAAATTAGGGCTCAGTTTTAACGAAAGGAGGCATGCACCTATCTTTTCATTTTTTTTCTCGGGTCTGGTTCGATTATTTCTTTTCCCTGGAGGGGACTATTATTTTACCGAAGAAGTCGCCGCTTGAAGGTGGTGCTGTAGCTCGAGAGAGACTAAAATAGAACCGCCGGACTACCCTAGCCTTCGGACGCTAAGACGATTCCTGGAGAAGAACCCCGCTTTAGCGCGCCTCGAAATTCGATTTTGAGAGTGGATCTGGACTTCCCCGGGCAAACCTTAAGTACTTTTAATTAATTAGCCTTTAATTATTTTAAGGTCCCAATGCTGATGCATAAGAACGATTAGCTTCGGAATGGGGACGGCTTGCGAGGAAAGCAATTAAATGAAAGCCTGTAAAGAAAGCAGAAAATTGCTCCTGGTAGGACTGAAGAAAGCTGCGAGTCCCTGGCAGATCCGCACACACGAAGAGTAGGAGAAGTCGAGTAGGACAGGACAAATAAATGCGACCACACACACTCTCTCTCGCTTTTTTGGTGAGTAGGCGGAAAAAAGGAAAACTACGAACTCACGCAGAAAGTAAAATAAGCAAGAGTGATGTACAGAAATTCCTAAAAATGAAAACATGCATTTCTACCGCTAGAATGCGGTAGAAATGCATAAAAAGCGATCGGGAAGAAAGTTTTGCAAATAAAATGTCTGATCGAAAAATTTTTGCTATGCGGTAGAATTTAAAAGAGGAAAAAGGTTACCTCTCTCATTCTGTTATAAAAATTCTTAAAAAGTCTTAGGTGTACAAAAATAAATTAAGTACTATGAGTAACTTCAACCATAAAAAAAGTTCCCGATCATACAAAAGGAAAAATAAGATTGCTTAAGAGTTAGTGTTTTATTAAATAAAAGACGAAGTTAAGTAGAGGGGGAGAAATTATCCCTTACATAAGTTAAGCATCTCAGTTTTCAAAAAGTGGAACTGAGCAGAATTTATAGAAAAATGTCTATTAGTACTATTTGGACGGCCGGCGATTTGACGGGAAAGTTTTCGGTTCGGTCTCGCAGTTCAGGTCGACATGTGACAGGCAGTTGGGCGCGGTGCGCGCCGATTTCGCCGATGGATCACACCCCAGGTCACGGACTCTGGGCGTGATGTCTCGAGAGTCGAGAGGCGAGTTGAGTGAACTTGGGTCGTTCTCGTTTTTTGGTCTGTTTGGGATTTTGACGTGGGTCACGGGCGTGGCGCCTCAAATTTTGGCAGATTTTTGATTTTTTCTGAAAAATAAAATAAACAAAGTTAGTATAATATTTACAGTCGGGAAAACAACTAAATTAATGTGTCAATTCATCAATAGCCTTAGACACTTTGCCTCTTTTCATTTTTTCTCTTTTTTGTCGCCGCCTGTACACCGCCGGACTACCAGCCTTCGGACGCCGATTCCTGGAGATTTAGCGGTCGAAATCGATTTTGAGTGGATCACTTGGTGTCGACACTTTTTTGGTATTAAGGCAGTGATGTTTCCTCATCCTTGCCAAAGTTGATCTTTGTGTCGACACGCTTTGTGATCGACACCGGAGAGATTGTGTCCACAGTAGTGTCGATGGATGATGGAATTCACTTGGTGCCGACACTGTCGAGCAGCAGGTACGACCATCCAGCACACCGGCCACAGCCGGTGTCCGAGTAGTAGTGTCGACACTTTGTGTCGACACCGGCCGCAGTAGTGTCGACACTTGGTGTCGACACTAGCAGCGGTAGTGTCGACACCTTGTGTCGACACCGGCCGCAGTAGTGTGTTGGTGTCGACACCAGACACCTTGTGTCGACACCGGCCGCAGCGGTGTCGACACTTGGTGTCGACAACGGCAGCTGTAGTGTCGACACTTGGTGTCGACACCGGCAGCGGTAGTGTCGACACCTTGTGTCGACACCGGCCGCAGTGGTGTCGACACTTGGTGTCGACACTGGCAGCGATAGTGTCGACACCTTGTGTCGACACCGTCCGCAGTGGTGTCGACACTTGGTGTCGACACCGGCAGCGGTTGTGTCGACACCTTGTGTCGACACCGACTTGTCGTGGTGTTGACACATCGTGTCGACACTGGGTGTTGCGCTGGTTTTGGGGTCAGGTAAGACTCGGGGTTGGTTCGGGTTAGGCGTGCAAGGCCGCGTCGGTTGGACCCGATGTTTTTGTCTTGGGTTCGTGTGTTTCTTAGGATTGTTAGTGTGACTTTTCCCTAGGGGGGGCATTGGGTGTTCAGCTAGTTTCTGCATGCCGACTCTTGGGTTGTGGCAGGTGGTGGAGTTTTGGTGGCCTCTGGAGGGGTGGTTTTATGTGGAGAGCTGTGGCCACCGCCTTTTTCCCCGGTTTGGGTTGGCGTGTGTGGGACCCTAGTGCTGCCACTGTTTGACCCCTTAGCCCTTTTTGGATCTGATTTTGCTTATGTATTCAGATTCATGTTTTGACCACTGCCATTTACCCACGTGTTAGGACTGTTAGTCCCTTTCCTGTTTATGCTTTCTTTTCTTTTGGCATATATGTATATGTCTTGTTGCTGTTGCAGACTCTTTTGGTAGGGCATAATGGTTTTATTGCTCGCACTTGGTGTGCTCTGCTGTGCTTTAGACAGTACTCTCTTCTTACTGTCACCCCTTTTCTTTTGCTTATAGCAGTTTGTTGCTGGGTTGGTAAACCCTTCTTCTTATTTAGCTCATTAATCTATTGCTCTATTTACCTTTTGATTATTTTCTTGCTGAGGTGTTCTTTTCTTGAATGCCTCAGGTCCAAGTTGTAGCCAGTTCAGCGGCTAGTCTTTTTGGAGGGGCTGGTTGGTGGCCTCATGGGTAGCTGAGATAGCAGACCCTCGATTTTGTGAGATAGTTCTTTACCTTTCTGTATAGACATACACACTCACCAGTGGATTCGTGTCAGGTTGTTGGCGCCCACTGGTGGCTTCTTGCGATTCTGGGTATGAACTTAAACTGCTGTTTTTGCCTATTTATGGTTAGTTACCTACTTCTGGGAAGGATTTATGCTAGGTTGCATGTTAGATATTTTAAAACCTAAAAGCATTATTATATGTACTTCATACATACTATATTCACCTTAGAGTCGTGCATACCATGAGTCGTCCCCGGGGACACTTATGCTCATTTAGGGTGTCAACTTAATTGAACCAAAATATTTTCTGTTGCGTATAAATATAATTTTAATTGTGGACTAGCTGATCCACCGTGCCGAGGGATACGGCCATTCAACATAACTGATTTTTCTTTCATATTTAATCAATGATTTTCCTTAAAATCTAAGGTCTGGAGTTTTGCCTGAGCGTGTGCTGTTATCCCCTGCACGACGTGGCATCACGGCACGTGTTTTCTCTTGCTCTGATACAATTTTATCGTTGAGAAAATGCGGGTTGTGACAACCGGCCAGCTCCATCTACTGCTTTGAGGACCTGCGTCGGGGGTTCATGCTCAGGTTCACTACCTCGAAGAAGAGGAAGAAGGAGTCGGAGTCCCTGTTTCACATCAAGCAGGGAGTGAATGAGACGTTGGGAAGCTACGTAGACCGGTTTCAGGAGGAGGTCACTCAGGTCCAGGAGATGTCGGGCCATAGTCTGATGATGGCCTTCACCTTGGGCCTGCAGCAGGGTTTTTTAGGATGGAGCTGAAGAGAGTTCCCCCCCCTCTCCTACGAGGAGTTGATGGAGAGGGCGACAAGAGAAGTTGACGGGGAGCCATCAAACCCGGAGTTTGCGCGGAAACTGGCCAGATGGGCCACGGAGGAGGAGAAGGAGTCGAGAGGAGGAAGAGGACAAGAAGAGAGGAGAGGAGAACCCCGACAGAGGGAGCAGAGGCAGCTCCAGGGGCAGCAGCAGCCGAGGTGGGGGCGTCAAGAGCCCGACCGTCGACTGGGCTGGAGGCCTGAGTGGCAGGGGCAGGGGCCACAAAGGAGATACTACGGAAGGGATCACTATCAGGGGAGGTAAGATCAGTTCCACCCCCCAGGCTGGAGGTAGGCCCAGAGACCCCGGCTCCCCGACCAAGAGGAGGCTATGGCCATAGCCTTGGGGGAGAGGAGGAGGATAATAAGGAGGAGGAGGAGGAGATAAGTTATGGTGGAGTTACCCTATTGCGACTTCCATCAGGAAGAGGGGCACGCAACAGCCACGTGCCCGGAATTCCTTGAGATGAGGGGGAATAGGGAGCAGCAGCAGTAGCAGGGGCGACAAGAAGTGAGGATTGAGGAGGTCCTTCCTCGGACGGAGGAGGACCGTTGTGAAGACCGGGTGGATGTTGGAACCCGAGGCGGGATCGGAGTGATCCACGGGGGGGTGGGGGTCAAGGCTTCCCAAAAGGCGAGCCTCCACACCATGTATCGTCAGAGCGTTGCCTCCACATCCCAGACCCCACCCCCGGAGGAGAGGATCACCTTCTCCAGAAGCGACATGCCAGATCACGAGTATCCATTCTGTGATGCGTTGGTCATCAAGGCAGCCATCGAGAATTTTACCGTCTCTCGGATCCTCGTCGACAATGGGAGCTCCGTCAACGTTGTCTTCAAAAAGGAGTTTGACGCGATGAAGGTGGAGGCAAAGAGGGTGCTAGCCTCGGACGGACCCTTGTTCGGGTTTTCAGGGGAGAGAAAGGAAGTGGAGGGAGGAGTCGTCCTCCATGTTACACTGGGGGGTCAGTCCAGAAACTGCAGGTTTGTCATCGTGGACGCCCCTAGCAGTTACAGCACCATCTTCGTGAGGCCCCTTATCAGCGCCTTCCGCTGCGTCCCCTCATCTTTCCACCAATGCTTAAAGTTCAACGCTGAGGGGATTCAGGTCCGGGTCAGGGGGTACCCAAAGGTGGCGCGGGAGTGCTATGTCACTGCGGTGAACACCATCTCTTGACAGGAGGGAGCCGAGGAGATGGGGTGGAGGATGGAGGAGGCTGAGCAAGAAGCAGGAAGGGAGGAGCTGGAGATGGAGAACTGCGTAGAGGTGGCGGAAGGAAGAGACCTGGAGGAGGTGGTCGAAGTGATGGACATGGGGGAAGAGATGGAGGTAGAGGTCCCCGTTCCGGAGGAAGGGGATGCTGAAGGATGGGGGGAGCAGTCCAGGCTGGAGGCTACAGAGGAAGTGGTGGAGCTGGAGGTGCTCACCCGGGGAGGCAGGATGGAGAAGATCCGCGTCAGCGGGGGTCTGACCCCGGAGGACCAAGGCAGGATGCTGGAGTGCATCCAGAAGAACGTGGACATCTTCGCTTGGAATGCCGCGGAGATGCCAGGGGTTGACACGGACGTGGCCTGTCATCGCCTCAACCTGGACCCGAGAACACGCCCCGTTTAGCAGAAGAAGAGGTCCACTGCGGACAAGCTGGCGGAGCCCATCAGGGAGGAGGTGGCGAAACTCCTCAAGGACGGCTTTGTGTCCGAGATTCAGTACCTCGGATGGGTCTCCAACGTGGTCATGGTCAAAAAAGGAGACGGCCGGTGGAGGATGTGTATCGACTTTTCTTTACTTAATAAAGCTTGTCCTAAGGACTGTTATCCTTTGCCTCGAATCGACGCACTGGTTGACTCAGCCGTTAGTTTTTCTGTAATGAGTTTTTTAGATGCTTTTTCAGGTTATCATCAAATCAGGATGCACCCCCCGGACATCAAGGATGTCTCGTTCATCACAGGGGATGGATGTTACTGTTACAAGATGATGCCCTTCGGGCTGAAGAATGCAAGGGCAACCTACCAGAAAATGATGGATAGGGTCTTCAAGGAACAGAAGGGGAGGAATTTGGAGGTGTACATGGATGACCTCATGTTCAAAAGTCGGGACGTGGACTCCCACCTCCGGGACCTGGAGGAGACCTTTGCCACCCTACGCAAATACAAAATGCGGTTGAATCCCCTAAAGTGTGTCTTTGGGGCTAGCAGGGGAAAGTTCTTGGGGCACCTCCTCACCCCCGCAGGGTTCGAGCCGAATCCCGATAAGGTTAAGGCTATCTTAGAGCTGGGGTCACCCGGGCAGGGGAGAAGTGCTCCCCCTTCTTCAAAACATTGAGGGGGGGTCGAAAGTTCGAATGTACCAAGGAGTGCGAGGAGGCATTACAGGCCCTCAAGATGCAGTTGACGCAGGCTCCGCTACTCCAAGGGCCGAAGGAGGGGGAGAACCTGTTTTTGTATCTCTGGGTCGGGGCGGAGGCCCTGAGTTAAGTCCTAGTTCGCGAAGAAGGGAAGAAGCAGCTCCCTATTTATTATATGAGTCGGGTCCTGAGAAAGGTCGAGCTCCGATACCCGATTTTGGAAAAGCTGTCTTTCGCCCTGATCATCTCAGCTCGGAGGCTGCGACCTTACTTCCAAGCACACTCAATCCGAGTGGTGACTGACCATCCCCTCCGCAACATCTTCGAGGGGGTGGAGCATTCAGGCAGGCTGGCCAAGTGGTCGGTGGAGTTGAGTGAGTTTGATGTTTCGTTCGTTCCGTGCCTCTCGATCAAAGCTCAAGCGATGGCCGACTTCTTGGCTGACTATGTGATCGAGGTAGCAGAGGAAGAACTCACCCGTCCGACTCCTTGGAAGGTGAAGGTAGACGGCGCCTCGGGGAGGCATTCCCTAGGAGTGGGGGTGATCATGGAAAGCCCTCAGGGGACTCGAATTGAGCAGACGGTGGTGGTGCACTTTCCCATTACAAATAATCAGGCCGAGTACGAGGCCGTGATAGCAGGGCTACGCCTAGCCAGGGAGCTGGGGGTGTTGGACGTGGAGTTCCTTACCGATTCCATGGTGGTAGCTTCCCAGATCAACGGGGAGTTTGAGGCAAGGGAGCCCACCCTGCGATTATACTTAGCCAAAGTGAAGGGGGTCATAGGAACTTTCCAAACCCTCTCCATCCGACACGTGCCCAGGGAAGAGAATGAACAAGTCGACCAACTAGCAAAGCATGGTCCCCAGGTGGGGGGCACCATCACCGACCTGTTCTGCCCCTCCATCGAAGAGGGGGAGCTCATGGAAATTGATCAACAAACTTCGTGGATAGACCCAGTTGTGACTTTCCTCTCCACGGGAGAGTATCCAGAGGGGGCAGATAAGAAGAAGTTAAGGCACAAGTCAGCATATTACCTCCTCCAGGACGGGCAGCTGTACAGAAAGACACTCTCGGGGATGTTGGCCCGTTGCGTGGCCGAGGAGGAGGTACAGAGGATCTTGGAGGAAGTCCACTCCGAAGAGTGTGGGAGCCACTCTGGGAGTCGGACCCTGAAAGGAAGAATAGTCAGGCAGGGGTACTTCTGGCCCACCCTAAGCCAAGACGCCATGGAGTTCGTGAGGAGGTGCCATAAATGCCAGCTGTTTGCCCCCGTCCAGCTACAGCCGGCCCAGCGACTCAAGAGTATCACGGCCCCCTGGCCCTTTGTAATTTGGGGAATGGATTTGGTTGGGCCATTCCCCCAGGCCAGTGGTTAAAGGAGGTTCCTCCTAGTAATGATCGACTACTTCTCCAAGTGGTTGGAGGTGAAGGCGCTGGCCAAGGTGACTTCCTAGATTATCAGGAACTTTGTTTGGGGGGAGATCATCTGCCTCCATGGGCTGCCCCAAGCCATCGTCACGGACAACGGGCCCCAGTTCGCCAGCGCCGAGTTCACTGGTTTTTGCAAGCAACTTGGAATCGACCTCAGGTTTGCCTCGGTCCATCACCCCAGGATCAACGGGCAGGTGGAGGCCGCGAACAAGATCATCGTCAACCTCCTAAAGAAGAAGGTGGAGAACTTGAAGGGGAGTTGGGTGGAGCAGCTCCCCGCGGTTCTTTGTGCCCTAAGAACCACCCCCAACACGTCTACTGGAGAGACCCCCTTCAAGCTCTCCCATTGGTGCGAGGCAGTGCTCCCCGTGGAATTTGAAGTCCAAACACCTGGAGTCATTGTGGCCAAGGAAGGCAGAGAGGAATGGCGGGCAGAGAACGAGGAGGAGCTGCGGCTATCCCTCAACATGGTGGAGGAACTACGGGACCTCTCCGCCCTCCGACAGGAAGAGATAAAAAGGAGAATGACCAAGTAATTTGACAAGCATGTCAGGGTCAAGCAATTCATGGAAGGGGACTTGGTACTGAAAAAGGTGGATGCAGCAGGGAGGTCGGCATCAGTAGGGAAGCTCAACCCCAGCTGGGAAGGACCATTTATTGTAAAGGAGGCTCTAAATCGGGAGGCTATCGACTCCAAAATGTAGAGGGCGAGACCCTGAGTCTCACCTGGAGTCGTGACGACTTAAAATGTTTTTTCCCCTGAAACATGTAAGCGATACTGCGACTATAATAAATTTCTTCAACACTTCAGTACTATCATAGTGAGCCTGCATAGAGAAATGGAAAGTGTTTGGACCCCGAGCAGATCCCGTTGTCAGGCTCTCACCTAGCTGACAGGGTAGGAAGTCACTCGGTGTCATCCTTGGCCTCGAGCATATCCCGATGTTAGGCTCTCACCTAGCTGGCAGGGCCGGAAGTCACTCGATGGAATGTGTTTGGACCCCAAGCAAATCCCGCTGCCAGGGTCTCACCTAGCTGCCAGGGCAGGAAGTCACTCGGTGTCATCCTTGGCCTTGAGCAGATCCCGCTGTTAAGCTCTCACCGAGCTGGCAGGGCCGGATGTCACTCGATGGAATGTGTTTGGACCTTGAGCAAATCCCACTGCCAGGCTCTCACCTAGCTGGCATGGCAGGAAGTCACTCGGTTTCATCCTTGGCCTGGAGTAGATCCCGCTGTCAGGCTCTCACCCAGCTTGCAGGGTCGCAAGTCACTCGATGGAATGTGTTTGGACCCCGAGCAGATCCCGCTGCCAGGCTCTCACCTAGCTGGCAGGGCAGGAAGTCACTCGGTGTCATCCTTGCCCTCGAGCAGATCCCGTTGTCAGGCTCTCACCTAACTGGCAGGGCCGGAAGTCACTCGATGGAATGTGTTTGGACCCCGAGCAGATCCCACTACTAGGCTCTCACCTAGCTGGCAGGGCAGGAAGTCACTTAGTGTCATCCTTGGCCTCGAGCAGATCCCGCTGTCAGGCTCTCACCTAGCTGGCAGGGCCGGAAGTCACTCGATGGAATGTGTTTGGACCCCGAGCAGATCCTGCTGCCAGGTTCTCACCTAGCTGGCAGGGCAGGAAGTCACTCGGTGTCATCCTTGGCCTCGAGCAGATCCCGCTTTTAGGCTCTCACCTAGCTGGCAGGGCAGGAAGTCACTCGATGGTGTCGGCCTTGAAATTGCCAGGTAGAGATCAAGAAGTTTCGAATGCCAAGGAAAAAGGGGGGAAAGAGGTTCTATATAGGCGAGCCCGGACTCACATAACCGAGCTCGGCATCAGCAAGAGGATTTTGCACAGGCGAGTTTGGACTCGCCGACCCCAGCTCGGCATCAGCAAAGAGGAGGCGAGCCCGGGCCTCGCTGAAGGAAGGCGAGCCGTGCCGGGGCACTTCACCCCTGTGCCTGTTTTCCTTAGAAAATTTTCTCTTCTTTTTAAGTTCAACCTGGATGGCTTGCGGGCGATTTAAGGTGGCGTGACAAGGGCGGAGAGCAGCCCGCTTCCGAATCGCTTGGGGCTCGGCGAGCACTCAAAACGTATTCACTCGCGGGTGCGTACACATGACTACCCTACTCGCGGAACCTGTCTATGCGAGGTCGCATGGGGAAGCACTCGCGGATATTCAGAGCATAACAAACAAAGTACGAAAAGGAAAAAAGAAAAGTGGCATGGGTATGATCAAAAACTTTCTTTTATTAAGTAAATGTCTACAAAAATAGTTACAGGGGGGCTCGCCTCGGCGAGTAGACAAAAAGGAAAA
Organism: Platanthera guangdongensis; assembly: GCA_039583875.1. Taxonomy (NCBI): domain Eukaryota; kingdom Viridiplantae; phylum Streptophyta; class Magnoliopsida; order Asparagales; family Orchidaceae; genus Platanthera; species Platanthera guangdongensis. The sequence continues at coordinate 129,520,613 of CM077163.1, read as the reverse complement.
GAAGAAAGTACAAGTTGTCTTCAGGCCTCGCCTTCACCCGGCTGATCCTGGAAGCCCTTCCCGAACATCGTGTCCATGCTGTCTTCCTTCTCGCTAGGCGGCGTTGCTGGGTACAGGATCGGCATCAAGTCCTGGGACGAGATCCACTCGCATCCCTCCACCAGCACCCCCGAGTCCTTCATTATTTGGAGGGTGCACTCGGCAGCTTGGATGGAGTTGATCCGCAGTCTCTCAGTGAGGTCGGCCTCGCCAAAGATCCGCGGGCTCTTGTAGGGGAGGGTAGGGTCGATGTCGTGGGGCAGGAAGAAGATCTCCGCCTAGCGGCGGACCTCGCAGAGGAGGTGCTGATTCTCCTCCTTCAGCTTCGTGTTTGCGCCCTCCAGCTCGGCAAGGCGCGCGCGCAGTTGGCTGATCTCCTCTCCCTGCTCGGTATTGCGAGATTGAAGCTCCCATGCGCCCTTGGCGTCCTGGTAAAGAAAAAATTCAGTCTGGTATCAGCGCAAAATGTTCTAAGTAAAAGAGAAGAGTAGTGCTTGACACTTACCAGCCCGCTGGCAGCTTGGGCGAGTAGACCCTCCGCTATCCCGAGCCGCCTCGCCTGATCAGTGACCTTATCCTTAGTGACGTCGCGAGCCTGTTCAGCTTTTTGGAGTTGGTTGCTGAGGGCAAAGCTGCGGTGGGTCAACATGTGGTGCAGCTCCATGGTCCGCAGGTGGGCCTGCAGGCCCTCATGGCCGAGCTGCCGGAGGGTCATCTTCTTGTAGGCCACGGCATGCTCGCGGCCATATAGGCCGAAGCCGAGGGCATAGGCATGACCGGTGGCGGGCTTGTGGTCGTGCCAGGAGGGGTACAGGGTACAGATGGAGACTCGATGAGCGAGCTCATCCCACTACAGCATGGGCTCGCCCGTCGAGTCCTTCCACCGCCCGCCGAAGTTGAAGAGGGGGTGTTGCTTCGGCAGCGCGCGCTCGCGGGCTGCCCTCTTCGCCGATGGAGGAGGGGAGATCGCCGTCGTGGAAGAAGGGCCCTCCCCGCCTTTCCGGCCCTTGCTGGTAATCTCCTTCAGCGGGCTCTCCGACGACGCGTCGGGAGGGTTCTCCGACAAGCTGATGTATTTGGGGCTGGGCTGTTGATGTTGTTGTTTTTGTTGCCCCTGCGGAGCCAGCAGGGCTCTCCTCATCTTCTTTGGCGGCCGCTGGCGGTGTGGCGGGTTCGACCCCGCATCCTCAGGTCGCCTCTTGCTGGAAGACGAATGTGAGAGGGTTGCCTCATCTCGGCAGGCCGCCGCCGCCGCCTTCTCGCGGGCGAGGGGGTCCGGGTGCGATCCCGGATCCGCAAACGGCGGGTTCGCAGGAATTATTCGCTCCCATGCAAGAAAATACTTTGAAAAAATCAGAAGAGATTCAGCAACAATATGGCGAGCTCGGCGATCGGGCGAGCTCGGCAAGATGAGGAGAGAACAGTACCTTCGCCGGGTAGAACAGGGGGAAGCGCGTCGAGGCCCCTCCGCAGGAAGGCGACCTCGAAGTTCTTGTGGAGGAAGTACTTGTGGAGCTCGGCATCATTGTCGGACATGGTCGGCGGGCGGTACACCTCCTCGCCCTTCTGTTGAGGCAAGTAGGGGATGTTGCCGAGATCGCCCTTGATGAAGGTGATCTTGATCATCCAGGTGTGGTGCTTATTCGCGATCTCGCGAACCTTGATCAGCAAGCCGCCGAAGTTGGCGACCCCATCCGGCGTCGCCTTGTAGGAGAACAGCTTCCTGAACACTGTCAGGTTGAACTCGATCCTCTCCCGCCAGAGATAGCTCGCGAACGCCACCATCATTGCGACGGCGTTGGAGTTCAGCTGGGCGGGTACCGCGCCATAGTATTTCAAGATTTGTCGGATCTTCGGCCAGAGGGGGAGGCGCAACCCCACCTCCCCCGGCCTGCGCGCCTCGAAACCCGGCGGCACATACGCGGCCTTGAATTCCGCGAGCTCCTCCTCGCTGGTGTGCCCATCGAAGAAGCAATAATCTGTGAAGTGCTGCGTGCACTTGGAGCGGCTGTCGGCATCTGGATTGGTCTTGCCCATGATCGCGGAGGAACGAGCGAAGCGCGAGCAGGAAGAGAAAGAAGCACAGAGAGAGGGAAAGAAAGCAATAAAGGCACAGTACGGGGTACGTGAGGGGGGGCTATTTATAGGAAAAGAAATTTGGGGCAGGCCGTCCAATCGGCTCAGCTCACCACCCCAGCTCGCCACCCCAGCTCGCCACCCCAGCTCGCCGACTTCCGGCGCATCCCAACCAAGGCTAAGTCAAACATTGCAATACATTATTTGAATAACATGTCCAAGAATATCCTAAAAGCTACCTATTACATACAAAGTTCAGGAATGAAAAAGCAGGGCGCGCGAGCAGGGAGAGCATCGGGATGCGAGTACCGATCGGCTCAGCAAAGGAGCCACTCACTTACCTACCCCGACCTCGCGACCCCCGCCCCCCAGACTGTCGTGCGTGGAGCAGCTCGCGGATCCTTCCTGAATTCCTCTGCGCCACCGAGAGACCGTCATATATCTCGTCCAGGAGCCGGGATGGGGACATCAGCTCGCCAGCTTGGCCGCTCCGCACCTCGTCGGCGAGATGCGCGTAGTCACGCTGTAGCGTCTCGTTGACCCCCTGCACCTCGCGCAGCCCGCACACCAGCTTCTTGAGGAGCTTGACCTCCCTCCTCGTCAGCTCGCCTTGATCCACCTCAGTACCCAGGTAAGAGTCCAGTGAGCTTGGGGAAGGGAGGGGAGAGTAGTGGGCTGCCCGCAAGGATTCCTCGATAGTGGATTGGCTGGGAAGAGCTGTGAAGACAAGTGTCAGCAAGAAGAGAAGTGCAGAAAAAACTCGTGGGACAAGAAGTCAAGCAAGATTGACTTGACGAGCTCGGCAGCTCAAAGGAGATGTGGGGAGGGATGAACTTGAGATCCTTCCCGCGACCTGGACCGTGAGCCCCCGGCGAGAGGAGCTCAAATCCCGGGGTGGGGATACTTCCCAGACCCGCCCCCGCGACCACATCAGTTTGCCGGGGAGAGGAGGTACGCATCGGCGAGCTCGGCCTCTGCGAGCTCACTGGCAGGATCCTAAAGAGAAGAGGCGGGTCCTGGGGACGGTTGTCCGGTGCCGTGAACCATGAGTCCGCGAGAGTCGTCTCGCCTCGCGGTGTGGGCTCTCGCGGCGTGACGCCCCCGCCATCTGGTTGACCATCCGGGTCGTCGCCGACTATGACAACCTCTCTATCCTTCTCAAGAATTGTCCGGGTGGAAGAGCCGGTCTCACGCTCCAGGGTGGCCCTCAGGTCGTGGTAAATGGGCTCGACCGCCTGAGGGAATGGCTTTGTCCTCTTGGAGTCGGGCTCGGCAGAATCAATTTGAGGAACTTTGGCAGGGACCGTCGTTAGGGCGGCTACGCGAGCTGCGGAAGCTTGGCGAGCTCGGTCTAAGCGCTCCTGGATCTCCTTGGGAAGAGGCATCTTGGCAGGGTTAGAGTAAAGGGAATGGCAAGATCCAGGCAGGTGGGCAGGTGCACATATATATAGCCGCAGGTGGACCCCACCCAAAGATTCCCTCCAACTCGCCAACCCGCGCTTGCCGCACACTTGGGGTTGGATGTTTCTTTCTGAGCTTTGTCAAGCTCAAAAAGAGCGGGGATTGTGTACAACCCCGTGCCCGGCGAGCAAGGTCGCCAGGAATCAGACAGATTGGGCTGAAGGCAGTAGGCGAGCTCGGCAGTAGAAAAGCCGAGCCCGAGCTCGGCATTCGTCGACTAGAGATCGGCCTTCGTCGACCCCGAGCTTGACATTCGCCGAGATGGCCCAGGACAACTGTTAGCGACCAAGGATGGGCGAGCTCACCGTCCCAGCTCGCGCCCCACCGACGGAGCTCGGTAATAGCAGGCGAGCAGGACCCGCCGAGATGATCAAGCTCCCCAGCTCGCCTGGATGAATGAGGTACTTTTTACTGTTTTGCCCCCGCTGGTCTGCCTATAGCTCTTCAAAATAGCGGAGTTTGGCTGTTGGCAGACCCAACCAAGGGTTTTCTGGTAATTTCAGGTCAGCTCTTTTGGTTATTGGCAGTCCAGATTCTAAAAACTATAAATAGGACCCAAGGGGTACCACAGAAAGCATGCTTCATGTGCTCTCCTGCTCCAGTTCTCAAGTGCTTTCTGATGGTACCTTAGCTCGGCTTCTGGCTAAGGAGGGGAAGCGCTCTGAGATCTTCCGGGTTTGTGGTGGGACCTCCCCGCCGAGCCCTTGGGTCGATTTTTCCTCGTCTTCTTTGTTGTTCTGCTTGCAGGAGTGAAGTAGGTGCGAGACCACCCCATCCCCAATGGTCGAACTCCACAGGAGACCGATTTTTGTTTTCAACAGTAGGGTCGTTATAATCTGGTCAGCTGAACGCTGACCGTTACTTCTGTTTGCCACCGTTGGGTGGATTGTCCCTGTACAGGTGCTAGAGAGCCAAGCGGGACGCATAAAGGTTGATGTCCATACTGCTGTTGTTGCTGCTGTTGCTGGCCCTCAAAGGCTTATGTGTGATGTTTTTCTTTTATTGTGGTCGGCATGCGCGCCAATCTTTTTAGGCCACTGTTTGAAAGCCATGTAAGGCCATAAGGCCAACTTTGTACTCTTGTAAGACATTCCTATATAAGATATATACAACATGGGGTTGTGTTATATGTTGGACATTCAGTGGTGGAGTTCAAGTGTTAGTATAGGCTTCCGCTAGAATGCAATGTGTTAGGTGCGCTGCGCTACTCTCGTATCATCCCGTACCTTCACCGCCTGTTTTGTGATATATGCTGTGGGGCCCCGGCCGGACCTTCTAGTATATACCATATGAACAGATGGGGTTGTTACATTTTTGGTATCAGCTGTCTTGGTCTTTCCCTCCCGAAGTCGTGGTCGACTTCTTTTGTCGGGTGGTGCGCACGTGTTTGTGCAAACCAAAGTCTACGAATGAACTCCTGAATGTCCATGATAGGAATGCAAATTTGTGTGTTTGAGGAACCTGTGTGTTCCTATTTTGTGTTGTTTGCTTGTGTAAGTCCGCTAATGTGTGTGTCTTGTACACCTTTAGGTGGCACGGAGTGGAGCTGGGCAGTCAGAGCCCCAGCGTTTTGATGAAAGTACGGCACCAGCCGAGGTGCCTACACCTCCACCGTCTGCGGAACATGTGTGTTTAGTTGTTGCGGCTTTGTTTACCATGATCCAAGGTCGGCCACTTGGGCAGGAGCAACCGGTTGTGAGGCTAGAACAGAGGGTGGCAAGGCCTGAACCTGTAGTGGATGTGGCTCCTCGAGCAGCTGAGAAGCAGCTAATGCGATTTATGAGTTTCCATCCGCCTACGTTTTCGGGAGCAGGAACTCCTACGTAGGCTGAGGATTGGTTATCGCGCATCAAGAGAGTCATGACGGCGATTGGAACGGTGGAGCATCAGAAAGTCACCTTAGTTACCTTCTTGCTTGAAGGAGAAGCTAGATTATGGTGGGATGAGATGGAGTTGCATCACTTGGCGGGTCGTCCCTTAACACAAGTATCGATGGAAGAATTCTCCCGACTCTTCCTAGCGAAGCACCTTCCTGCGGCTCAGTGGATAGCCATGGAGAACGAATTCCAAAGGCTGGCGCAAGGGGATGGCAGTGTTGACGCGAACCTGCATGAGTTTACTCGCTTAGGGCAGTATGCGGGTTCTATTTTTGCTGATGAGCAGAGGAAGACCAATCGTTCTATGAAGGACTGAGGGACGAGCTGAGGTTCCTTGTTTCTAGTTCTATGAACCAAGGCTTCCAGGCATTGGTGGACACTGCGAGCGCGCTGGAAAAGGATATGAAGAGGGTGCAGGGGAAGAGAGCTTTGGCTGTGACGCAACCGGAGTGGAAGGTTCCCCGATCTGGGAAACCATTTTATAAGAAGAGATAGGGCAAGAAGTCCAAGACAAGTGGACAAGATCCTTCATCAGTTGCATTGGGAGCAACGTTGGGGGCTACCTCAAGGCCGGATACTCGTACATGCTTCAATTATGTCCGGATGGGGCATATTGCTCGAGATTGTTGGGTACCGCCAAAGAGTGAAAAGAAGGCGGGAGCGTCTTATGCGGAAAAAGGAAAGGCGGTGGTGGATTCCTCTGCCTCTCAAGCGCAACCCCGGGTCTAGAATCTTAGCATGCAGGAGGCCATCAAGCAGAGTGACGTCGTCACAGGTATGAGTTTAGTTTTTTATATGCTATTGCTTGTATGCTTTACTTCGTGCATAGATGTTTGTGGTTTATGTGTGTAACATGATTGTCACAGGCTTTGTGATGATTCGGGACACGCTGGTGCGAGCACTATTTGATACAGGTGCATCGCATTCTTTTCTGTCTAGTGAGTTTATAGCACTGCTTGGGATACCTAGTCGTGCAAAGTCAGATAGCGTCAGAGTGGTGTTGCCGAATGGTTGTTGGATGCTTGCGGATCAAGCTTGCGATATGGCGGTCCAGATAGGAAGTCGGGATTTCAGTTTGACGGCTTCTGTATTGCCGATATCGGAATTCGATGTGATTTTTGGGATGGATTGGCTTGCGTAGCAGCATGCCATGATTGATTGCTAGTCCAAAGAGATCACGTTGGGCCAGAATACCGAACAGGAGACAAAGTTCGCGGGTATGCGAGGAGTGGGCGGGACGTTGATGTCTGCACTCCAGGTAGTTAAGGCTGTTCGGAAGGGTGCGGAGTGTTACTTTGCACTGATTCAGGCTGTTGAGCGTAAGGCCAGTGTGTGCGAGGTTCCGATTGTGGCGGAATTTACAGATGTGTTTCCCACGGATCTCCCTGGGCTACCACCCCAGCGGGAGATTGACTTCACGATCGAGTTGGTGTCAGGTGCGAAACCTGTGCCCCGCTCGCCATATCACGTCGCGCCAAAAGAGATGGCTGAGTTGAAGTTCCAACTACAAGAGTTGCTAGAGCAAGGTTATATACGCCCAAGTATGGCACCTTGGAGCGCGCCTGTGCTTTTTGTAAATAAGAAAGACAGTGGGTTGCGGTTGTGTATTGATTACCGTGAACTGAATAAGCTGACCGAGAAGAATAAGTATCAGATACCCAGGATTGATGAGTTATTCGATCATCTGGTGGGCTCGACCGTCTATTCGAAGCTGGACCTGAAGTCTGGTTATTACCAGTTGAGAATTCTGGAAGGTGACATTCCCAAAACCGTATTTGGAACGCGTTATGGGCACTATGAGTTCACAGTCATGCCATTTGGATTGTGCAATGCGCCCTCAGTGTTTATGGATTTGATGCACCGCACGTTCCGATAGTACCTGGATCTATTTGTGATCGTGTTTATTGATGACATCCTGGTGTACTCGAAGTCGAAAGCTGAGAATGAGACTCACTTGCGGTTGGTGTTGAATACATTGAGGCAAAATCAGCTTTATGCCAAGTTCTCGAAGTGCGAGTTTTGGCTATCATCGGTGACTTTTTTGGGCCATGTGGTGAGTGGATCGGGCATTGCAGTGGATCCAGTGAAGATAAGGTCCATACAAGTGTGGCCAATGTTGTCTACTATGGCCGAAGTCAGGAGTTTCCTTGGACTTGCGGGCTACTATCGAAGATTTGTGGAAAACTTCTCACGGATTGCTTTGCTGCTAACCACGCTGACGCGAAAAGATCAGAAGTTTGTTTGGATGCCAGAGTGCGCAAGAGCTTTTGAAGAGCTGAAGGTTCGATTGACCACAGCGTCGTTGTTGTCTTCTCCAAGTGGGACCGATGGATTTGTGATCTGTAGTGATGCCTCAGGGAGCGGCTTAGGCTGCGTTCTTCTGCAAAATGGAAAGGTAATTGCTTATGGCTCACGCCAGCTGAAGGTGCACGAGCGAAATTATCTCGTCCATGACTTGGAGTTAGCGGCGGTGATTTTTGCACTTAAGTTGTGGCGACACTACCTTTATGGAGTGAAGGTGGGATCTATACAGATCATAAGAGCCTAAAGTACCTATTGGAGCAGAAAGATTTGAACATGCGACAATGAAGGTGGTTGGAGTTCCTTGGGGACTACACTTTTGAGATTCACTATATGCCCGGGAAGGGGAATGTTGTCGCGGATGCCTTGAGTCGGAGGATTCCGGCTAGAGTGAATTGGTTACAAAGGCATGATGAACGTCTTATCCAGGAACTTGAAGCGTTAGAGATTGATTGTGTTGACAAGAATGCCACTGCCAATGCATGTTTGAACTGGACGGAGGTGCAATGTGACCTTGCGGACCGAGTTCGACGGGCAACAGAGTTGGATGAAGACCTCTTACGTTATGCTAACGATGGGCCAGAAGGCAAATTCTCCTGGAATGACGATCTTTTGCGAAAAGAGGGCCGTTTGTGCGTCCCGAATGTGGGGAAATTGAGGAAATAACTGATGTATGAAGCACATTATACAAAGTATTCCATTCACCCCGGGAGCACGAAGATGTTCAATGATATAAAAAAGCTATTCTGGTGGCCAGGTGATAATACGGTTTGCAGTCAATTTTATTAGGATATTTTCGGGGTTTTAAAGCAAATCATGTCTTGTAAAGTACTTATTTTGATTCTCCTTTGTATATATTTTTGTCGTTAATGCATTTTTTCTGCTTTTTGCAGGTTTTCACGGCTTTCAGCCGAATTTTACTGTGACACGCCCCAAGGTCACGCCCTACCCGGGCGTGTACCTAAGGCGTGTAACCCAGAGGAATGAAGCAATTGGTCTGAAACTGTATTCCGTGGAAACTTAGTGTACACGCCCTCGGTCACGCCCGTGTCACATCCGACACGGGCGTGTTCTAGAGGCGTGTCCCCAGGTTCCGAGGAATCGCCGCAACACGCTCGTTTTTCCCGCTCCACCGTCGCACCGAAAGTGTCACGCCCCAGGGTCACGCCTGACCCGGGCGTGACATATGGGCGTGTACTTCAGCAATTCCGCCCGTCACCTCCAGCATTCAATTTCAGCTCAACAAAGTCATGCCTCAAAGAACACGCCCCAGGTACATGCCCTACCAGGGCGTGACTTGTGGGCGTGTACTTCAACTACTTCGTCAGAATTAAATTCCAGCCCGAAAAAGTCGCGCTGAATGTGTCACGCCCCAGGGTCACGCCCGACCCGGGCGTGACAGGGGGGCGTGACCCAACCCGAAAAATTCTATAAATAGAGCCCAACTCTAAGGGTTCAGGGACACATTTGGATTGAGAGGGGAGGTTCTGTCCTTTGTATTTTTGAACTTTTTTAAGCATGTCTTTTCATTTTTAGTTCTTAGCTCTAGCTTTATGCTTTCCCTGTATTAGCTCCTAGCTTCTTTCTGTAGTATAATGTTAATGATAGTGTAGTTTACTTTCCATGCACTTGTAATCTCTGGTTTTCAAGTTGTAAGATCCCTGTTTCCATTAATAAAAAGTGTTGTTTTCTTTTTCATTTCTACACTGTTTTCACTATTTTCTTCTACTCATCCCCCCTCTTCTACCTCACCATGATTAACTAATCCTCTATGTACTCGATCTTGATGATCCGAGGTTCGAGTGAGTAGGTTATGATGCTTTGAATCTTACCTTTTCTTTTTAGGGTTTAGCCTTGAATTACTCTTGATTTATCACGGGTTGGAGGTATATCATCGATATATACTCTCCACCTTTGCTTTCATTCTGGGCTAGCCGAGAGGCCGAAAGTTTGAAATGAGCACTCAAGAGTAAAGGGAGTTGTTCGCACCCCTCGAGAGAGGCAGACGTTCAAATCTCCCGGATTGGAGTAAAATCCAATAGTGGGGTTCACCGCGTAAAGCGAGTTTTAGGCCTCCAATTTAGGCGAGAGTCGGTCGGACCTTCCTAAACTCAGTTAGGCATGGCCTTCGAGAGAAGCGTGTCAATATTCATGGAACCTCCACGGTCAAGGACCTTTACCCTAATTAGCTTAGGTTTATTTATTGTATTTTTCTAACCACTCTTGCCGAGGTGATTTTTGATCGAGTGCATTTTCCCCTCATCGTTACTAAGCTTTAGTTTAATCCCTCTTTTAGCTTTCTTTATCTTTTCATGCAAGTAGATCTCTTCCTTTGCTAGTAGTTCTCTTCTTTTAGTACGTTTAGCTCTCTTCTAAAACCTAATTTTTCCGTCGATAAAATAATAGATTTCGTGTGAGTAAGCTTACTCAACTGTTCCCAGATTTTAATATGACACTTGTGTCCCCTAGCTGCATTTCGATAGGTATACTTGCCTTATTGAATTGTTAGTTTGGTTATTTTCTCCTTGCAGATATCTAAGAGACAATCAAGTTTTTGGCGCCGTTGCCGGGGAGGCAACACTCGTTGATAAATTGAAAACACGAATATATTAATTTTATCACTTCTCTTTCTCACCCTCCTTCTTAAAATTTTTCCGCCTACTCACTTGAGTTAAATGGCTGGATTTTGTTCAAGCAAGTGTGCGTATTTTTAATTTTCCGCCTACTCACTTGAGTTAAATGGCAAGCTTTATTTCAGTAGAGTGTGCGTATTTTTAATTTTTCCGCCTACTCACTTGAGTTAAATGGCTGGATTTATTTCAGTAAAGTGTGTTTACTTTCTGTAGAGTGGGTGTGTTTTAATTTTCTGTCAAGTGCGTGAGTGTAGCTTTTATTTTCCGCCTACTCGCTCGGAGTTAAATGGCTGGATTTTAATTACCGCCTACTTAATAGAAACCCACATCACAAATTTTTCTACACCACTCAACTCTCTCGAAAAGGGCAAAGTGGCTCTAAATGCCACTATCTTGTCTAGTACCTTGCGAACCCTTCACCGGGTAGCCCTTGGGAAGTTCGGGAGTTAAAACATAAAAAAATCTATTTCAAAAAAAATCTTTTTCAAACTTCATTAGCTCTTTTATTTTCTAGTCTTTCTTCTCCTCTCTTCTTCTAGTGTATGACCCACGGAAGTCCGTCGGTTACTTTGGACCTGGACCACGAAATTGAGCGTACTCTTCAGAGAAGATCGCGATTTCAAGGCCCTATTACCCAAGTGCCGGTTGAGGATTCCGAGTCATTTTCTACCTTAAGAATGGCAGAACCCAACGTGGAGGAAGTCGTGCAAAGGCCTATGTCCTATTATGCACGACCGAATCTCGAGGGTACAGAATCTAGTATAGTTCGCCCTGCAATAGCAAATAATAATTTTGAACTGAAGCCTAGCATAATTCAAATGGTGCAGCAGTATGTGTAATTTAACGGGCTTCAAGATGAAGATCTGAACGCACACATAACCAGCTTTCTTGAGATTTGTGACACCTTCAAGATAAATTGTGTCACAAATGATGCTATTAGGCTAAGATTATTTCCTTTCTCTCTTAGAATTAAGGCTAAGCAGTGGCTGAACACCCTTCCTAAAAATAGCATAACTACTTGGACGCAATTAACTGAAAAATTTTTGGCAAAGTATTTTCCGCCTGCTAAAACTGCAAAACTTAGGAATGATATTTCTGCCTTTGAACAAATAGACTCTGAAACCCTTTACGAAACCTGGGAAAGATTTAAAGAATTATTAAGACGATGCCCACATCACGCTCTGCCTGTATGGTTGCAGGTGCAGACGTTCTATAATGGGCTAAATCAAAGCACTAAGCAAATGATAGACGCAGCTTCTGGCGGTACTTTAAACCATAAGACCCCGGAAGCAGCTCTTGAGCTGTTTGAGGACATGGCCATGAACACTTACCAGTGGAATGTGCCTAGGTCCCGCCCAAACAAACCTGCAGGTCTTTTTGAAGTGGACAACGTCTCCCAGCTCGCATTGCAAGTTGAAATATTAAGCAAAAAAATTACGGAGATGACTGCTCCCTCCGCCCCTCAGGTATGGGAATCTGCAACTCCTCCCGCCGAACATTTGGATTATGTAAATAATATGCCTAGAACTGCTTTTAATAATTTTTCTGCTGCAAATTTTCATCCTCCTGGTTTTAATTTTCCGAATAGTTATAATCCTGCGTTAAGAAATCATCCGAATTTTTCGTGGAGCAATCCATCGAATGCTGTGCGCCCGCCACCGCAAAGTGATTTTTCTGCACCACCACCACCTCCTCAAAGTTTTTCAAAACCTCCAAATTTGGAGGAAATGTTTTTAAAATACATGAATGCTAATGACGCTACGATTAGAACCTTAACTGGAAGTGTTAAAAATTTAGAAAACCAGGTGGGACAGCTCGCTAAAATGATTTCTGAGTGACCCGTAGGGTCTCTTCCTTCTAATACCGAGCCCAACCCGAGAGAGCAAGCGAAAGCTATAACTCTTCGGAGCGGGAAGAAAGTTCCCGGTACGATAAGTGAAGAGCCCGAGGCAATCTCCGCTCCCGCTTTAAAAAATCAAAGCTCCGTTCCCGTTTTAAAAATCCTGCCCTCTGCCGAAGAAATTATCACCCCTATTTTAGAAAAAGAACTCACTCTACCACCCACCTTTAAAAATAATCCATCCCTGCCATACCCTTCCGAACTTAATAAACAACGACAGGATGATCAATACACCCGTTTTTTAGAAATGTTTAAACAAATCCACATAAATCTGCCTTTCCACGAAGCCATATCCCAGATGCCGAAGTACGCAAAATACCTTAAGGACCTCCTGACCAACAAGAAGAAGTTAGAGAACCTTTCGCATGTCACGTTAAATGCCGAGTGCTCGGCGGTTTTGACAAACGGATTACCGAAGAAAATCAGTGACCCGGGTAGTTTCTCTATCCCGTGTGTCTTTGGTGATCTCTTTGTCAAACACGCTTTAGCCGACTTAGGTGCGAGTATTAATCTTATGCCCCTCTCGTTGTTTAAAAAGTTAGGAATTGGTAGTCTCAACCCCACACGCATGAGTATACAGCTCGCCGATAGATCAGTCAAATACCCGTTAGGAATAGTGGAGGACGTCCTAGTCAAAGTTGACAAGTTCATCTTCCCGGTGGACTTTGTCATTTTGGACATCGAAGAAGACGTCGAGGTTCCCCTGATCCTTGGCTGACCCTTCCTTGCCACCTCCCGAGCTATCATTGACGTAAGCAATGGTAAGCTCTTCCTTCGAGTGGGCGACGATGAGGTAACTTTCTCTATCACCCCCTCGATGAAGAACACACTAGCTAATGATGACTCCTGTTTTTTCATGGATACTGTAAGTGAAGAATCCTTCTCTCACACCTCTGATTTTGAAGAAGAATTTTCCAATTTTTGTTCCTCTCCTACTCCTCCAACTGAATCTCTACACCTAAGTGAAGAATCCTCCACCCGCCTTTCTGATTTTGAAAAAAATTTTTTGATTTTTGTTCCTCTTCTACTTTTCCAACTGAATCGCTGCACGAAGCCTCCATGGCCGCTAGCAACACCCCTTTTAATTTGTCATATAAAAAAGTGTACGAGGACATAGTTTTTGAAAAAGAACAAATTTCCAAAACCTCGTATGATGACCCCCCTACCTTGGAACTGAAAGAACTACCAGAGCACCTTCGATATGCTTTCTTAGAAAAGGACTCCAAGCTGCTTGTCATAATTTCGGCCTACCTCACGGATGCACAAAATGATAAACTTCTTTCAATTTTACAAAAGCATCGCCAAGCTATTGCTTGGCAGATATCTGATATCAAGGGCATAAACCCATCTTTCTGCACTCATAAAATCTTAATGGGAGATAATTCACGTAACTCTATCCAACCTCAGCGCCGTATAAACCCAAACATGAAAGACGTAGTTAAGGGCGAGGTTATGAAATTGTTAGATGCAGGAATTATCTATCCTATATCCGACAGTAAGTGGGTTAGCCCAGTACAGGTAGTACCAAAGAAGGGATGGATAACGGTAGTAAGTAATGAAAATAATGAATTAATCCCGACTCGGACGGTGACCGGATGGCGAATGTGTATAGATTACCGTAAGTTGAATGACGCCACCCGCAAGGATCACTTCCCCTTGTCGTTCATTGATCAGATTTTAGAACGACTTTCCGGACATAGCTTTTATTGTTTTCTCGATGGCCTCTCGGGGTATCTTCAAATCCCCATCTCCCCCGAGGACCAGGAGAAAACTACGTTTACTTGTCCCTTCGGCACCTTCGCCTACCGAAGAATGACGTTTGGATTGTGCAATGCGCCAACTACATTCCAACGATGTATGCTCGCCATCTTTGACAAGTACGTAGAAAACATTATGGAAGTTTTCATGGACGATTTCTCCGTGTTCGGGAATTCCTTCGATAGTTGCTTAGAGAACCTTGAAAAAGTCTTAGAGCGATGCGAAGAAACTAACCTCGCCTTAAATTGGGAAAAATGTCATTTTATGGTGAGGGAAGGGTTAGTTTTGGGACATAAAATTTCTGAAAGCGGTATTGAAGTAGACGTTGCGAAAATAGAAGTTATCGAGAAGCTGCCGCCACCTACGAACATAAAAGCTATAAGAAGTTTCCTGGGTCATGCGGGTTTCTACCGCCGCTTCATAAAGGACTTTTGCAAAATCACCAAGCCCCTTACCCATCTCTTAGAAAAAGACGCCCCATTCATCTTTGATGACCTCTGTCTAGCTGCCTTCAATTTAATAAAAGAAAAATTAGTTAATTCCCCAATCATGATAGCTCCGGTGTGGGATCTTCCATTTGAGATAATGTGTGATGCGAGTAGTTATGCGCTGGGAGCCGTACTAGGTCAACGTATTTCCAAATATTTCCACCTCATTTATTACGCTAGTAAAACACTCACATCTGCACAGGAAAATTACACCACAACCGAGAAAGAGCTCTTAGCTGTAGTATTCGCTTTTGACAAATTTCGCTCTTATATTACTCTTTCGAAAATTATTGTTTTTACGGACCACTCGGCCCTCAAATATCTTCTCTCTAAAACGGATGTCAAGCCTCGCTTGATTCGCTGGGTCTTACTCTTCCAGGAGTTTGACTTAGAGATCCGTGATAAGCGAGGTGCCGAGAACTTGGCCGTCGACCACCTTTCGCGCCTAGACAACCCGTTTATAGAACAATTAGACGAAAATTCTTTTCATTACTATTTCCCTGATGAGAAGCTGTTCATAATTAACACATCTACTTCTCCTTGGTTTGCCCTCACCGCCAACTATCTAGTGGCTCGTGTGCTCCCAAAAGAGTTTTCATCTCAGCAAAAGAAGAAATTTTTTCTGAGCTGAAAAACTATTTTTGGGAGGACTCGCATCTTTTCAGAATTTGTGTCGACCAAGTGATCTGGAGGTGTGTTTCTTTTGATGAAGGATTAGATATTATTAAACATTTGCATGAAGGACCGACAGGTGGGTACTATCAAGCTGCTCGCACCGCTCACAAAGTCTTAAGCACGGGTTTTTACTGGCCCACCCTGTTTAAAGACGCGCATGCCTTTGTGAGTAGGTGTGATAGTTGCCAACGGTCGGGGAATATTTCGAATAAAAATGACATGCCACAAAATTATTTCCTAGAGTGCGAAGTTTTCGACCTCTGGGGGATTGATTTTGTCGGCCCTTTTCCTTCTAGCTTCGGGAATAAGTACGTTTTAGTTGCCGTTGATTATGTTTCGCGTTGGGCCGGGGCCCAAGCTCTTCCTACAAATGACGCCTGAGTCGTAGTTAATTTCCTAAAAAAAATATTTTCTCGATTCGGTACGCCGCGCGCTATCGTTAGTGATAGGGGTTCCCATTTCTGTAACGCACAATTTTCAAAAATCCTAACTAAATATGGCATTACTCATAAGCTTTCCACTGCCTACCACCCCCAAACTAACGGAGAGTCGAAGTAGTCAATAGAGAAATAAAAAGAATTTTAGAAAAGACTGTTTCAACATCTAGAAAAGACTGGTCAGCCAAATTAGACGATGCTCTATGGGCCTACCGAACAGCGTACAATACCGCCCTCGGATATACGCCATATCAGTTGGTTTATGGAAAATCGTGTCATTTACCCGTAGAGTTAGAACACCGCGTCTTTTGGGCCTTACGATTTTTAAACTTCGATCCCCACTCTGTCGGCGATTTTAGAAAATTTCAACTTAATGAACTCGACGAGTGGCGCTCTTACGCATATGAAAATAACAGACTTTATAAAGAGCAGACGAAGCGTTTGCACGATCGACATCTTAGGCACCCAAAAATCTTTAAGCCGGGCGACCAAGTTCTTCTTTATAATTCTCGTTTACGTTTATTCCCGGGTAAATTAAAATCGCGTTGGTCGGGGCCTTTTACTGTTTTAGAAGTCTTTTCTTATGCTACTGTTTTAATTCCCCACCCTGATAAGGGTACTTTCAAAGTGAATGGTCAGCGTCTTAAACTGTATTTTTGTGATGATGTCAGTCCCAACCCGGTTAACTCTATCTTTCCTGTCTTGACATTTGATTAATCTGAACTTTACTTTTCTTAAACACTTTGAATTTTATTCGAACTTTATTTTAAAAAAAACAATATTTGGGACTATCTTATTTTGATGCGTCGAGCTCAAACGACGCTTTAAACAAAGGGCGCTCTTGGGAGGCAACCCAAGTTATCTTTTTCTGTTTTCTTTATTTCACAATTTTTGCCCCGACTGGCTCCGGCAAGCTGAAACTTCTCCGATCGCCTGCTCCACCGGTTCTGATTCCATGACAAAGTCCACCAGACGACGTTTCCTGAAGATCCACAGCACAGGCCTGGAAGAGCGGCATCACTCAGCTTTCCCTGCAAACTAAAACCGGGGAAGTACCTGTTTTTCACTTCTGTCTTTCATTTCTATACTTTACTTTTCTCTCGTTCTCCAACCTCCTTCTTCATTGAGGACAATGTCGATTTTAAGCTTGGGGGAGGACTTCCTCCTTCTTTTTGCTTTTTGTAAATATCCAAAAAATCCAAAGAATCCAAAAAAACAAATATATATATATATATATATATATATATATATATATATATATATATATATATATATATATATATATATATATATATATATATATATATAGCTGCATTTTGGTATTTCAATAAGTACCCCATGTTTATGTTTTGTTTTTCTCAAACTTCTTTATAAACAACGTAGTTAATTATAATTTTTCTAATCATTTTTTAATCATATTTCACAAGTAAAATGTTGGTCATGATGTGTTTCTAATTCACGGTAGCATGTTAAGGTGAAATATTTCTCTAAAACGTGCATTTCTATTATGGTTTTCCGTTCTTTATTTTCTTTACTTTCTCTAAAATTTATCATCCATTATTTTCCTTTTCGTCTTTAGATAATTTTTGTAAGAACAAATTTTGAATAACGTAGTAGATATGAACGATCCAAGTCACATATTATTTTTATTTTCAAGATAATTTCATCAATCTTGTTTTATTATCTCGAACTTGCTTTTTGAAATTTATCAACTCTATGTTTTAAATAAATTTAAAAAAAAGCGTGAAAATGATTTAGGCCATTTTTGTTTATGTTTGAGCTTTCCTGCCAACCTAAAATCTTTTACCACTAGTTAGCCGCTTTTGAGCCCTTTTTTCTAAATTCATTTGATAACTCCACATAGCATTTCATTTTCACCAAAGCCCAAATTCCAACCTATCTAATCACGCTAATTTTTCTAAAAAATCATTCTAAAATATTCATGATAGGAAATTTTGTGTTATCTTTGGCGAAATTGTTGAAAAAAGTGTACTCAAAAGCAATGTTTTGAAAAAAAAGAGAGAAAAAAATGAATGATGAAAAAAATAAAAAATAAATAATAATAAAGAAAAAAAAGGGGAAGAAAAAAAAACATTATATATATACATATTTTGTTTAAAATAAATTTTTGAAACTCGTTGTTTTGGTTTAGTGTGATTTTTAAGCCTTCATGTTTATATTTGAATTCCACTCCTATTCATAATCCTAAACCAAACGTTTCGGTCCCATTAAGTCCTTTTGATTCACGCCTTTTTTTTTAATTTTATTTAACAACTAAGAAAAGAAGAAAAGTAAATCAGTTTTAGTTTTGGATTTAAACTTAGATTTTTGTTATTTAATTGATATAATTATAATGTGTTGCTTGGATTTAGTAATAACTCAATACATTCTTTTCATTTTCATTGCCTTGCTTAAATCTATTTAAAGAATTTCGTCAAAATTCTGGATGATTTATTTTTATTAAGTAAAGTTTATAACAGTTAAAACATACCAAAATAATTGTTTTAGATTTACGTTTTACATTCTCCCTACCTAGAATTTCGCATAGTACTTGTGTAAGTATGATTAAAACTTTTTGAATTAGTCACTTTTTATGATTAGCTAATCTTTATATCTTTGCTTGGGGACAAGCAAAACTTAAGCTTGGGGGAATTTGATAATACGGTTTGCAGTCAATTTTATTAGGATATTTTCGGGGTTTTAAAGCAAATCATGTCTTGTAAAGTACTTATTTTGATTCCCCTTTGTATATATTTTTGTCGCTAATGCATTTTTTCTGCTTTTTGCAGGTTTTCACGGCTTTCAGCCGAATTTTGCTGTGACACGCCCCAAGGTCACGCCCTACCCGGGCGTGTACCTAGGGCGTGTAACCCAGAGGAATGAAGCAATTGGTCCGAAACTGCATTCCGTGGAAACTTAGTGTACACGCCCTCGGTCACGCCCGTGTCACATCCGACACGGGCGTGTTCTAGAGGCGTGTTCCCAGGTTCCGAGGAATCATTGCAACGCGCTCGTTTTTCCCGCTCCACCATCGCACCGAAAGTGTCACGCCCCAGGGTCACGCCTGACTCGGGAGTGACATATGGGCGTGTACTTCAGCAATTCCGCCCGTCACCTCCAGAATTCAATTTCAGCTCAACAAAGTCATGCCGCAAAGAACAAGCCCCAGGTACACGCCCTACCAGGGCGTGACTTGTGGGCGTGTACTTCAACTACTTCATCAGAATTAAATTCCAGCCCGAAAAAGTCGCGCCGAATGTGTCACGCCCCAGGGTCACGCCCGACCCGGGCGTGACAAGGGGGCGTGACCCGACCCGAAAAATTCTATAAATAGACCCCAACTCTAAGGGTTCAGGGACACTTTTAGATTGAGAGGGGAGGTTCTGTCCTTTGTATTTTTGAACTTTTTTAAGCATGTCTCTTCATTTTTAGTTCTTAGCTCTAGCTTTATGCTTTCCCTGTATTAGCTCCTAGCTTCTTTCTGTAGTATAATATTAATGATAGTGTAGTTTACTTTCCATGCACTTATAATCTCTGGTTTTCAAGTTGTAAGATCCTTGTTTCCATTAATAAAAAGTGTTGTTTTCTTTTTCGTTTCTACACTGTTTTCACTATTTTCTTCTACTCATCCCCCCTCTTCCACCTCACCATGATTAACTAATCCTCTATGTACTCGATCTTGATGATCCGAGGTTCGAGTGAGTAGGTTATGATGCTTTGAATCTTACCTTTTCTTTTTAGGGTTTAGCCTTGAATTACTCTTGATTTATCACGGGTTGGAGGTATATCATCGATATATACTCTCCACCTTTGCTTTCATTCTGGGCTAGCTGAGAGGCCGAAAGTTTGAAATGAGCACTCAAGAGTAAAGGGAGTTGTTCGCACCCCTCGAGAGAGGCAGACGTTCAAATCTCCTGGATTGGAGTAAAATCCAATAGTGGGGTTCACCGCGTAAAGCGAGTTTTAGGCCTCTGATTTAGGCGAGAGTCGGTCGGACCTTCCTAAACTCAGTTAGGCACGGCCTTCGAGAGAAGCGTGTCAATATTCATGGAACCTCCACGGTCAAGGACCTTTACCCTAATTAGCTTAGGTTTATTTATCGTATTTTTCTAACCACTCTTGCCGAGGTGATTTCTGATCGAGTGCATTTTCCCCTCAGCGTTACTAAGCTTTAGTTTAATCGCTCTTTTAGCTCTATTTATCTTTTCATGCAAGTAGCTCTCTTCCTTTGCTTGTAGTTCTCTTCTTTTAGTACGTTTAGCTTTCTTCTAAAACCTAATTTTTCGTCGATAAAATAATAGATTTCGTGTGAGTAAGCTTACTCAACTGTTCCCGGATTTTAATATGACACTTGTGTCCCCTAGCTGCATTTCGATAGGTATACTTGCCTTGTTGAATTGTTAGTTTGGTTATTTTCTCCTTGCAGATATCTAAGAGACAATCACCAGGGCTCAATAAAGATGTTGCCCTCTATGTATCCAAATGCCAAACATGTGCGATGGTGAAGGCGGAATGCCAAAAGCCGGGCGGTTATTTGAAGTCACTGCCGATCCCAGAGTGGAAATTTGATGATATTTCCATGGATTTTGTGCACTGGTTGCCGAGATCGCAGCGAGGAAATGATTTCATTTGGGTGATTGTTGACCGGCTAACGAAAGTGGCACATTTTCTCTCGAATAGGCGGGATGATTCATTTGAAAGTTTGGCAAAATTATATGTTGACCAGATTGTGCGGCTTCACGGTGTTCCTCGGAGCATCGTAAGTGATCGAGATGGGCGATTCACGTCAAATGACTAGAGGTTAGTTCACCGACTGTTGGGCACGAAGTTGACTTTCAGTACGGCCTTTCATCCCCAAACGGATGGCCAAACTGAACGTACCAACAGAATAATGGAGGACATGGTCCGAATGTGCGCCCTCGACTTCGGAAAGAGATGGGAAGATCATATCTATATGGTAGAGGTTGCATATAATAACAGCTACCAGGCGAGCATTGGGATGGCACCATATGAAGTGCTATATGGAAGGAAGTGTCGTACTCCCTTGGCTTGGGTAGAAGCGGGCGAAGCTCGAGTTTTTAAACCAAATGAGGTTGATGAAGCAAATTCTACCATACGAATTATTCGAGAAAAGCTACTGATTGCTCAAGATTAACAAGCTAAGTACTACAACGCCAAACACCGAAACGTGGAATTTGCGGTTGGCGATTGGGTCTACTTGAAGATCAAGCCCTTCAAAGGTGTCTCCAGGATCCGACATTTGAAAAAGTTGAGTCCAAGATATTTGGGTCCTTTTGAAGTGGTTGAGCGAGTCGGAGAAGAGGCTTATCGGCTAGCTCTGTCGGCAGACTTGGGTGGATTACATGATGTATTTCACATCTCGGTGCTGCGGAAGGCCGTTAAAGATCCAACACAAGTGATCGCGGATGATCGTGTGCCGGTGGAGTATGGGCTAACAACAAGAGTTGGACCCATTCAGATCGAGGATCGAGCCGAGAAACAGTTGCGGAAAAAGACTGTCGGCATGGTGAAAGTCTGGTGGGACAACTGCGGCCGAGAGGAACTTACATGGGAGCGAGAGCAAACCATGCGAGAAGAGTTTCCCAAGCTGTTTCTGTAATCTGTGGAGAGCATATTGTGTTGTAACATAAAAAGTTTAATGTTATAACTTTTTGGTTGCTGATTACTTGTTGCCTTCATGTGTCTGAATTTCGAGGACGAAATTTTTGTAGGAGGGGAGGGTTGTAACAGCCCAATTTTTCTCAGTAGGCAAATTTTCGGGTGACACGGCCTGGGACACGTGCGTGTCCCAGGGCGTGTTAGGCTGGAGTCGACGATTTGGCCACGAGTTCGACGAACTTTGGAGTCGATGATCGTCGAACAGCAAACATGGCCTGAGACACTGGCATGTCTCAGGGCGTGTCGAGCCCGTGTCGACGATCGGCCTGGGAGTCGACATTTTTCGCTCGACGATGTGTCGAGAGAAGGCACATGGCCAAGGATACGTGCGTGTCCAAGGTCATGTCGTGTGTTCGACGAAAATTGCTCGACGATCATCGAGTGTCGAGATGTGGTCGTCGAGTGTCGAGATGTGGGTGAACACGGCCTGTGATACGGGCGTGTCACAGGGCGTGTCCCTTCGGGTCGACGAACTCTGCTCGACGAATTTTTGCGCTAGGGCATGTCTTAGTGTCGTGTATGGGCACACGGCCTGGGACACGGGCGTGTAACAGGCTGTGTGAGTCTCGGGAGATTTTGGGATTATTTTCGCCGATGAACATGGCCACAGACACGGGCGTGTCTGAAGGCGTGTCAAGTGACATGGCCCATGATACGGGCGTGTCCCATGGGCGTGTCACTGGTTTGGATAAGTCGGTTTAGCACCACTTGAGGCACACGGCCCTGGACACGGGCGTGTCACAGGCCGTGTCAGGCAAAATTTAGCTTTTTTGGCAAAATCGTGGTCGTCCATTCCTTCAACTGGGATCCAATGGATGAACTGCCTCCCTGTTTCCTTAAGGCCGTGAATGAGAAGAGAAATCTCATTTCTCATTTGGTCTTCTCTTTCTTCATTACTAGTGAGAGAAAGGGAGAGGAAGAAGGAGGAGGAGGCAAGGGGGCTGGTCACCGGTGGTGCTGCGGTTTACCGACGAGGGATCCGAAGCCTGCGTTGCGGAGGAAAAGCTCTTGTGAGTCGTTAAAGCCAGCTTAGAGTTCATGGCACTAAAGAGGGCTTCAAGGGTAATGACTTTTCTTCCTAGCCATGTGAAGGCTTCCTTTTGGCATATGTTTGTGATTCCCCCACCAAGAGGTGGCTGATTTTGCGAGTCTTTGGGTGGATTCATGAAATCCCCTTTGTTGGAATATAGATCCGGAAATGGAGTACGGAATAGGCATGCTATGTGAAGCCCATCTGGACAGGTTGGTCTGGATTGGTGATGTTGCATACGAATCGGAGAAGACTCCGTGATAAACGTGTAGTTTAAGGATTCAACAGGTTATGCCTGTGAAGAGTAGTAGCAGGAAGTACTGGAGTGGTAGTCCAGGAAAATATCCGTGTTATGCTTGTGCTATTGGGTCATACCTGTGAATGAGGCACAGGAAGTACTGGTGTGACCAGAAAAGGCCCTTTGTGATGCTTGATGTCGTAGGGTGTCCACCTGTGAAGAGAGTAATAGGAAGTACTGGTGTGCCCAGGAAAGACCCCTGACATTTGTAATATTGCGGTGTCGTACCTGTGAACGAGTAACGGGAAGTACTGGTGTGCCCAGGAAAGACCCGCTGTTGTTGTGAGAGAATGGGTGTAAGAATTATGCCAAGGATTGAATGCCAGAACAGGATCGGTGAGACCTACCCGCGCCTTTATATAGCCGAGAGTACGCCGTGCTCGGTGATGGCAAGGCGATTTGAGCAACGGGGGGTGGAGGATCCGACCTGCGTTATGTCCGTCCGACATGAGACCAGAAGGTGCGGTTTGTTGGAGCGCATAGCAAGAGTCTTAGGTCTGCGCGCCGTGATACAACGGAGGGCTACGGGCCATCCCGGTTCACTAAGACTATAAAACTCCGGCTGCACGCCATGGAGTAAATACTCAAGAGATTTATCGTTGGGTTGTGACCCTGATACGGTGGTGGGCAAGAGCTTTGCCAGAACACCAAGAATGTGCCCTGAGTGCACGGACCGTTGGGCCGGGTGGCGAATGGTTGTGATGGCATGTGTGCGTGAAAGCACATTATATGAGATATATTGCCATGCTTATGATATGATATGCCTGCAGGGAAGATTACCGCTGCCCCGAGAAAAGGGGTAGGGTCGTTAAAATCTGGTCAGCTGAACGCTGACTGTTGCTTCTGTTTGCCACCGTTGTGTGGATTGTCCTTGTACAGGTGCTGGAGAGCCAAGCGGGACGCATAAAGGTTGATGTCCCTGTTGTTATTGTTGCTGCTATTGCTGGCCCTCGAAGTCTTATGTGTGATGTTTTTCTTTTATTATGGCTGGCTTGCGCGCCAATCTTTTTAGGCCACTGTTTGAAAGCCATGTAAGGCCATAAGGCCAACTTTGTACTCTTGTAAGATATTCCTATGTAAGATATATACAATGTGGGGTTGTGTTATATGTTGGACATTCAGTGGTGGAGTTCAAGTGTTAGCATAGGCTTCCGCTAGAATGCAATGTGTTAGGTGTGTTGTGCTACTCTGGTATCATCCGTACCTTCACCGCCTGTTTTGTGATATATGCTGTGGGGCCCCAGCCGGACCTTCTAGTATATACCATATGAACAGATGGGGTTGTTACACAAAGGACCCTCATCATCACTTAATGAGGAAGCATCAGAGTCTGAGCTAGACTCATAACCTGTGCAATAAGAGGAACTAGATGGAGATTGTCCTGATCTGGACCAGGCTGATCCTGTCTGAATTCTTCTTCTTCTAGTGTAGCAATCAGCCCATAACATTTGCATTCACATTCATCGGCTTCATCCACCTCTGAGTCACTATCTGAGTGTGATAGAGGGGCCCTGATCTCCATTCTTGCATCTGCATAGACATCATCATCTACAAGAACTACCAACAGTCCAGTGTGGTCCTTGCTCTCACTACAGACTTGCAACTTCATTGAGCTCAACTCCATATGGTTCCCTTTTGAACCCACCAATGCTAACTTTTAGCTATCCTTTAAGGTCTACTCAGACTGTTAAGTCCTTTGTGAGTAACCTCCCTCTGATACCACTTGGAAGTTTATGTTTTAAGGATAGTTAAATGACCTAGAGGGTGTTGAATAGGTTATTGGTCTCTTTGAGACTATCTTTTGCTTTCTTTAAAATATCTTGTTGTTTTCTTTTATCTTTCAGTTTAGGGTGATCTAAAGCTTGTCCTTAATACCTGTAAATAAGAAAAAAAATAACCACAGAAAAGCACACAGAGATTTATAGTGTTTCCCCAATTGGGTACATCCACTTTCCCTACCACCTATCCAACTAACTTGTTAGACTGGGCACAAACTACTCCTTAGATCTTACACCACAGATCCCGTAGGATATCCAAGTCTCCTCCAAGACTCACTACTCAGCCACAAAGGACTACACTAAGTGGTCAGCATACAACCAACCTCAAGCTGTTAAGCCCTACACTCAGGCTGGGAGGACAGTCCTACCTCAAATCCACAAGGGATCCTACCTTAGAGCTCTGCAGTGCTCCTACACTCAGTGACCCGCAAGCCACCTACCTCAGCGTTATCTCCAAGGCCTACAAATCAGGCTTTTCAGCCCTACAACTTCAGGAACAAGGCCCTACTCTCAGAGTGCTGCAGTACTCCTACAACTCAATACCCCTCCAGGTACCTAACCCAGTGACCCTCCAGACACTTATAGCACAGTGACAAACTTGTCACCTATCTCAGGCACAAAATCCCTACACTCAGAGAGCAGCACTCTCCTACCTCAGGCAATTAAGTCGTACAGCTCAGATCCACACTTGGATCCTGCCTCAGTACCCCAGCATGGCACCTACAGCTTAGTGACTAAAAAGTCACCTACAACTCAGATTCAGGTAAACTGAATCCTACATGATGAAGGTGGGTTGATGGATATTCTTGATATAAGAGATATTTCTCTGTGTCAAGCTTCTTAACTGAGATAGACTCAGCCCAACAATAACTACAGGAATTTATTTCCTGAGTCTGCCTTCACTGAACTAAGATATACTTAGTCCTAACTACTTCCACAGCAAAAAGTAATTACTTGTGCTGGAAGGTACTTGTAGAGTAATGTTATGTCGCTTCCTGAATTGAGACTGAAGCTAAGCCCTGACTACTCCTTCACATCACCAGGGATTTTCCTTTTGGTTAGTAAAGTTACTACAACTAACAGCTGCTACCTGAGCTGAGAAAATCACATCTCTAACTTTGCAGACTCGAATAGCTCTTGTAATGCCCCAAAATTCAAAAGAAGGACGAGCAGCATCGAGATCCAAGTTTGGGTCTTGGTGAGGGTCACACGGCCTAGGACACGGGCGTGTCCATGGCCATGTCGTACCGGGTTCGTCGAGAGCTCGGGAAGTCGACGATTTTTTGCTCAGTTCATCGACTAGTGGGGGACACGCCCTCTGAAACGCCCGTGTCGGATCCCGTGTCGCAGGCGTGTTCCCTCGAGTGACAACACAAGGGATGTGTCGACACAGAGGTGTCGACACAGTGGTGTCGACGCAGAGGTGTCGACACAATTGTGTCGACGCAGAAGAGGTGTCGATATAGTTGTGTCGACACAGAGGTGTCGACACAGTTGTGTCGACATAGTTGTGTCGACACAGGAGAGGTGTCGACACAGATGTGTCGATACAGAGGTGTCGACACAGTTGTGTCGACACAGGCAGGGAACACGGCCTAGGACACGGGCATGTCCACGGCATTGTCAAGCATCCTCGACGAATTTCTGCAAAGTCGACGAAGAGGCAGTCGACAATCGTCGAGACTTTGAACACGGCCTGAGACACGGGCGTGTCCCTGGTCGTGTCCTTCTCGGGTTGTAGCCGGGATGTGTAAGGGGTTGGACACGGCCTGGAGCCCAGGCGTGTTCGGGTTGGACACGGCCGTGTCAAATATGACACGGGCGTGTCATGGATCCGTGTCCTGGTTTGGGTGCGACGCTTTCGGCGTCGATTGGGGAACACGTTCTTAGACACGGGCGTGTCACAAGCCGTGTTCGGCCCAGGTGTTTTGATTTTCAGTTCGGATCGTGGTCGTTCTTTCCCTTCTTTTGGTATCTGATGGTCCAGGGCTGCCCTTGCTGAGTTAAGTCCAGGAATAGGGTTTAGAAACCCTCATTCTTCTTCAAACGCTCTCTTTCTAAGATCTAGAGAGAAGGGAGAGCAAGGAATAAGGTGAAGGAGAGATCCGGTTGTTGGAGAGGCTTCGGTGCTCCAAATCGCGAGCCGAGTCCGGATCCGAGGAGGCAAGGTCGTTGTGAAGGTTTTCATCCAGCTAAGTTTCCATGGCTAGGAAGAGGAGTCGGAAGGTGACGACACTTCTCCTCTTGGTTTTAGGATGCATGTTTTAGCATCTTTTACTTTCTAGTTTTTGGGCACCAAACTCTCAAATGAGAGGGGTTTGGGTCGCCAAGGTTCAAGAGGAACCTCCGGGTCGATTGAGTCTGTCCTCGGCATGTTTTTGCATTAGATATCCGCTCCATTAGTGGATTAGGCATGGTGGGTGAAACTGTAGTCGCAACAGTTAGTCTGACTCGGTGACGTTGCATACGAGCTTTAAGGATTCGTAGAGATCCGTTGAGGCAAGATGTCGTTTGTGATGTTTATGATGTTTTCCCCCTTTTCTCGAGTGAGTACATGTAGTCGAAACCGGACAAGGTTAGCTCCTCAATGGCGGTAGATGGTTTCCTTGGTGTATAAGGTTAGCTCCGCATTAGCGGTAGATGGTTTTCTTGGTGCGCGGGGACGTTGCAGTACGAATGAGAGATTAGGGTGGGAATGGTTTTTGGATTGTAATGTGCTAAGGCGAGGCTTTGTCTCCGTGGTTGGTTGGCTATCCCGTGACGTGCAGGTCATGTGTGGAGAGTGTCCCGGCGAGACTAGTCCCCTTCTGTGAGACTGACGAGAATGCCAAGCATGGGGAAAGCCCGGGCAAAGAGGTCATGAGCGGGTGGGGTCCAGCAAGGCTTCTTAGAATCGGTCAGTGTGTTTGATGGAATCCTGACATGAGAAGTCAGAGCTTGTAGGCAAGCCCGGGTCTAAGACCTTGAGCGGGTGGGGCCTTGGCAAGAGTTCCGTGTGGCGGCTTGTATGCCATTGGGGGAATGTTGGTAACCCCCTTTATTTGTGGCTTTATGCCAATAGTGAAATGATGAGTACCCATATGATGTGATGATGTGTTAGATGCATACGCGATAGGGTGCCTTGGGTGAAGCCCGGGTTTTTGCATACATGCTGCATAAGTGGGCCCTTTCATTATATGCTCAACAATAGAGAACGTGTATGTTGTTTGAGACATCCAAGCCTATTCTTAGTGCATTACTTGTTTATATATATATATATTTTTTTATACGAAGTGCTGACTTGTAGGTTGGAGGGGTTTCCCGGGGTCCGTTAAGGGCGGCCGGGAGGTGATGTGTTTGTTACATAGTTTGAGGTCAGCCATTGCTGACCCACGTTACAATCAAATTTTTACAGGGCAAGGATCGCAAGCAGGAGCTAGCTCGCCGGCCAAAAGGGCCTAAGCCTCATGAAGTGTTACCGTTTTGTTGTAGCTCTACTTTTATGACATTGTATGTTTGATGCTCATGTTTTCCGGCTTGCATGCCGAGGTAGTCTAGGAGTGCTTATGCACATTTATGATTGGTGTTATTATTTGAGCTTTGGACTCACTTCTGTTGTAAGGCCTTAAGGCTGCTTCGATACTCTTATATGTTGTGGATAACTTCTAGTCTGTTTGCTTTTTCCGCTGTGCTGTGGTTATGAGTTTTGAGATCGGGTAGTTATATCATCTTATAATACTGAAGTTGTGGCGTCTGTATGTTGTGGGGCCCCGGCCAGACCCATATTATACGGTCATTACAGGGGAGGTGTTACAATTTGGTATCAGAGGGAGGTTAGGTTTAGGGTCAGTACATATAGAAGTTATCCACATAGGAGTAATGCGGGACTATGAGTGTCCTTATGTTTGAGTCTTGCGATTAGAGACTGATTCCTTGTTTTCCTTGAAGAGTGCAAGCAACGAGGCGGGTATGTCGAGACCAAGAGAAGAGCTTTCGGTGAGCAGCGCCACAGCTCGGGGTCCTTTGGGCATGGGTGCAAACTCGGCCGACTTCTGCCGCATGCTTGCAGAAGCAATGGTGGCAGCCCAAGCTGCAGCAACAGCTCAAGTAGCAACCCCTGCTACACAGGATACGGCGAGGGCTGTGCCGGGCAGAGAAGCCAGGCATGTAGAGCCTTTGGCAAAAAGGGTGGTTGTCGGGCATGGAGACCGGCAGATGAAGTACTTTCTGAGCTTCCATCCCTCGACATTCAAGGGTGTCGGTACTCCTACTGATGTGGAGGATCTGTGGGCACGGATTCAAGAGCTTTTGAGGGCGGTAGAGATGCTGGAAGAGAAGAAATCTGAGTTTGCGGCCTTCATATTGGAGGGAGACGCAAAGTTGTGGTGGGTGAGCCATAGCGGCCGCCAATTTCCTGGACGCAACCCGTCCATGGAAGAATTTGGGGATGCCTTCCTAAAGAAGTACATACCTGTTTCGACATGGTTGGCCCTTCAGAGGCAATTTCTGCACTTGATGCAGCGAGATAAGACGGTGGATGAGTATGTTCATGAGTTCACTCGTTTGGGTCGTTACGAGGGGACGACCATGGCGGACGATGAAGAGAGGGATAACCTCTTCTACCAGGGGCTGAGGGAGAATCTAAGGCAACCCCTCATTGCCATGAAGAGAGTTGGTTTTAACAAGCTAGAGTAGGCTGCCAGGATGTTGAAGAGTGATCTAGAGTGAATCCAACGTTGCAAGGGTTTTGCACCCAAGCAAGGAGAAGTGAAGCCTTCTCAATCCCAAGGAAAGTTGTAAGGGAATAGATGGAGGAGGAAGCCTCATCCGTACAATTTCGGTGAGAAACGTAAGTGGATGTCCGGAGGGTCTCACCCTAAGGGGCCACCGACGTGCTTCAACTGTGGTAAGGTGGGGCACATTGCTCGTTTTTGTAACCAAGGATGTGCGGAGTAGGAGACAAGGCAGGAGTAGACTGTGCGCTCCGGCCCCAGTGCCGCAGAGAAAGGGAAGATGGCGGAATCGAGCGCTTCTCGGTTCCAACTGGTGCAACCAAGGGCTTACAACCTTGGACAGCAGGAAGTGATCCGCCAACCCGATGTGGTGACAGGTATGAGGAAGTTTAAGTTTAACCTTGTGCTTCATGCTTTTAGACCGTTATGATTGATGTCTATGTTTTAGGCTTTGTGTTAGTTTCTGGATACCCTGCTAGGGTATTGTTTGATACGGGAGTGTTACACTCCTTTCTTGCGGAAACCTTCATTCGGAGGATTGGGGTCGAATCATTTTCGGTGGATGCGGAATTGAAGTTGCGCATGCCCAATGGGTCATTCATGACCACCGGGAAGAAAGGGCGCATTTGTTGGGAGTTAAGCGGAGTTGACTTCGTGTTGATAGCAGCGGTCCTACCGTTGGTCGAGTTTGATGTGATTTTGGGAATGGACTGGCTAGCGGAGCAGCGTGCCAGTATTGATTGCCTATCCAAGGTGGTGACCCTAAGAAGCGAAGGGCAGATGGAGGTCAAATTTGAGGGCCTTAATGGAGTGGCCTGTTCTCTGATCTGGGCCTTGCAGTTGGCGCGGGCAGTTAGCCAGGGTGGAGTAGCGCTTGTAGCATTATTGGAGGTTCGGCTTTCCAGGTTATCACTTGGGTAAGTGTCAGTGGTGGCAGAGTTCGAGGATGTATTCCCAGATGAACTTCCTGGAGCGCCTCCTCGACGGGAGATCGATTTCTCGATTGAGTTAGTATCGGAGGCTAGGCCGGTGTCGCGTCCTCTGTTTAGGATGGCACCAAAAGAGTTGGCTGAACTCAAGGTACAGTTGCAGGAACTATTGGAGCAAGGGTATATCAGACCCAGTTCTTCACCGTGGAGCACACCGGTGTTGTTTGTAAATAAGAAAGACGGTAGTATGCGGCTGTGCATAGACTACCGAGAGCTGAATAAGTTGACCGTCAAGAATAAATATCTGATTCCTCGGATAGACGACCTGTTCGACCAGTTGGTGGGGTCGGTAGTGTCTTCAAAGTTGGACTTAAAGTCAGGATACTATCAGTTGCGGATTCGGGACGATGGCATACCCAAGATAGCATTTGGTACGAGGTATGGACACTTCGAGTTCTCGGTGATGTCGTTTGGGCTGACGAACGCACCATCTGTATTCATGGATTTGATGAATCGAGTATTTCGAAAATACTTGGACTCTTTTGTAGTTGTCTTTATTGACGACATCTTGGTGTATTCCAAATCGGAAGTGGAGCATGAGACTCACTTGAGAATGGTCTTGCAAGTGTTGAGGGAGAACCAGTTGTATGCAAAGTTCTCGAAGTGTGAGTTCTGGTTAGAAAAGGTGGAATTTTTGGGCCACGTGATTAGTGGGGATGGGGGGCGGTAGATCCAACAAAGGTGGAAGCCATCAGAGATTGGCCGATTTTGAGAACCGTGGCGGAAGTCCGAAGTTTTCTTGGACTAGCCGGGTATTATAGGAGATTCGTGGAAAACTTTTCGCGGATAGCTCTACCCCTCACCTCACTCACTCGTAAAGACCAGAAGTTTGTGTGGACTCAAGAGTGCAGTCAGACATTTGAGACGTTGAAGGAAAGACTGATGACGGCTCCAATCCTAAGTCTACCGAAAGGGACCGAAGGATTTCAGATCTTCAGTGACGCATCAGGATGCTGTTTGGGTTGCGTTTTGGTGCAACATGGAAGGATGATGGCTTTTGGGTCTAGGCAGCTGAAGCCTCATGAGAGGAATTACCCCGTCCATGACTTGGAGTTGGCAGCGGTAATTTTCGCTTTGAAAATATGGTGACACTATGTCGATGGTGCGAAGGTGGAGATCTTCACGGATCATAAAAGCCTGAAGTATCTCTTAGATCAGAAGGACTTGAATATGCAGCAGCGCAGGTGGGTCGAATTCCTTGGAGACTATAAGGTGGTGATTCAGTATACGCCAGGCAAGGCCAATGTGGTGGCTGATGCATTGAGTAGAAAATACTCTGAGCAAGGGAATTAGATTGACGCTCATGATGAGCGGTTGGTGCGGGAATGGGAGTCCCTCGGCTTGGAGTGCGTAGCAAGGGGCGAGTCTAGCGTGGCTCGGTTAAACTGGATTGAAATGCAGAACGACTTGTCCTATCATATTCGGGAAGCGACTTGTTTGGATGTGGAGTTTCAGCCATTCGTGGTGGAAGCTCAAAAAGGCGAGATCAGCGCATGGGAGATGATTGACGGGATTCTGAGGAAGGATGGAAGGATTTGTGTACCGCAGTTCGGCAAGCTCCGTGAGGAGTTAATGTTTGAGGCTCACTTCACAAAGTACTTTATTCATCCAGGCAGTACAAAGATGTACTTGGATATGAAGAGATCCTTTTGGTGGCCTGGACTAAAGCGGGACGTAGCTTTGTACGTGGATCAATGTCAAACTTGTGCCTTGGTGAAGGCCGAGTGTCAGAAGCCGGGAGGGTTCCTGAAGCCTCTTCCAATCCCCGAGTGGAAATTTGATGACATCTCCATGGATTTTGTGCATGGGTTACCTAGATCACAGTAGCGTAACGACGCGATTTGGGTGATTGTGGATCGCTTAACCAAAGTGGCTCACTTCATCCCAAACCGGAAGGAGGACATCGTGGAGAAGCTGGTGGATTTGTATGTTCGCAACATTGTGTGACTGCATGGGATTCATAAAAGTGTAGTCAACGATCGTGACGGACGTTTCACGTCCAAGGACTAGAGGTTGGTTCAGAAGAGTCTGGGCACGAAGCTAAAGTTCAGTATGGCTTTTTATCCTCAAACTGACGGGCAAACTGAAAGGACAAACTGTACTATCGAGGATATGCTGAGGATGTGTGTTCTTGACTGCGGCAAGAAATGGGAGGAGCATCTCTTCATGGTGGAGTTCACGTATAACAATAGTTACCAAGCAAGTATAAAGATGGCGCCATACGAAGCTTTGTATGGGAGGCGGTGTCGAACACCAATGTCATGGACAGAGGAGGGAGACACCAAACTTTTGGGAAAAGAGGTGGTAGTTGATGCTTGTGAGTTGGTACGGACCATTCAAGAGCGCATGAAAGTGACTCAAGATCGGCAAGCAAAATATTTTAATGCTTGCAACTGGAAGTTGGAGTTCGCGGTAGGTGATTGGGTCTATTTAAAGATCAAGTCGTTCAAAGGCGTTTCACGGATTCGCCGACTCAAGAAGTTGAGTCCAAGGTTTTTGGGACCTTTTGAGGTTGTTGAAAGGGTGGGAGAAGCAGCGTGCCGGTTGGCATTATCTGCAGAGTTAAGTGGATTACACGACATCTTCCATGTCTCCGTCTTGAGGAAAGCCTTGGTAGAGGCTAATGTGGTGATCGAATCGGCATCAGTGCCGATAGAGGAAGACCTGAGGATGCGGGTCCGTCCAGTTGCTATAGAGGATGCAGAAATTCGGCAGTTGCGGAACAAAGAGGTAAAACTCGAAAAAGTCCGACGGGACAACTGTGGCAGTGAGGAGCTCTCTTGGGAGCGAGAACAAACCATGCTGGAGGAATATCCAGAGTTTTTCCGTTCAGGTATCATTTAAGTTTTGTGTGCCTCTTTTTGTTTTGGTAATTTCGGGATGAAATTCTTTTTAGGGGGAGAGAGTTGTAACGCCCCAAAATTCAAAAAAAGGACGAGCAGTGTCGAGAGCCAAGTTTGGGTCTTGGTGAGGGTCACGCAGCCTAGGACACGGGCGTGTCTATGGCTGTGTCATACTGGGTTCTCCGAGAGCCCGGGAAGTTGACGATTTTTCACTCAGTTCGTCGACTAGTGGGGGACACGCCCTCCGACATGCCC
This sequence comes from Platanthera guangdongensis, assembly GCA_039583875.1. Taxonomy (NCBI): domain Eukaryota; kingdom Viridiplantae; phylum Streptophyta; class Magnoliopsida; order Asparagales; family Orchidaceae; genus Platanthera; species Platanthera guangdongensis. Next base: position 129,487,384 of record CM077163.1, on the reverse strand, counting down.
GTGTCGGAGCCCGTGTCGCAGGCGTGTTCCCTCGAGTGTCGACACAAGGGAGGTGTTTACACAGAGGTGTCGACACAGTGGTGTCGACACAGAGGTGTCAACACAGTGGTATCGACACAGAGGAGGTGTCGACACAGTTGTGTCGACACAGGAGAGGTGTCGACACAGATGTGTCCACACAGAGGTGTCGACACAGTTGTGTAGACACAGGCAGGGAACACGTCCTAGGACACGGGCGTGTCCACGGTCGTGTCAAGCGTGCTCGATGAATTTCTGCGAATTCGATGAAGAGGCAGTCGACGATCATCGAGACATCAAACACGGCCTGAAACACGGGCGTGTCCCTGTCCGTGTCCTTATCAGGTTGTAGCCGGGACGTGTAAGGGGTTGGACACGGCCTGGAGTCCAGGCTTGTCCGGGTTGGATACGGCCGTGTCAAATGTGACATGGGCGTGTCATGGACCCGTGTCCTGGTTTGGGTGCGATAGTTTTGGCGTCGATTAGGGAATATGTCCTTGGACACGGGCATGTCACAAGCCGTGTTCGCCTAGGTGTTTTGATTTTTAGTTCGGATCGTGGTCGTTCTTTCCCTTCTTTTGGGATCTGATGGTCCAGGGTTGCCCTTGTTGAGTTAAGTCCAGGAATAGGGTTTAGAAACCCTCATTCTTCTTCAAACACTCTCTTTCTAAGATCTAGAGAGAAGGGAGAGCAAGGAAGAAGGTGAAGGAGAGATCCGGCTGTTGGAGAGGCTTCGGTGCTCCAAATCGCGAGTCGAGTCCGGATCCGAGGAGGCAAGGTCATTGCGAAGGTTTTCATCCGTCTAAGTTTCCATGGCTAGGAAGAGGGGTCGGATGGTAACGACACTTCTCCTCTTGGTTTTAGGATGCATGTTTTAGCATCTTTTACTTTCTATTTTTTGGTTACCAAACTCTCAAATGAGAGGGGTTTGGGTTGCCAAGGTTCAAGAGGAACCTCCGGGTCAATTGAGTCCGTCCCTGACATGTTTTTGCATTAGAGATCCGCTCCGTTAGTGGATTAGGCATGGTGGGTGAAGCTGTAGTTGCGACCGTTAGTCCAACTCGGTGATGTTGCATACGAGCTTTAAGGATTCGTAGAGATCCATTGCGGCAGGTGTCATTTGTGATGTTTGTGATGTTTCCCCATTTTCTCGAGTGAGTACGTGTAGTCAGAACCGGACAAGGTTAGCTCCTCAATGGCGGTAGATGTTTCCTTGGTGGACAAGGTTAGCTCCGCATTGGCGGTAGATGGTTTCCTTGGTGCGCGGGGACGTTGCAGTACAAATGAGGGATTAGGGTGGGAATGGTTTTTGGATTGTAATGTGCTAAGGTGAGGCTTTGTCTCCGTAGTCGGCTGGCTATCCTGTGACGTGCAGGTCATGTGTGGAGAGTGTCCCGGCGAGACTAGTCCCCTTCTATGAGACTGACGAGAATGCCAAGCATGGGGCAAGCCCGGGCAATGAGGCCATGAGAAGGTGGGGTCCAGCAAGGCTTCTTAGAGTCGGTCAGTGTGTTTGATGGAATCCTGACATGAGAAGTCAGAGCTTGCAGGCAAGCCCGGGTCTAAGACCTTGAGCGGGTGGGGCCTTGGCAAGAGTTCCGTGTGGCGGCTTGTATGTCATTGGGGGAATGTTGGTAACCCCCTTTGTTTGCTGCTTTATGTCAATGGGGAAATGATGAGTACTCATATGATGTGATGATGTGCTAGATGCATACGCGATAAGGTGCCTTGGGTGAAGCCCGGGTTTTTGCATACATGCTGCATAAGTAGGCCCTTTCATTATATGCTCAACAATAGAGAACGTGTATGTTATTTGAGACATCCAAGCCTGTTCTTAGTGCATTACTTGTTTATATATATTGTATACTAAGTGCTGACTTGCAGGTTGGAGGGGTTCCCCGGGGTCCGTTAGGGGCGCCCGGGAGGATATGTGTTTGTTACACAGTTTGAGGTCAGCCTATGCTGACCCAAGTTACAATCAAATTTTTACAGGGCAAGGATCGCAAGCAGGAGCTAGCTCGCCGGCCAAAAGGGCCTAAGCCTCATGAAGTGTTACCGTTTTGTTGTAGCTCTACTTTTATGACATTGTATGTTTGATGCTCATGTTTTCCGTCTTGCATGCCAAGGTAGTCTAGGAGCGCTTATGCACATTTATGACTGTGTTATTATTTGAGCTTTGGACTCACTTTTGTTGTAAGGCCTTAAGCCCGCTTCGAAACTCATATATGTTGTGGATAACTTCTAGTATGTTTGCTTTTTCCGTTGTGCTGTGGTTATGAGTTTTGAGATCGAGTAGTTATATCATCTTATAATACTGAAGCTGTGGCGTCTGTATGATGTGGGGCCCCGGCTGGACTCATATTATACGGTCATTACAGGGGAGGTGTTACAGCTCTGCCTCTTGCTCCTTTCCTGTGCTGAGGTGATTCAGCCCTAGCTTTGACTCCTGAGGAATAGTCACATGAGTCTTCCTTCAGCTTTTTCAAGCTTTCTTCTCTTCACAGCTTCCAGATAAAGATCTTCAGGTGTTCGTGTTGCTGGAACTGAGAAGAACCTGCAGCGAGGGTCAGCCCTTGGCTGCTACCTTTTCCCTCAAAGAAAATACTCTGAACTAGCTTGCTGGTGCAGGTGAGAATGGCACCAGCAATCTTGTTGTTGAAGGTCTTGATCCAACAGCTAACTTGCTCTCTGCCTGTAGACTTAAGCTTCATGTTCTTCAGCTCCACAACAATGGTGGAGCAGAAGAACTAACTTGATTTCTTTTTCCCTGAAGTCTCTTTTCCTATATACGCCTATTTTCTTTTATTGATTTTTGACCCAACAGCTCATGAGTAGTGGGCCCACATAATTAATGGCCTGCAGCAACTTGCTTTAACACCAACTGTCGTACAGTAGGTCTGCGGCAACATTTGTCGCATACTGTACCCATCCCGCCACTAATTCGAATTTTGTTGACTTGTTGACTTGCTGACGTCATCATCTGTGGACTTAGCCAAAAATCAAACATCATTAGCATAGGCGTTGAGTTAGTAAGCATCACTCAACGCCAAAATACTTAGACAGATTTACTGTCTCATGGCGTTGAGTGAGTAAACTTCACTCACCGCCAAACTACTTAGAATATAAAACTGTATCTATGTGTTTAGTGAATCAGCTTCACTTAACGCCAACTTGGTTATTCAGCTATCTGCTGCTTGGTGTTGAGTGTGTGAGCATCACTCAACGCCAAACTCCATAGACAAGATTCTGTCTTCACTAGGCGTTGACAGCTTTGAGTGAGCACCATCCACTCAACGCTTTTTGCCTTAACCATTTTTCTGCTTAACTTGTCTCAGCGCTTACTTGTTCTCAGCTGAGACAAACACTTATCTCAGCGATTATGCTGAGATTAATACTTGTCTCAACGGTTGTGTTGAGGCCAACACTTGTCTTAGCGGTTATGCCGAGACTAACTCTTGTCTCAGCGGTTCTTTCTTCATAGCTGAGACTATTTTCTATCTCAGCGGTTTCTACTCAGCGGTTTCAACGCTTTCTACTTCTCAGCTGAGACTGTCTTCTATCTCAGTGGTTTCTTCTCAGCGGTTTTGCTGAGACCAACATTTCTCTTAGTACTTTTGCATTGAGTTTAACTCTTATCTCAGCGGTTTTTGCTGAAACCAACTCTTGTCTCAGTGGTTTTGCTGAGACCAACATTTCTCTGACTCTGGCGTTGAGAGCGTTGAGTGTGTCTTCATTACTAACCACTTTTTGTCTTAGAAAAAACTCTCTGCAATTTAGTTCAACTAACTGAACTGAGTTCGACGATTGACGAGCTCAGCTCGATGAACTCTGAACTCAGTTCGACGAATTCTCTGAATTGCTTCCACGAACTCAGAGTCTCAAACTCTGAACTTAGCTCAACTAATGGTGAGCTCAGCTCGACAAACTCTGAACTGAGTTCTACTCACAGTCTTTTATTGTATGGAGTTGAGTGTGTCTTCATCAGTCAACGCCTATGGACTTAGACAAAATTTTGTCAGCCCACATCATAAGTAAGAGTTTACCTGACTTGGCCACTTAGGCTACTTCCTGCCTTTCCAACATCTTCACTTTGTGACCACCTGTCACATCATTTAGACAACCTGTCTAGACTTGTTCCATGGAACATCGTGACTTGGCCACTTAGGCTACTTCCTTCCTTTCCAGCATCCTCTCTTGGTGTCCACCTTTCTCCCTTATGACCACCTGTCATATCACTAGACTTGTTCCATGTAACATCCTGCACATGATGAGCTTAAACAACATCAAATACAACTATTCTCTTAGTCTTAATGGTGATGCCTCTTCAAACCCAATTGAAAGTCTTTAAGTCAAGGATAGCTAAATCACCTAGAGAGGGGTGAATAGGTTATTGGTCTCTTTGAGACTATCTTTTGCATTCTTTATAATATCTTGTTGTTTTCTTTTATCTTTCAGCTTAGGGTGATCTAGAGCTTATCCTTAACACCTGTAAATAAGAAAAGAAAAACAACCACAGAAAAGCACACGGAGATTTATAGTGGTTCCCCAATTGGGTACATCCACTTTCCCTCCCACCTATCCAACTAACTTGTTGGACTAGGCACAAACTCCTCCAACTGCTCCTAAGAGCTTACACCATAGATCCCACAGGATCTCCAAGTCTCCTCCAAGACTCACTTATCATCACAAAGGCCTACACTCAGTGGTAAATAGACTACCTACCTCAGGCTGTTAAGCCCTATACTCAGGCTGTGAGGACAGCACTGCATCAGATCTACAAAGGATCCTACCTCAGAGCTTTGCAGTGCTCCTACAATCATTGACCCGCAAGCCACCCACCTCAGCCTTATCTCTAAGTCCTACAGCTCAGGCTTCTTCGCCCTACAACTTCAGGCACAAGGCCCTACACTCAGAGTGCTGCAGCACTCCTACAACTCAGTACCCCTCCAGGTACCTACCTTAGTGCCCCTCCAGGCACCTACAGCTCGGTGACAAACTTGTCACCTACCTTAGGCACAAAGGCCCTACATTCAGACAGCATCACTCTCCTACCTCAGGAAATTAAGCCCTATAGCTCAGATCCACACTTGGATCCTACCTCAGTACCCTAACAGGGCACCTATATCTCAGTGACTAAATAGTCACTTACAACTCAGATTCAGGTAAATTGAATCCTACAAGATGAAGGTGGGTTGATGGATATTCTTGACACAAGAGATATGAAAGTGCAGCTAGATCTGAGATACTCTAGAGGGGGTGAATAGAGTATATGGTGCTTGAAAACTTTTTACAACAATTGTTGTAATTCTGAGTGAACAGGGAAACAACTATTAAATCTAATCACAAAATAACCTACAACAGAAATTAATCACAGATCTAAACTAATCACAAAACAATCACAGCCAGAAACAAAAGATAAAGACAAGCAAGCTAGAATACACAAGGAGCTATAGTGGTTCCCCTAAACTTGGGTACATCCACTCTTCTACCACCCTAGGTAGGAATCCACTGCAGGATGAGTTGATCAGGTGTCCTGGGCACCAATGAGCTTTTGATAAGGTGCTCAAAAAGCAAATCAGATTTTTTGATCAGGTGTCTTGCCACCAATGAGCTTTTGACAAGGTGCTCAAAAACCAAGCTCAAACTTTTGAAGGGAGTTTGAAAAACCCTTTACAGAGATGGGGATGAGAGAGTTATGGAAGTCTTCTCTTTCTCAGAACAGCTGAGAAGACTATGTGGATTTTATGTTGTCAAATCTCCCCCTGAGTTCTTGAGATGTTCAGGAAATGAAGCTTTGTTGTAGGGTGATAGGCCTTCAGAAGTTGATCTCTAGCAAATGATGATTTCAGCAATAGCTGAAATATTAGGTGTCTGGAGTCTTTGAAAGATGTTGGCCTTGAACACTTGAAGCAAAGGGGATCTGAAGATTTCAGATTTGTTGATCTCCTTTGGTGTGTGTTCTTGTATGAATTCTTTGAGAGAGAGAATGTTTTGTTCTTCTTCTTCTTGTTCTGCTTATTTTTTGCTGTCTGTCTGTTGTGTATTTGAGATTCAAAAAGAACTTCTGTTTTATTCTCTGGGTGAATAGAAATTCATCTGTCGAGAATAGATGTTGGCCTGTCATTAATTGACTTCCTTAATTGCAATTGTCTTCTGGGGGAAAGTCCAAAGAAACATTCCTTGATAATCCCTTGAAACTTGGTCCAGAATAAATGAAAACGGCTAGAAAATCTTCTGAATTAATTTCTGAATAACTCCTTAACTGTTCTGAATTTGAATCTTGAAAATCCTTGAAGTCATCAGAAAAACGTCGAACTGAGCTCTACTATCGTCGGACTGAGCTCAGCGATTTGGACTTGGACAGCAACAGAAATCGTCGATCTGAGCTCAACTATCGTCGAACTGAGCTCAGAGATAGAGAATCAATACTGAGTCAAGATCGTCGAACTGAGCTCGCAGATCGTCGAATGGAGTTCGACGATTTGTTGAAGTTGAGCTCAGCGATCGTCGAATGGAGTTCGACGATCTGTCGAAGTTGAGCTAGACGATCGTCGATTGGAGTTCGACGATTCGTCGTACTGAGCTAGACGATATGACTTAGTCTCAAACTGAATATCCTGGTCTTGAGGGCAGCTTCCAAACCTAAGTACTAACCCTTAGACTCAAATCTAATTGACCTTTAGAGCTATACAAGAGGTCAACAACAGGTTTCCTAAAGACATAGTGATCCTGACCCGAATTAGTAATAGGGTGTTCCAACAATCTCCCCCTATTTGGGTTAGGATTACTATTTACAGAACTTGGAAAAATTTAAATAACAGCATACAAAGCAACAATACAGAAAAGCAATAAGCAGGACATAGCAGAACCACAGATATATATCATCCCAGACAGAAATCAGAAATCAAAATGATTGTCACCTTACATAGTTATTTCTTCTCCTTGCTCTTTATAAGTTTGATTTCTCTATTGGGGTTAAGAGCTTCCTTTTTGGATCTTGTGTCATCTGCTGCACCTAAAGAGGTTTGCTGTTTGGGCCTTGGAACTACAGCTTCAGGATGCAGCTCTATATATCTGTCAGAGTCAAAGAATTTGCTTGAGCCATATCTTTCCAATTCTTTCTTTCTTTGTTCAGACAATGTAGTGATGTTGGAAGAATCTCACCCTTGCTCTTTAGCTTTCTTAATTTGGTCCAATGCAGCAAGCTCTTTCAACCTGGCAGTCCAAGCAGTAGGGTTGTTTTCGGGATCTTCAAAGGGCACTGGTGGCTCATATCTGTTGGATGGATTATCCTGAGGATGCCTGGATGAAACTACTTCCTTCAGCTTATAGGGAAAAGGACCTGAGGTTGTGTCTGATGAAGCTTGTCCTTCCCTGGAGTAAGTATGTTGCCTTGAATAACCTTTTGAATAAACTTGGACTTCCCTCTGGTTTCCTCTATATTTTCCTCTTCTAGATTGAGAACCTCTAGACTGGCTTCCCCTATGATAAGATCTTGCATGTGGCTGATAGGGGGTTTGGCTTTTAGCATGAGGTTGAGCATCTGAGCTTCCACCTGCACCTGCATCAGGAGGAGGTGGTGGAGGAGGATGAGATTGATGAAACTGGGAAGATCCTTTCTCATACTTCCTCTTTTTCTTCATGGCTTTAAGTTGGTTCTTTGAATACTGCATACAGTGCTCAGTTATGGGGCAGTCATGAAGAATGTAATATGGTATGTCATTATTGTCCTTGACTTTGGCTGTAGGTACTCTTTTCATGGCTTTGCTCCTTGCCTTTCTCTTTCTGACAATAGTGGCAGAGGAGTCATCAGAATCAGTCCTGAATTCATCACTTTCAGAACTTTGCTCATCATATAGAGCATCAATCTTTTTCATGTAATCCTTCTGAAGTTGAGTTGAAGCAGATGTAGCAGCAGTGGTTGGAGCAGCAGCAGATACAGCACTAGTAACAGAAGTTGAAGCAGCAGCAGCAGCAACAGAAACAGAAGTTGAGGCAGTAATAACAACAGACACAGAAAGTTCTGGAGCAGCACTCTTAGAAGGTATAACAGCAGTAATATTAGCAGCAGTAATAACAATATCAGCAACATCAGGAATATCATCAGCAAACACAGAAGGCTCAAAATCATGTGCCTCTGTCATCTGCATATCCTTAGAGATTAACTCATCAGCAGTATCAGTAATAACATCAACAAAACTTTCAGCAGTAAGGGCAGCAGCATCAGAAACATCAACAATGCTTTCAGCAGGAGTAGCAGCAGCATATACTGAATTGACAAAAGAATAAATAATGTTGATGTCACAGCTAGAGAAGGGCACAATGGCCTTGGACAAATCCTCTGATGGGTGAACAGCAACTCTCTCTGGAAGACAACTGAAATAGGCTGAATCAAATACTGAAAGTAAGGACCTAATGTCCACTGGGAAGACTGCAACTGGAGGGGGAATTGGAGCTTGAAGAACAACAGCTGCAGCAGCAACAATAATGGAAGAAACAGCAGGCATGCTTACTTCATAAGGCATCTCCCCCTGCCTAGATTCAGATAAGGCTGGATCAAGGCACACTGATAAAGGGATTGCCTGAGGGAAGAGGGAGGATAGACTGGCAGAAAGGGCTGCCACTGACTCAAGTAATGGAGGCAAGGAGGTCTCCAATAGAAGAGATAGCCTGGGGGCTAGCAGTTCATATATCCTGTCAGTTAGGGCTGGAAGATCTACTTGCTCAACAGGGATGTGAGTAGAGGTAGAGGATGGAGGTGGAGCTACTGGTGATGGTGGTGGAGAGCTGGTGGATGGTAGGAGTGATGGTTGAGGTGTGGGTATAGTGGAGATGGAAGACAGTGGAATTGAGATAGAGGGTGTGAAGGTGGGTTGATCAATGATCTCTTGTAGAAGTTCCTGGTAAGATGTTGATGAGGAGGGGAGCCCAGGAGGAGATGAGGGTTAGTCATCCATGAAGGAATCATCAATAAGATTGAAGGAGGGAATGGAGGGTGATGTGGCAATGTCTGGTTGAGGGTAGGAATATAATGGATGGAATATTTCTTCTGTTGTTGGTAGAGTTGGAATTGGAGATGGTATTGATGTTGGAGAAGGGCTGGAGATGATGATAGTGGATGGATTTTGAATGGTGGATGGAACTGGAGAAGATGGAATTGGAGGAGAAGGAGAGGCAGCAGCAGGCAAGTCATCTGCAGGGGCAGAGACTTGAGGGAAAGTGACTATTACAGTCCTGGTGCCTGAAGGTGTGCTTGAAGAGGGTCTGCTGGGCTTGGTGATCTGCCTGTCCCATTTGACAAATAGGGCACAGGACAATCTCTTAGATGCATTAATATGTATCCCAGATAATACAAGCAGAGTAGGGCATCTGTTCTGCAGAAAGAGGCCTAGAATCCTCCCAAAATTCACAAAATTCTTATTTATTTTCTTTTTAATAAGGTCAAAGAAGACCTCTCCCCAGTTCAACTGTTTCTTGTCCACTATGGCTCCCATTAAGCATAGCTGATACTTAGAAATGGTATCATGTGCTGAGTGCTTAGCTAACAAAACCTTCCCAACTACATCAGCCAAGAACCTGTACTCCACAGCTAGGTTCTTCTTCAGCAGCTTGCTAGGGTTAGCTTCACAGTGACCCATTCTTGCAAGCAGATCAGCAAATTCCTCTCCAGACAGATCAGCAGAGTCTCTACCAGAACTTAACTCAAAAACTTCTGTCAGAATGGCTGGAGTCAAGGGTACCTGGGTTCCAGAAATTGAACCAACTATGGTGTTTTGATCCTGGTTGTGGGCAGTGTAGACCCACTCCTTAATCTCATCAGCAGCAAGCTTGATCCTGGTGGTCATGATGGTAGCAAGTTTATGCTCCTTGAAGAGTTCCAAAATATCCTGGAAAACTTGATCAGTAGTGCTGAAGGACTCCATGTCAATGTCAAAGCCAGCATCGAATTTCATGGCGGCGAGAACAGCAACAGAAACTGCCATGGTTACCTGCAAAAATCAACAAACAAAATGACCAAGTGTAGAAATGGTTGGAGGGAAAGAGAATTTTTGCAGAGAAATCGAAAGCGCAAAAGGAGAATGACGGCGAAAAATGAATTTTATATTAGGGTTCGACGCAGAAAAGGAAAGATCGTTGAACTCAGTTCGACGATCGGGGCTTCTAAAGGAATCTGAAGAGTCTGCAATATCGTCGAGCTCCGTTCGACGATATTGGAGAGTGGCGAGCTCCGTTCGACGATAGTTCAGAGAACCAAATCGTCGAGCGCCGTTCGACGATCGTAGACCTGAGAGATAGTTGAACACTATCTGAGAAGCGCTGAACTCAGGTCGACGATTTCGAAAATCATCGATCTTCGTTCGACGATCTGGGGGAAAATCGTCGAGCGCAGTTCAGAGACCAGAAAAACACTCTAGACACTAAGAAAAATCAAGATGTTTGCCTAGTCTTGGTCAATTTTTAAACTTTTAAAATCTTGGAGATTATTTTAGACTTCCTCCATCTAACATTCCTAACTGATTTAGGAAAAAGGTGTGTTTCTTTTCATCCAAGGGCTTGGTGAAAATATCTTCCCTTTGTAAATCAGTTGGGATATATTGCAGTTCAATTTTATTCTTCTCAACATTATCCCTTAAGAAGTGATGTCTAATTTCTATGTGTTTTGTCCTACTATGGAGGACTGGATTTTGAGCTATAGAAATAGCACTTGTGTTATCACAAAAGATTTTAGACTTCTCTAAGTTGTAGTCATAATCTAGGAGTTGGTTTTTAATCCACAAGATTTGTGAACAACAACTACCTGCAGCCATATATTCAGCTTCAGCAGTTGAAGTTGACACAGAAGTTTGTTTCTTGTAAAACCAAGAGACAAGTCTGTCACCAAGGAACTGACAAGTTCCACTGGTGCTTTTCCTGTCAATTCTACATCCATCATAACCAGCATCAGAAAATCCAGTTAAATCAAATGTTGAATCTTTTGGATACCAGAGACCTAGATTTGGACAAATTTTAACATACCTGAGAATCCTCTTTACTAGTGTTAGGTGTGACTCTCTAGGGCTTACTTGGAACCTAGCACATATACATGTAACAAACATTATATCTGGTCTACTAGCTGTAAGGTACAGTAAAGAGCCAATCATTGCTCTATATGTTGTCTGATCAACAGGTTTCCCATGTTCATCAGCATCCAATACAGCATTAGTAGGCATAGGTGTTTTCATACAAGATGCTTCAGACATGCCAAATTTCTTAACCAATTCATTTGCATACTTGGTTTGAGAAATAAAGATGCCTTCAGCATGTTGTTTGACTTGCAATCCTAGAAAGAAGGATAGCTCACCCATGCTACTCATTTTAAATTTAGAATACATTAGGTTGGAAAATCGTCTGCACAATTTTGAATCAGTAGAACCAAAAATAATATCATCTACATAAATCTGTACTAGTAGGGTATGGGACTTATGGGTTCTAATGAAAAGAGTTTGGTCTACTCTACCCCTTATAAATCCATTTTCCAAAAGGAAGCATGCTAGGGTCTCATACCATGCTCTAGGAGCTTGCTTGAGACCATATAATGTTTTGTTCAACTTAAAAACATAATCAGGATAAGTTGGAGCGATAAAACCTGGAGGTTGTCTGGCATATACTTCTTCTTTGATGTCTCCATTTAGAAATGCACTTTTGACATCCATCTGATATACCTTGAAGCCTTTATGTGCTGCATAAGCTAAGAAAATTCTGATGGCTTCCAATCTTGCAACTGGTGCAAAAGTCTGGTCATAGTCTATGCCTTCTTCTTGAGAATATCCTTGAGCAACTAGCCTTGCCTTGTTCCTTACAATTACTCTTTGATCATCCAGTTTGTTTCTGAACACCCACTTTGTTCCAACAATGGAGTGATCCTTAGGCTTAGGCACTAGTTCCCAAACTTTGTTCCTTTCAAATTGATGCAACTCTTCTTGCATTGCAATGATCCAGTGTGGATCTTGCTCTGCATCTTGAATGGACTGAGGTTCAATTTGAGATAGGAAGCAAGTGTGCAACAGGTTTTGGTTGACCTGATTTCTGGTTTGCACACCAGCTGAGATGTCTCCAATTATTTGGGAAATTGGATGGTCTCTTGATGTTACTAAATCAACAGGGGGTGTTGATTGTTCACCAACATGTGTTGTTGTTTCCTCTTATGGTACAACAACTGGCTCTTCAGGTTGTTTCTCTTCAATGTGTCGAATACTTTCTTCATCTTCACTGCTTTCCTCTTTTTGAGTAACCTGTAACTTGTTCAAGTCTTCAACAAGAGAATGTTCCTGCAAAGGTGCTATGGTAGAAGTGTTCTTCTCCTTGAAAGACATGTTAGATTCATCAAATGATATATGAACAGATTCCTCAATTTTTAGAGATGATTTATTATAAACCCTATAAGCCTTACTGATCATGGAGTATCCCAGAAACACTCCTTCATCAGCTTTAGCTTGAAATTTTGCTAAATATTTCTTGTCATTATTATGTATATAGCAAATACAACCAAAAACTCTAAAATAATCAACTTTAGGTTTCTTCCCTTTGAGTAATTCATAGGGAGTCTTACCCTTTAGTTTATGTATCAAACTTCTATTTAGCACATAGTTGGAGGTGTTCATTGCCTCTGCCCAAAAGGATAGAGGAAGATGAGCATCTGACAACAATGTAGTGGCAGATTCAATAAGGGTTCTATTTTTTCCTTTCAGCTACCACATTTTGTTGAGGAGTTCTAGGAGCTGAGAAAGTATGACTGATCCCTTTACTCTGACAGAACTCTTGCATAAGAAGAGAATCAAACTCTGTCTCATGATCACTTCTGATCAGGGCAATGTGAGTATTGAACTCAATATGTATGCATTTGAGAAACTCTGTCAAACACTTAAAGTTATCAGACTTCTTCCTCAGAAAGAACACCCATGTGAATCTAGAGAAGTCATCTACAACTACTAAGGTGTAAGATTTTCGTCCTAGGCTTTGTACTGTGATGGGTCCAAAAAGATCCATGTGTAACAGATACAATATCCTAGGTGAATCACTCTTAATAAGTGACTTAAAACTATTTTTAGTTTGCTTGCCTAATTGACAAGCCCTGCAGAGTCCTTCCTTCTTGTAGGGGCCAGAAGGTAGTCCTCTAACAAGGTTGTCCTTGGATAGCCTAGCAATAGTTCTAAGGTTTAAGTGTCCTAGTCTCTTATGCCATAAAATATTAGGTCTACAGACAGAATTGAACAGGCAAATATCTACATCTGTTGAAAGAAAATCTACTAGATGGATATTACCTTTCCTTTTACCTGTCAACACAGTTGTGTTGTCCTCTGACTTGATCTTGCATAAAGCTTTGCTGAAGGTCACCTGGTAGCCTTCATCACACAGCTGACTGATGCTTATTAAGTTGTGCTTCAGTCCTTCCACAAAAGCTACCTTCTTGAATGTTACTGATCCAATCTGGACTGCACCATATCCTTTAGTTTGTCCAAAGTTTGAATCACCAAAGATAACTTTGGGTCCAAGCTTGGCTTTAAAGGATGTGAGGTTGTCATTGTTTCCTGTCACGTGCTTAGAGCACCCACTATCCAAGTACCATTGCTGGTTTGATGGATAGGTCTTCACCTGCACATATAATAATTCATTTGTTTTTGACCCAGTTTACCTTGGGCCTAGGTTAATAACCTTTAAACTCAGAAATAAAAGACATCCCAGGTTGACTCTTATAACCTTCAGGATGATATCTCCTTGGAGGTATAATCCATTCAGTATAAGGGTTAAAGATTTGGATTTTGACTTGCCCTTGAAAGAGTTTCCAGAGCTCTGATCTCTGTTCGACGATCGTGGAGCTGCGTTCGACGATCTTGGGTCAGATCGTCGAGCTCTGTTCGACGGTCGACTGTGGCAGAGTTCAGGAACTTGAGATCGTCGACCTGAGTTCGATGATTTTGCATGAGATCGTCGATCTGCGTTCGGCGATCGTCGAGCTCCGTTCGACGATTTCTGCTGGAACTTAGTTTTCTTAGGCAGATCAGAATTTTTTCTAGTTACCTCTACAACTCCCTTTCCTTTATCAGAAATGAACTTGATTGGAGTTGTTAGAAATATGGGTTGGCTGGATGAAGCACCCAAGACCAGTGTACTATTAAATCTGGAGTTCACTGTGCTTGTGATGTCCATCAGCTTGATACTTCTCCCACTAAGGGATTCTTCAAGCTTCTTGGCCTCTGATAGCTCACCTTTCAGTGAAGCTATCTGCTCCCTACATCACTCCAACTCCTGAGAGAGTTTGAGGTTTTCTGACTTTAAGGTATTATGTTCAGATAAATGATTTCTGAGAGAGATAATTTCTTTCTCAGATTTTAGTAAGTCTAAACATAATGCTTTAAACTCAGATTTAAAGTCCTCTGAATTGAAATCAAAAGAGCTGATTACCCGGTCCTCTTCAAGTTGAGTCTTTGAGTCTGACTCTAAGTCTTCTTCATCTGAATTATGTTGTGAGGCATTGATTGCCATCATGCAGAACTCCTTCTCTTCTGCATCATCTTCATCATCACTGGAGCTGGATGAGGCTTCTGACTCCTCTTCAGTCTCACTCCAGGATTCAGCAACAAACCCCTTTCTTGTGTGTTTGTTTTTGCTTGAGGAGGGTTTGCCATTGTCATTCCTCTTGGAGTTTTTCTCCTTTCTGCTTTCTTTCTTGTCCCTTCTGTCTTTGTTTTTGTTTTCTGGACAGTCAGGAACAATGTGCCCTGGTTTCCTGCAACCAAATCAGACAATTTCCTTATTATTAATTGACTTATCATACCTTGGCTTTCATGCTCCTTGTATGATCTCCTTCTGAAGACCTTTCTGACCATCTTGTAAAATCTTTTGGCCAACAGACTGAGCAGTTCATCATTGCCTGTGACTTTGTCTTCAGGCTGATCTTCAGTTGCTTTGAAGGCTATTGTCTTCTCTTTTCTTGTGGCTGGTGAAGCAGCCTTCTGCTCTTCTGCTCTATTTTTGATTAGTAGCTCATAAGATTTGAGCTTGCCCAAAAGAGCTTCTGTGGTGATCTCATTCAAACTTTTGGCATCCTTGATTGGCCAGATTCTTGAATCCCAAGTGCTAGGGAAGCACATTAGAATTTTGTCATTAAGTTCAGTCAGTGATATCTCCTTATCCAAAGTCCTAAGTTCACTGACTATCAGACTGAGTCTATTGTATATATCTCCAACTGACTCAGTTTCTCCCTTCTTGAAATTCTCATATTGAGATATGAGGTGGGATCTCCTGTCCTTTCTCTCATTAGCTGAGCCTGAGACTATTTCAGAGAGTTTATCCCAGATTTTCTTTGCTGAATTGCATTCAGCCACCTTTTGAAAGATGTCATCAGACATGGTCTGGGCTAAGATATTCATAGCATTTGCATCAGCTACCTTCCACTTCTTGATATCAGCATCTGTTTCTGATGGGGGTGGAACAGCATTTTTACTTGAGTTCTCTGGAGGTCTTGGACAAACTGTCAAAACAGAATTAAAAATATCCTCGTCAATAGAATTCATGTATAATCTAATCCTTGCTTTCCAAAGTGCAAACTTGGATAGATTGCACACTGGAGGTCTGGTGCAAGGATAATCTTTATTTTGGGCCATGATTGGTGAAGAAATAATCTAATAATAAAATCTACAGCAAGCAGATCTAACTAGGGATCTTTGGGTTTAGGTGTTAGCCTGTGCAAACACCAAGGTGTGGTATGTTTAACCAACCTACCTCTGATACCAATTGAAAGTGCAGCTAGATCTGATATACTCTAGAGGGGGTGAATAGAGTATATGGTGCTTGAAAACTTTTTACAACAATTATTGTAATTCTGAGTGAACAGGGAAGCAACTATTAAATCTAATCACAAAATAACCTACAACAGAAATTAATCACAGATCTAAACTAATCACAAAACAATCACAGCCAGAAACAAAAGATAAAGACAAGCAAGCCAAAAGACACAAGGAGCTATAGTGGTTCCCCTAAACTTGGGTACATCCACTCTTCTACCACCCTAGGTAGGAATCCACTGCAGGATGAGTTGATCAGCTGTCCTGGACACCAATGAGCTTTTGATAAGGTGCTCAAAAACCAAATCAGATTTTTTGATCAGGTGTCTTGCCACCAATGAGCTTTTGACAAGGTGCTCAAAAAACAAGCTCAAACTTTTGAAGGGAGTTTGAAAACCCTTTACAGAGATGGGGATGAGAGAGTTATGGAAGTCTTCTCTTTCTTAGAACAGTTGAGAAGACTATGTGGATTTTATGTTGTCAAAGCTCCCCCTGAGTTCTTGAGATGTTCAGGAAATGAAGCTTTGTTGTAGGGTGATAGGCCTTCAGAAGTTGATCTCTAGCAAATGATGATTTCAGCAACAGCTGAAATGTTAGGTGTCTGGAGTCTTTGAAAGATGTTGGCCTTGAACACTTGAAGCAAAGGGGATCTGAAGATTTCAGATTTGTTGATCTCCTTTGGTGTGTGTTCTTGTATGAATTCTTTGAGAGAGAGAATGTTTTGTTCTTCTTCTTCTTGTTCTGCTTATTTTTTGTTGTCTGTATGTTGTGTATTTGAGATTCAAAAAGAACTTCTGTTTTATTCTCTGGTTCTGAATAGAAATTCATCTGTCAAGAATAGCCGTTGGCCTGTCATTAATTGACTTCCTTAATTGCAATTGTCTTCTGGGAGAAAGTCCAAAGAAACATTCCTTGATAATCCCTTGAAACTTGGTCCAGAATAAATGAAAACGGCTAGAAAATCTTCTGAATTAATTGCTGAATAACTCCTTAACTGTTCTAAATTTGAATCTTGAAAATCCTTGAAGTCATCAGAAAAACGTCGAACTAAGCTCTGCTATCGTCGAACTGAGCTCAGCGATTTGGACTTGGATAGCAACAGAAATCGTCGATCTGAGCTCAACTATCGTCGAACTGAGCTCAGAGATAGAGAATCAATACTGAGTCAAGATCGTCGAATGGAGTTCGACGATTTGTTGAAGTTGAGCTCAGCGATCGTCGAATGGAGTTCGACGATCTGTCGAAGTTGAGCTAGACGATCGTCGATTGGAGTTCGACGATTCGTCGTACTGAGCTAGACGATATGACTTAGTCTCAAACTGAAAATCCTGGTCTTGAGGGCAGCTTCCAAACCTAAGTACTAACCCTTAGACTCAAATCTAATTGACCTTTAGAGCTATACAGGAGGTCAACAACAGGTTTCCTAAAGACATAGTGATCCTGACCCAAATTAGTAATAGGGTGTTCCAACAAGATATTTCTCTGTGTCAAGCTTCTTGACTGAGATAGACTCAGCCCAACAATGACTACAGGAATTTATTTCCCGAGTCTACCCTCACTAAACTAAGATATACTAAGTCCTAACTACCTCCACAGCAACAAGTAATTACTTGTGTTGGAAGTTACTTGCAGAGTAATGTTCTGCCACTTCCTGAAATAAGAATAAAGCTCAGCCCTAACTACTTCTTCACAGCACCAGGGATTTTCCATCTGGTCAGTGAAGTTACTGCAGCTAACTGCTGCTACCTGAGTTGAGAAAATCTCAGCTCTAACTTTGCAGACTGGAATAGCTCTGCCTCTTGCTCCTTTCCTGGGCTAAGGTGATTCAGCCTTAGATTTGAATCCTGAGGAATAGTCCCCTGAGTATTCCTTCAGCTTATTCAAGCTTTCTTCTCTTCACACCTTCCAGATAAAGATCTCCAGGTGCTTGTGTTGCTAGAACTGTGAAGAACCTACAACAAGGGTCAGCCCTTGGCTGCTACCTTTTACCTCATAGAAAATTCTCTGAACTAGCTTGCTGGTGCAGGTGAGAATGGCACCAGCAATCTTACAGTTGAAGGTCTTGATCCAAAAGCTAACTTGCTCTCTGTCTTATAGACTTGAGCTTCATGTACTTCAGCTCCACAACAATGGCGAAGAAGAAGAACTGACTTGATTTCTTTTTCCTGAAGTGTATATTTTTTTTGCACGCCTCTTTTCTTTTATTTATTTTTGGCCCAACGGCTCTTGAGCAGTGGACCCCACATAATTAATGGCCTGCAGCAACTTGATTTAGCACCAACTGTCGTACAGTATGTTTGAGGCAACATTTGTCACGTATTGTAGTCATCCCCCCACTAATTTGAATTTTGTTGACTTGTGGACTTGTTGACGCCATCAGATGTGGACTTAGCCAAAAATCAAACACCATTAGCATAGGTGTTGAGTGAGTAAAACATCACTCAACGCCAAAATACTTAGACAGATTTACTATCTCATGGCTTTGAGTGAGTAATCTTCACTCACCGCCAAACTACTTAGAATATAAAATTGGTTCTAGGCATTGAGTGATTCAGCTTCACTCAATGCCAACTTGCTTTATCAGCTATCTGCTGCTTGGCGTTTAGTATGAGCATCACTGAATGCCAAATTCCTTAGACAAAATTCTGTCATCACTAAGTGTTGACAGCGTTGAGTGAGCAACCTCCACTCAACGCTTTTTGCCTTAACCATTTTTCTGCTTAACTGTCTCAGCGCTTTCTTGTCCTCTGCTAAGATAAATACTTATCTCAATAAATATGCTGAGACAAACACTTGTCTCAGCGGTTATGCTGAGACAAACACTTGTCTCAGCAGTTCTTTCTTCACAGCTGAGACTGTTTTCTGTCTCAGCGGTTTCTTCTCAGCGGTCTCAGCGCTTTCTTCTTCTCAGCTGATTCTATCTTCTATCTCAGCAGTTTCTTCTCAGCAATTTTACTGAGACCAACTCCTGTCTTAGCGGTTTTGTTGAGACCAACTTCTATCTCAGCAGTTTTGCTAAGACCAACATTTCTCTCAGCGCATTTGCCTTGAGACTAACTCCTATCTCAGCAATTTTTGTTGAAACCAACTCCATTCTCAGCGGTTTTGCTGAGACCAACTCCTGTCTTAGTGGTTTTGCTGAGACCAACATTTCTCTCAGTGTATTTGCCTTGATACTAACTCCTATCTCAGTGGTTTTTGCTGAAACCAACTCCAGTATCAGCGGTTTTGTTGAGGCCAACATTACTCTGACTCTAGCGTTGAGAGCGCTGAGTGTGTCTTCACCACTCAACGCTTTTTGACTTAGAAAAAGCTTTCTGCCATTTAGTTCAACTAACTGAACTGAGTTCGACGAATGGCGAGCTCAGCTCGACGAACTCTGAACTTAGTTCGATGAATTCTCTAAACTGCATTCGACGAACTCAGAGTCTCAAACTCTGAACTTAGCTCGACGAATGGTGAGCTCAGCTCGACGAACTCTGAACTCAGTTCTACGAATTCCTGAACTGAGTTCTACTCACAGCCTTTTGTTGTATGGCGTTGTGTGTGTCTTCATCACTCAACGTCTGTAGACATAGATAGATTTATGTCAGCCCACAACATAGGTAAGAGTTTACCTAACTTGGCCACTTAGGCTACTTCCTGCCTTTCCAGCATCTTCACTTTGTGACCACCTATCACATCACTTGTTCCATGGAACATCCTACACATGATGAGCTTAAACAACATCAAATACGACTATACTCTTAGTGTTGATGGAGATGACTCTTCAAATCCAATCTAGGGAACATTGTGGGCAATGGACCCAATAATCTCCCCTTATTTGAAGAAGGCAGAACACCCAGCAAGCACTAAGAGGCATTAACATAATATGCTTCTAAATTCATGCAGTTGTAGTTTATGATCTACTACAACTACAAGCTTATGCTATATTAATATAATGTGCTCAGATTCATTGTATTGACTTAATAAGTTAAGTCAATGCATCCTCATATTACTTGAGCAATTGCTCAAGTAATATGAACTCTCCTTTATACCACTTAATACTTAGTGGAGTACCACTAGAAGCATTGCCCCTTATGTATTGCCACACATATCTCTCCCTTTCTGTCTTCTTCAATAGGTATATATATTGATTGAGTAGAAAATATCATGGGAGAGATTATCTCATGATCCTAGACAAAGTCCTATGTTGATACTACTAAGGAAATCATCCTAGTGATCAGTCTGCAAGATTAGGAGTCATACCATCTGTGTTGATACAATAATATAACCCAACATTGCAGCATTTTAACTAGCTGCTAATGTAGTTCTACTTGAGTGAGCCATTGATCCACTTGAGTTGGCTGATGGATGTCTCTCTTCACAGATTCTCCCCTTGGTATGTACATTGTCCTTAAGACAAACTGATCAGCTGTATAGACAGCTGATATATTGCAGCAGCTGCTTGCTCCCCCCTCAATTGAGGCATCCTTTGTTAGGTTTCTGGTTGTCATTCTAGTTTATGCCAGTCTGGATACCACTTAATGGTCTTTATAGTCTTTATGTCTCATCAAGGACTCATTTACCTGCAGGAAAAGTAAATCCTGCAACACAAACTGGAGTTTAGAGCTGCTGAAGCTTTCCTAAGTTCCACATACCCAACTCAACCAAGAGGGTGTTGAACTTGACTTCATCTAGTGGCATGATAAGCATGACAACCACTTGTCAGACAGGGCAAACTCAGAGTTGAGTTCTTCCATATGCTTCCAAACGTATTGATACTTAATCTACATATGCATAGTCCAGCTATGACAGTCAGGATTCCTAGCAACTTAGATTATACTAGTAGAATATCAATATAAAAGAAATTCTACCATTCTGTAGGTTATGGTTCTGATGCCATAAAATTTCTGTTTGACAATCTTGAGTTCGACGAATTATTTAGATTTCGTTGAGCTCCGTTCGATGAAACCTTCAGATTTCGTCGAGCTCCGTTCGACAAAGGAAGGTTATTTCATCGAGCTACATCTATGTTGATGCTTAGCAACTCCCTAACACCTTGCACAGTTTCTTTTTGATGAGCCAGATCTTCTCCCCTTCTTTAGCATTTGACTTGCCTTTGGCTTCAGCTTTCTGATTATTAGTACAAGAGTGTTCAGCCCACTTAGTACTATTTTGATCATTACATTGATCTCCACTCTTGATCACCACTTGATCAATCCATTCTTAGTTTCTGAATGGATAGGGAAGATCTGGTCTGCTGTGATTCTCTTCTCCCCCTAGATGATTGCAGATGATACCATTGGTGCAGCTGCTAACTTTCTTATCTCATGAGGCTGAATGTGGCTTGCCTTCTTCCAGTAGGTGCAATCACTTGGGTTGTTTCCCTCTCAGCTTCTGCAATGTCCATGGTGACAAGCTGATCCTCTGTAGTAATGCTGATCTATTCTGAGCTGGAGGAACTTTGGGTATGACTCAAGCTTGTCCAGCAACCTTGACTGAACATGCTCCCCATCAGCATTTGCACAGATCCTATCCTTAAAGCCCACTGACTTGGACACCTTATCCTTCTATTAGGATAACTTCCTTATTCTAGTCCAAGTTCTAGACCATCTTCTGTCCAAGTGCCACATGGGGGATGGGCACTTAGACTAACCTGCAAAATAAAATTATCTTACCTTAGGACCCCAATAGGTATTGGGTCCTAGGTTCTGATTAGTCTGAAATCAAACATGCCAACCTTCAGCATTTCTGACAGGTATGTTAACTCTTGCTCTAGATACAGAAGGATTGTGCTAGAAAATTAAGGCAAAATGCCCCACCTTACCACAGCACCAACACACATGGATATTATATCTTCTTTTCTGAGCAGGCCTTGCAGTGTGGTTAACTGCTGACTGAACAGAAGAAAGACGAGCAACAACTTTCTTCAGATTCCTTTTAGCAAGGATCTGACTGAAGGTCATTCTTCCAGCGGGCTTTCTTTGATTTCCCTGAATGGTATTTTGTAACACACCATATCCGTCACATAGCATATAGCAGTAGGTCCGGTCGGGGCCCGACGCCATATACCACAGACAGACCAGAAGGTTACGCAATGAAACCATCCTTCCAATAACCAACGTCCTACACAGAGTACATTCTAACGGAACCATTTAAAAAGTTGCAAAATAAGAACCCAGCCACAGCATGAATGTCCACTATATAAACCCAACAGGAATGAACGTACAAATACACAAGTACTTGGCCTTATGGCCTTACAGAGTTTACTTATACAAATAATGTCTTCCAAACCTCGACACGCAGGCCGGTCACACACGTGAATAAAAGTAAACATTCATATAGGCCTTCGAGGGTCGTCTTAGCAACAAGGGCTTTTGCCCGCTATTTTCCACTAGGCTCCACAGAACCTGCAAGCAACAATCCACTGAAGCGGTGGCAAACAAAAGCAATGGTCAGCTAAAGCTGACCAAATTATAATGACCTCGCCCCTAAACTCGGGGCGGCGATGCTCCTTCCCTGCACTTTATTAGCATAGCTTAACAGTAGCGAAATTACACATCATCACAAGCGTAGGCTCGCACGGCCACACACCTCGTGCTCTCAGGGCACATTCTTGGTGAACCTGGTCAAAATATGCGGTCTCACCACCGCCCCTTGGACGGCAATTCTCGCGAGCATTATGGTCTTGCTGGCCTAAGCCTAAGACCCTCCATCTATGCCAACGGCAAGTACCACGTACCTTAAGTCTCTCTAATCGAACGACACAGAGCGGGTATGGTTTTGCCTAACCCGTTGCTCACACTGCAATGTCAATTTAAGCCATATACGCGGGTCTGCTCTCGTTCCCACGGTGAACTTAGAACAGGTGTCGTGGTCAACCGGCTCTTCAACTCTTCGAAAGCTCGTGCGTGCTCAGGCATCCAAACAAACTCCTGCTCTTCCCTCGTCAAAGTCATGAGGGGTAACGCTATCCGCGAGAATTTCTCCACGAAGAGCCTGTAATAGCCGGCAAGCCCCAGAAAACTCCGGACTTCCGCTACCGTAGATAGCACAGGCCACTCCAGTATAACAACAATCTTTGCTGGATCCACTACAATACCCTCTCCACTAACTATGTGACCAAGGAAGGCTACTGAGGACAACCAAAACTCACATTTGGAGAACTTGGCGTACAGTTGGTTCCTCCTCAGCGTCTCCAACGCCAGATGCAGATGCTTAAAGTGATCCTCCTCACTTTATGAGTTGTAACACCCCCTATCCATCGCATAGCATATAGCAGTAGGTCCGGCCGGGGCCCTACGCCATATACCACAGACAGACCGGGTGGTTACTCAATGGAAACCATCCAACCAATCATAACGTCCAACACAGAGCATTCTAGCGGAAGCAGTTTAAATAGTTGTAATTTAAAGAACCCAGCAACAAGCATGAATGTCCACTAACAAGCCAAAAAGGAATGAAGTGCATACACAAGTACTGGCCTTAAGGCCTTACAAATGGTTTACTCATATTACATGTTTTCCATACCATGGCCCGCAGGCCGGTCATATATGAACAAAAGCAAGTAAACACTCCAATTAGGCCTTCGAGGGCCGGCTTCGCAATTTGGGCTTTAGCCTGCTATTGACCGCTTGGTCTAGCAGCACCTGTAAGCAACAAACCACCGCACGGTGGCAAACAAAAGCAACGGTCAGCAATGCTGACCAAATTATAACGATCTCGCCCCCAATTCGGGGCGGCGATGCTCCTTCCCTGCATTTTATTAGCATAATCCAGCAGTATAGTAATGTCACTACATCATAGGCATAGGCTTACACGGCCACACACCCCGTGCACTCAGGGCACATTCTCGGTGAACCCGGTCAAAACCGCGATCCCACCACCGCCACTCGTACGGCACCACACGTAAGAATTTGAGTCTTCTAGGCAGAAGTTATGACACTTAAAATCATCAACAGCCTATAAGCATAAGTCATGACACTTAAAATCATCGACAGCCAAAGACACGACCTCTATGCCCTCGGTATAGAGCAGGAACGGTTCCACTCAACCCGTTGCTCACTTGCCATGACATTTAAAATCATCGGCACGAGTAAAGTTTCCCTGAAGCCCGTGAATCAAACGCACAATATTACATAACCCAGTTATGTACAAGTTGGCTCCCAGGCCACCAAAACGGCAGAATCACGCATCCGCCCAGTTTTTCGGGTGTACCTTAGAGTTAATCCCCAAAGCTCCCTATTGCAATCTACCTCGTAGAAAACCCGAAAAACAACAAACGCATGGAGTCTTCTCCGGCCATTTATGCAATGCAACATCACTGATCCAGACCAACTTGTCCAGGTAGGCTTCACACATCATGCCTATGTCCGTTCTCGAATACGGACTCTAAACAACGGGGACTTTACATATCTACCCGAAGGAACGCCTCCAACTCACCGCAAAATCGCGAGAGCGGGCTTCCTATGCAAAAGAAGTAGAGCTTCACATGCTCAAGTAGAGAATCGTTACCCTAGCACTCTTCCTTGGCGCAATGGAAATGTAAGCAGATGAAAAGCACCGCACTCTCTTTGCCTTCGTAGATCTGAAGTCGGCTCGCAATTTGGAGCTCTGAAACTCCTCCAAGGACCGGATCTAGACTTCTTCTTCCTCCTTTGCTCTCCCTTCTCTCTATAATTTAGACAGAGAACCAGCGGCAGAAGAATAGGGGTTTTGAAACCCTGTACTCGGGTATAACCCCACCGGGAAATAACCACAGCCGTCGGATCCCACAAAATGGGAAATGCACGGCACGATCCAGGTCTGACCTGGACAAATGGGGCTAGCACCGTATAGTACACCAATCCGTAGCAAGACACGTCCTCGACCAATTAAATAGTGTCGGGACATTTAGTCAACTCCCACCAAAACCCCTGTGTCGACACTCTGTGTCGACAGAGTTAAACACGCCACAATGCGCCCCACGCTCGACGATCATCGAACCAAGATCGTCGACCGCTTCCAGATCGTCGAACGGAGCTCTCTGGCCAAATCGTCGAATGCAGCCAAATCGTCGAACGGAGATCGCTAGCCCGATCGTCGAATGGAGATCGCTGGCCCGATGAACCTACGGCCCGATTGTCGACCGCAGAACGTCGACCAAATCGTCAACCGCGGAATGTCGACCAAATCGTCGACCGCAGAATAACGACAGATCGTCGAAAGCAGAATTGTGACCAGATCATCGAGCACTGCTCGACGATTGTCGAACCTAGAAAACTGCCTGATCGATTTGCCAGATCTTTGAAATAATTCATTGAACCAGCTCGACACGCCCTGGGACACGCCCGTGTCCCAGGTCGTGTGCCTCCTGCCAAATTCTAAATTTGGCCCGGAACGCCTCCCATCGCTCTTTTGAGTTTCGGGACGTTACAACTCTCCCCCTCTTAAAAGAATTTTGTCCACGAAATTTCATAAAGGAAAGATAAGCAAAAAACTAAAATTTGTACCTGAGCGGAACAACTCCGGATACTCGTCAAGCATAGTCTGCTCTCGTTCCAAAGAGAGATCTTCTCGGCCGCAATTGTCCCAACGGTCCTTGACCATCCTGATCTCTTTATTGCGTAGCCGCTTGACCTCCGAGTCCTCAATCCACACAAGCTTGACCTTTGTCGTCAACCCACTATCCACTGACACTTGATCAACCGCGATCACTTGCGAATGCTCTTGCACCGCCTTCCGTAGCACCGATATATGGAATACATCATGTAGACCACTGAGCTCCACAGATAGCTTCAACCGATAAGCCGCTTCGCTAATCCGCTCCAGAACCTCAAACGGCCCTAGGTACCTTGAGCTTAGCTTTTTCAAGCGTCGCACCCGCGAGACACCCTTGAACGGCTTGATCTTTAAGTACACCCAATCGCCCACAGCGAACTCCACGTTCCTGTGCTTGGCATTATAGTACTTCGTTTGCCGGTCCTGAGCGATAAGCAATCTCTCTCGAATAGCCCGCACCAACGAAGTAGCATCTTCCATCTCTTGACGTTTGTACAACTTTGACTCACCCGTTTCCAACCAGGACAATGGCGTGCAACATCTTCTACAATAAAGGGCCTCGAAGGGCGCCATTTGAATACTTGTCTGGTAGCTATTGTTGTACGCAAATTCCACCAAATAAAGATGGTCTTCCCATTACTTTCCAAAGTCCAAGACACACATGCGGAGCATGTCTTCCAAAGTTATATTGACCCTCTCGGTCTGCTCATCCATCTGTGGATGGAAGGCTGTGCTAAAACTCAGATTTGTTCCCAACATTTGCTACACAAGCCTCCAATCATTTGACGTGAACCGTCCATCTCGGTCACTCACGATGCTGCGGGGCACACCGTGGAGCCGCACTATGTTATCCACATATAGCTTTGCCAACTTCTCCACCGGATCATCCTTCTTATGCGGAATGAAATGCGACACCTTCGTTAGCCGATCTACGACCACCCAGATGGCGTCGTTCCCCTTTTGCGACCTTGGCAACCCGTGCACAAAGTCCATAGTGATGTCATCGAATTTCCACTCCGGAATAGGCAAGGACTTCAGAAATCCTCCCGGCTTTTGGCACTCCACCTTCACCAAGGCGCAAGTTTGGCACTTCGCCACGTAGAGTGCCACATCCCTCTTCAAACCCAGCCACCAAAACAGTTTCTTAACGTCATGGTACATCTTTGTGCTCCCCGGGTGAATCGAGTACTTGGTATGGTGCGCCTCGTACAACAAATCCACCCGCAAACTGCCCACGCTTGGGACGCAAAGATGACCGTCTTTCCAAAGCAATCCATCCACAACTTCATATTGGGAATTTGACCCATCCAGAGCCTCTATCATGAGTTGCTTCATGTGGCCATTCAAATCCAAAGCCTGCCGAATCCGATCAGCCAGGTCATATTGAACTTCGGTCCAATTCAAGAGTGCTTCAGCACTTGACTGCTTATCTACACAAACAATCTCCAACGCCTCCAACTCCCGAACCAACCGCTCGTCATGGATCAACAGCCAACTGGCTTGAGCTGGGGCCCGGCGACTCAACGCGTCCGCAACCGCATTACCTTTACCAGGCACGTAGTGGATCTTGAATGTATAGTCCCCCAGGAACTCCATCCATCTACGCTGGCGCATGTTCAGGTCTTTCTGATCAATCAAATACTTCAGGCTCTTGTGATCGGTGTAGATATCAATCTTCACACCATACAAATAATGTCTCCACAGCTTCAAGGCAAAAATCACGGTCGCTAACTCCAAGTCATGGACCGGATAGTTCCTCTTGTGCACCTTCAGCTGTCTCGAGCGATATGCTATAACGCTTCCATGCTGTAACAGCGCACAACCCAAACCACTTCCCGAAGCATCGCTATAAATCTCATAACCTTCGGTCCCACTCGGCAAACACAGCACAGGCGTCGTGGTCAACCGACATTTCAACTCCTCAAAAGCTTGCACGCACTCCGGCATCCAAACGAACTTCTGCTCCTTCCTCGTCAAAGTAGTGAGAGGTAACGCTATCCGCGAGAAGTTCTCTACGAAGCGCCTATAATATCCGGCAGGCCCCAGAAAGCTCTGGACTTCCGCTACCGTAGAAAGCTCAGGCCACTCTCGTATCGCAACAATCTTCGTCGGATCCACTACAATACCTTCCCCACTCACTATATGACCGAGGAACGCCACTGAGGACAACCAAAACTCGCACTTCGAGAACTTGGCGTACAATTGATTCCTCCTTAGCATCTCCAAAACCAAATGAAGATGCCTGAAGTGATCTTCCTCACTCTGCGAGTACACCAAAATATCGTCAATGAAGACGATCACAAAATGGTCCAAGTACTCCATGAAGGTCCTGTTCATCAAATCCTTGAACACTGACGGCGCATTAGTCAGCCCAAACAGCATGACCGTAAACTCGTAATGCCCATATCTCGTACTGAACGCGGTCTTAGGGATATCACTCTCCCTTATTCGCAGCTAATAGTACCCGGACTTGAGGTCCAACTTTGAGTACACCGTCGACCCGACTAACTGATCGAATAGATCATCAATCCGGGGGATCAGGTACTTGCTCTTTTTTGTCAACTTGTTGAGCTCTCGATAATCAATACATAGCCTCAAGCTTCTGTCCTTCTTCTTAACAAAGAGGACCGGCGCGCTCCAAGACGAAGAACTTGGACGCACATACCCTTGCTCTAACAACTCTTATAGTTGAACCTTCAGCTCCGCCATTTCCTTAGGCGCTAGCCGATATGGAGAACGTGACACAAGCTTTGCACCCGGTACGAGCTCTATCGTAAAATCTATCTCCTGCTGCGGCGGGGCTCCAGGAAGATCGCTAGGGAACACATCAGGGTACTCTGATACCACTGAAATACTGTCCAATGCGGGCTTAGGCTTTGCAACCTCCACTAGTGTAAAGAACAGTTCTGCACCGGCACGAACCGCCTTCACCACCTGAAGAGCAGACATCAACGTCTTGCTCGACCCCTTCAAGCCTGTGAAAGTCGTCTCACGACCTGCCCCCAGTTTGACTTCCTTGCTACCACAATCAATATAGGCTCGCTGCTCTGAGAGCCAGTCCATGCCAAATATAACGTCAAATTCCACTAGAGGCAATAATGACGCTTGCAAATGGAACTCCTGGCTCCTAATTCGAATCTTCATGCCACAGATTCTATTCGCGTGCATCGAACACCCATTGGGCAACAACACATCCAACTTGTCCTTCGCCATCGAAGAAGGTACTCTGATGCGCGATATGAATTCTCCGGACAAAAAGGAGTGTGAAGCTCCTGTATCGAAGAGTGCTCTTACCGGATTTTCACAAATCAAAACAAATCCTAAACAAGCAGTGGTAAGGTAACATGCACATAACAAGTATTTAAAGAAATTTAACTTGCTACAAATTTAAATTTTACCTGTCACCACATCCGCCTGTTTGATAGCCTCCTGTTGGCCAAGATTGTACACCCTCGGTTGGGCCGGAGCATAATGGGACACGGTCGACTCCACCGCCTTGCCCTTTCCTTCATACGTTGCTCCCAGCTTGAACTCAGACTTTGGACGTCCACCCCGGCACTCACGGGCATAATGCCCCGGCTTCCCACAAGTGTAACATGCGCCCGGGGTCCGACCCGTAGTCGCTCCAGAAGCACCAGCAGAGGGGGCTGGACCCGAAGTCCTAGCTTTCTTATTCCACTTCCGGAACACAGACTTTGAGGAGTTCGGCACTTTGAACTCTGATTTCTAGTCACCAACGCTTTTCTTTGCTTGGACGCTCTTCATATCCTTCTCCAAGGACCGGGCCGTGTTGACCAGGGTCAAGAAGCCCTGCGTCATAGGCCCCAAGAGTAGTAGACTCAAATCATCTCTCAACCCTTCGTAGAATCGATTCGTCTTGCGCTCCTCATCCGCGATGGTGGAGCTAGCATACCGACTCAGTCGAGTAAACTCGTGGAGATATTCATCCACGCTACTGTCTCCTTGATCCAACTTTAGGAACTTGTTCTCCAATGATATCCTCTGCGCCGAAGGGAGGTACCTAGCCAAGAACAGTCTCGAGAACTCTTCCATCGAGACGTCTGTAAGTTGCCTACCTCTCAATAGATACAGCTCCAATCCTTCCCACCACAAACTCGCTTCACCGTCCAAAAGGAACGTAGCAATAGTGGTCATTTGCCATTCTTCTGTCTCCGTTGCTGTCAAGACTCTCTTCACCCTGGCGAGCCAGTCTTCAGCTTGAGATGGGTTTCCCAACCCCGAGAATACCGGATGATTAAAGCTCATGACATGTTTGAGCTGTCTCTCGATTTCCCTCCTTGGCACCACCGGTTCCTCTACTACCTGTTCCACCCTTCTCTGCTCAGCCGCTTGTAGTGGTACCTGCTCCATCGCAGGAGCGGGTTGCTGCATTTGCCTTGCAGGCTGCACATTGATCATGGCAAGCACTGCTTCGGCAACCAATCGTATGGTCTCAGCCGATGGAGGTGTTGCAGGAGCATCATTTGGTGCACTGCTCGCCTCAGAAACTCGACATTCCGACGGCCCAGCACTGCTTCTAGTCACCTATAGTGGTACAAAACACCATTAAGCGACCAAACAATATTGCAAACAGCAATTATAGGAACACGCAACTTCCCCAAACATGTGTATTTTCATTCCTAAGTGGACATTCATGGGTTCTTTTGTTGTTATAACGATGACGCGCACACATGTGCTCACCACCCCTTAAAAATAATTCGACCACGAATTCATGTTAAGCCCAACCAAAACTAGTAGTCTGATACCAAATTGTAACACCCCCTATCTGTCGTATAGCATATAGCAGTAGGTCCGACCCGGGCCCGACGCCATATACCACAGACAGACCGGGTGGTTACTCAATGAAAACCATCCAACCAATCAAACGTCCTACACAGAGCATTCTAGCGGAAGCAGTTTAAATAGTTGCAATAAAAAGAACCCAACAACAAGCATGAATGTCCACTAACAAGCCAAAAAGGAATGAAGTACATACACAAGTACTGGTTTTAAGGCCTTACAAATGGTTTATTCATATTACATGTTTTCCATACCACGGCACGCAGGCCGATCATACATGAACAAAAGCAAGTAAACACTCCAATTAGGCCTTCGAGGGTCGGCTTCGCAATTTGGGCTTTAGCCCGCTATTGACCGCTTGGTCCAACAGCACCTGCAAGCAACAAACCACAGCATGGTGGCAAACAAAAGCAACGGTCAGCAATGCTGACCAAATTATAACGATCTCGCCCCCAATTCGGGGCGGCGATGCTCCTTCCCTGCATTTTATTAGCATAATCCAGCAGTATAGTAATGTCACTACATCACAGGCGCAGGCTTACACGGCCACATGTTGGGTACACTGGAAAATGTGTACCAGATTTGAAGAAGCCTCACCTTACTCAATGATATGCATCAAGGTGTATTTGATGTTGTTTTGAGTTTATATGTGCAGGTTAAGTAAATGCAGGAATGCAGAAAAATTTCGAAGTCCATGTGTCGAGACCAGAAGAAGTTGTGTCGACACTTATGAAGGCCTGTGTCGACATTGGAGAAAAGCTGTGTCGACACTTGGAGTTAATTGTGTCGACACTTGGAAAGGCTGTGTCGACACTAGAAGAAACTGTGTCGACATGCAGAGGAAGTGTCGACACACAGTGAAGCATTGTCGACATCAACTGTGTCGACACCAAGAGGCAGTGTCGACACACAGAAATACTTAGTCGACATCAATTGTGTCGACACCAAGAGGCAGTGTCGACACACTGAAGACTTTGTCGACATCAACTGTGTCGACACACAGGACTTGTGTCGACACACGCAGCAGAGATTCAACAAAGTTAAAGAGAAGTGTTTATGTCGACACACAGAATCAGTGTCGACACATTCTACAGAAGGCTGTGTCGAGAAACATTAACAACAACAAAGGAGATGTGTCGACACCACCAAGGCTTGTGTTAACACTTAGTTCACTTGTGTCGACACTTAGTCTATTTGTGTCGACACATGATGAAGTTCAGTCTCGACATTTTGCTAACATAGATAGAGTTCAAGAAGTGACTGGATGACTTGACAGCTGTCATTTCTAACCGGTCTACTACAACTGCCAAAGCTGTTAGAAGGTTGTTAGAAACTGGATCAGCCGGATACCATGGAGGAGGACTATATAAAGGCTTTCTCCTTCAACAGAAGATGAACTCATACCAATCAATACAGAAGTGTTGTTTACGACCAACAATACAGAATACTAAAGAAAGAGAAACAAAAGAATTTGGAGAGAGAGAGCTCCAAAGAAGAAAGGGGCTTTCATCATCAAGTCCCTCAAGTGCAGATCCTGAACCAATCTGCTAAGAAGGATTCAGATTGAGATCTGAATTTCAATAAAGGAGCTGATTGAAGATCAGCTTCACAGGATTTCAACCATACTGAGTTCAGATTCAAGAAGCTTTGAAGAAAGCTAAGAGTGGTTGTTCTCTGCCATCAGTTTCTTCCAAGAACTGATCAAGAAACCATCCATCCCTTCTCTCTCTATCTGGGTGGTGGTTAATTACAATTTTAAATCTATTTTTTGTAGGATCTTTATAAGATCTGAGTTATAAGCCTGTGTTTATAAAGGCTGAGTGTAGGAGAGTATTTTCTCTGAGTGGTAGGCCTTGTTGAAGGCTGAGGTAGGGCTGTGAGCCAAAGTTGTAGGAGATTGTGATCTCTGAGTGTAGGCCTTATTGAAGGCTGAGGTATGGCAATTTGTCTGAGCTGTAGGAGTGTGGACTCACTCTGAGTTATAGGAGCCTTGTTGGGTTCTGAGCTGTAAGATCTGAGGATCTGAGGTGAAGATAAGAAGTTAGGCCGAATCTAGCACACTGCTAGATAGGCGAAGGGGGAAAGTGGATGTACCCAATACTTGGGAAACCACTATAAATCCTATGCACTCTGTGATTGGATATATTTCTGTGATGTGTTTGCTGTGTTAATAGTATAACCAACAGAAAACTAGAGTTTATTATCTACCTTAGAATAAAAAGGATTTGAACCTACTCACCCTCCCCCCCGTCTAGGTGTATTAGGTTATCTTGAAACCAATTCTTTCAAGTGGTATCAGAGGGAGGTTGCTAAAATAAGGACTTAACAGTCCGAGTTAGATCCATAAGGCAGATTCAAGATTAAGAAAATGGGTTCAGGAGAAAATCATAAGGAACTAGGTTCTATGAAATTACCCATATGCAGGAAGGAGATATTTGGAATGTGGAAAGAAAGGGTCAGGCTGTTTATGGAGGCTTCTGATCCAAGGATCTACATTACGGTAAAGGAAGGTCCTTATATTCCAATGAAGTTGTCAGTTCTAGATGCAAACCAAAGAATTCCCAAGGATTTTTCAGAGATGACTAAGGATGAGATCATCCTGGCAACTATGGATAAAAGAGCCCAGAATATCATAGTAAGTGTCATAGATGTTTCAACCTTTCAAATTTTGATTCACTGCAAGACCTCTAAGGAAATGTGGGATACTTTGATAGTCTACATGGAGGGTTCTGAAGAAGTCAGACAAGATAGAAAGTCTATGTTGAACCAGGAATATGAGAGTTTTAGACAAGAAAATTCTGACAGTATAACTGAGTGTTATAAAAACTTCTATAGAATAGTAAATGAGCTGATTTCCTATGGAAGAATCTTCAGCACATATGAACTGAATGATAAATTCCTAAGATCCTTGACAAAGGATTGGGACACTAAGATTTGTGTCATTAGGGAAGTGGCCAAACTTGCACATATCTCTCCTCCAACTTTGTTTGGAAAATTGTTGTCATATGAGATGCAGCTGATGGCTAGGAAAGAGGAAGAGAAAAGTGCAAAAGGGGAGCATAGAGAAAAGTCTGTGGCCTTCAAGGTTGAAGCCACTAGGAAGAATAGGAGGATGTCTCCATCACCTCGTAAGATAGTTGCTGAAATTGCTTCAGATAATTCAGACAACCAGAGTTCAGACAGCAGTGACTCAGATAAAGACTTTGATGCCTTCACAAGGCAGTTTCAGAGATTCCTGAAGAAGAAGCAGTGGAAGTCTAAGCCCTCCACATCTCAGCCTAAGGATGACTATTATCAAAAGAGGAAGTCATCCAGGAAGGACAGGAGCAGGTATAAGCCAAGCAAATCTACAACATCAAAGATAGTTTGCTACTGCTGTAATAGGCCTGGACATGTTTTGGCTGAGTGTCCAGACAAAAGAAAAGAGTCTGCTGATAAAAAAGAAGATTCAACACCAGAGCAAGAAGGAGAAATCATTTATTACTAAGAAGGAGAAGAGCTTGACAGACCAATCATCTTCAGAGTCAGAATCTGAAGCTGAGGCATACATTGGTCTATATGCAGCACATGAAGAAGATGAGTTTCTGCAAGGGCTGAACTCTATCTATGAACAAGAAGACCATCAATGTAAGGGACTGATGGCTGTGTCAGAAGAAGACAAGTGTCAGGATCAGCCTGGTCCTAGTAAGGTATAATGTTTTTCTAAAAATTCAGATTGTAGTACTGGGTCAGAGTCAGCAATATCTGCATCAAGTAATGTGGATGGGTCTGAGTCTGAAGGTGATATTCATCAGCTGATAGATGAATATGGGGACTTGTTGCAGGCACTAAAGAAAAGCAAAAACCTAGCCAAAACTCAGGCTAAGAAAATTGCAGATCTTAAGTTGGCTGCATCTGATTCAGAGAAGTTGTTGGATCAGAAGTTGAATGAGATAGCCAGACTGAAAAACATTACTGTTATTCAGATGGGTACTATCACATTTAAAAATGATCAGATTAAAATTCTGGAGAATAGACTTCAGAAAGAAAAGGAGATTGTAGCTAGTTTTTCTAAACCAAAATATATATTACCCTTGATTGATGAGTTTGTGTCTCAAAAAGGTAAGGTTGGATTAGGGTTTAAGAAAACTGCATGGACTGCTAAGTTCAATTCTAGAGGCAAAGCCCCAGCACAGAATAATAGATCTGCTGCTAATAATTCAGCTAAAGTTGTACCTAAACAAAGGTATAATAAATTTGAGTGCTGGTGATGTGGCAAGATAGGCCACTTTGCCTTACACTGTTGGCACAATATCAGTGTCAAGGAGAGTAGCAGTCTGCCTATTAGAAAAGCTACAGGCAGATTTGTTAAAGTTCAGACTAACTTGCACCAAGGACTGAAAGTTATTTGGGTTCTAAGGTTAAGTAATCTTTATTGCAGGTGAGTCCAAGTTGTCATGCCCCTATATGGTACTTGGACAGTAGATGTTCCAGGCACATGACTGGAACAAGGGGATTGCTGAAGGACTACTCACCTATGTTGAATGGGCCTAAAGTAATCTCTGGTGGTTCTGAAAAGGGAGTCATCAAAGGTTTTGGTAACATTTCTAATAACTCAGTTATAATCACTCAAGTGGCCTATGTAAAGGGTTTGAAACACAATCTAATTAGCATAAGTCAGTTGAGTGATTTAGGTTATGACATTTCATTTGTCAAGAATGGTTGTCATATCAAAAGGTCAAGTGATCAAAAGGTCATATTGATAGGATATAGAAAAAGAAATGTGTACTGTCTTAACTTTGAGTGTGAGAACAATGTTTCTCCTATTTGTCTTGTAGCTGATGAGAGAGCCTCTCATTGTGTTAAATGGCACAAGAGGCTGGCCCATCTTAACTACAAGACTATTGGTCAACTCTTTAGCAAAGAGTTAGTGAGGAATGGTCCTCAAGTTAAGTGTATAAAGGATGGGATATGTTCAGCTTGTCAAAAAGGCAAGCAGACCAAATCCTCCTTTCATAGCCTTGAAAACAAGGATTCAGTGAGGTGTCTATACCTCTTGCATATGGATCTATTTGGTCTTATGTCAGTTCATAGTCTAGGTAGGAAGGTCTACACTTTTGTGGTGGTAGATGACTATTCTAGATATTCATGGGTGTTCTTTCTAAGACAAAAATCTGAAACCCCAAGTGTTTTATATAGTTTTGTCAAACAAATTCAGAATGAGCTGGACAATACAGTGGTCAAAATTAGAAGTGAACATGGCACTGAATTTCAATCTGAGAGTATGACAAGACTGTGTGAAGAATTTGGGATTTTTCAAGAATTCTCCTCACCTAGAACACCACAGCAAAATGGTAGTGCTGAAAGGAACAATAGAACACTGATTGAGGCTAGTAGAACTTTATTGGGTGACGCTTCTCTCCCAAAATATTTCTAGGCTGAGGCAGTAAACACTGCATGTCATGTGATCAATAGGGCTTCTATCACCAAAAGCCACAAAAAGACTCCCTATGAGATTATGAAAGGCAGAAAACCAAACTTATCCTATTTTAGGATCTTTGGTTGCAAGTGTTATGTCCTTAACAATGGCAAGTCTTATCTAACAAAGTTTGATGCCTAATCCCAAGATGGGATATTTGTTTGGTACAGCAATAATAGTAAGGCTTATAGGGTCTACAACTTGATTACTCAAGTTGTAGAAGAGTCTGTACATGTTGTCTTTAATGAAACAAGACTTATTAACAGTGAGTTGCCAAGTAGTTCTTGCAGTTCTACAGGTATAAATGAGAGAATGGACAAGCTTACCATTACAAAAGATTCAACTGCAAGTCAGGAAGTGGAAAATAGTGGCTGCTGTCCAGGGGGAGTACAAGACTCTCCAGATGCTGATGAAAACCAAGAGGTGCAGCATAACAAAGAGACTGGAGGTGTTCAACCTGAAGATAGACTACCTCCAACTATTAGACACTTAAAGGATCATCCAGCAAATCAGATAATTGGTGATCCAAGATAAGGAGTACAAACAAGGAGCAGGAATCTGAACACAGTTCTTTGCTCTAGCTTCTTATCTCAAGTGGAACCCAAGAAATTTGAAGAAGCTGTTCTAGACCCACATTGGATTGATGTCATGCAAGAGGAGCAGAATCAGTTCAGAAGGTGCAAGGTCTGGAAGTTAGTTCCTAAACCAAAATACCACAACATCATTAGAACAAAGTGGATCTTTAGGAACAAACTGGATGAGAGTGGGATCATTGTGAAGAATAAAGCAAGACTTGTTGCAAAAGGATACAGGCAGGAAGAGGATATTGACTTTGATCAAACCTTTGCCCCAGTAGCAAGACTGGAAGCAATTAGGATATTCCTTGCTTATGCAGCATATCAAGGCTTCAAGGTATTCCAAATGGATGTAAAATCGGCATTCCTAAATGGAAATCTAAAAGAAGAAGTCTATGTGGAGCAGCCCTCAGGTTTTGTTGATTCTCTCAAACTTAATTATGTTTATAGACTTAGGAAAGCTTTATATGGGTTAAAGCAAGCCCCAAGGGCCTGGTATGAAACTCTGTCTACTTTCCTCATTGAGAACAAATTCTCAAGGGGGAAAATAAATAAGACTCTATTCCATAGGGAATCCAAAGGAAAGATAATCCTAGTCTAAATATATGTTGATGACATAATATTTGGTTCTACTGAAAGTAACCTTTGTAGAAAGTTTGCAAAACTTATGCAAGAGAAATTTGAAATGAGCAGTATGGGAGAACTTAAGTTCTTCTTGGATCTCCAAGTAAGACAGACTGAAGATGGCTTGTCCATATCTCAATCTAAGTTCACCCAGGAGTTAATTAAGAAGTATGATATGGAATCATCCACTACCATGAGAACTCCAATGGGGACAAGTGTGTCTCTAAGCAAAGATGATGCAGGGAAACCTGTAAATGAAACTTTGTATAGAGGGATAGTTGGCTCCCTCCTATATCTGATTGCTAGTAGACCAGATATCATGTATGATACATGTGTCTGTGCTAGGTACCAATCCTGCCCTAAAGAATCTCATCTTACTGCTCTCAAAAGGATTTTGAGATATCTTAAGGGCACACCTAATTTAGGCCTTTGGTACCCTATGAATGGAGATTTTCTACTGACAGGTTATTCAGATGCAGACTTTGCAGGTTGCAAAGAAGATAGAAAAAACACTACAGGCACCTGTCAATTTCTAGGAGGAATATTGGTGTCTTGGAGCAGTAAGAAGCAGACTAGTGTGGCAATTTCCACAGCTGAGTCTGAATATGTGGCAGCAGGAAGTTGCTGTGCACAGCTGTTGTGGATTCAGCACCAGCTAGAAGACTATGGTATTC
This sequence comes from Platanthera guangdongensis, assembly GCA_039583875.1. Lineage (NCBI taxonomy): Eukaryota > Viridiplantae > Streptophyta > Magnoliopsida > Asparagales > Orchidaceae > Platanthera > Platanthera guangdongensis. Next base: position 129,449,889 of record CM077163.1, on the reverse strand, counting down.
AGGTAAGTAGAACACCTTTGCTTTTTGATTCTACAAGTGTTATTTTTATTGCTAATAATCTTGTTTCACATAGTAGGACTAAGCATATAAAAATTAGATACCATTTTCTTAGAGAACATGTAGAGAAAGAGGACATCTCACTAGAATTTGTCAAAATAGATTATCAAATTGCAGATATGTTTACTAAGCCTCTAGATAAAACTAAATTTAATAAGTTTAAAATTGAATTAGGAATGTTAAACATAGATTAGTTTAACAAAATTGGCTAAGTAAAACTGTGTCGACATATCCAGCAAAACGGTGTCGACATAGAGAAGTGTTGTCGACACTTCAGGAAAGTAGTGTCGACACATGCATATGTCTGTGTCGACACTCAAACACTGAGTCGTCAGTTAAGGATATTTGTGTCGACACATCATAATTGGTGTCGACACATAGAAGTCAACACCGTTGTCAAGACTTAAGTAGTCTCTGTCGACACTTTTCAATAGTGTCGACACATTCAGTGATTGTTGACGCGCCTTTTGACCTTCTTTGTTCAAAAAGGTATAAATAGGTCAACAACCAACCCTGTCGACACGCTCTCCAGATTCTTGAGACCAGAATCTAGTGTCGACAAACTCTCTTCCCTCACACCAGATTTCTCTCAACAACCATGGCGCCAAAGATCGAGGACAATGTCAATGAAGGATACGAACTTGTTCGGAACGCATTTGATGGAGCGGAATCAGAAATTACAGGAGTAATAACCCTAATAGCTGAAAACGGTCTGGAATTCTTAGTTTCTGAACCAACTAAGATTTAGAAGAAAGAAACACTAGAATTCTTTGGTGCTACTACCCTAGATCAAGATGGACTCAAAATTAGATCCACAGTCCATGGAGTAAAGGTGAAAATCACCCAGAAGAGTTTAAGGAAAGTTCTTCACCTGCCAAGAACACAAGAAGAAGTAGATGTACCCGCATCTAAGCTAAGGGAAGCACTTCAATGGTGTGGACTGGATTCCACCATGAAGATTGGCTCAGCTTTGAACAGGAAAGACATGAATATGCAAGGGAAGTTCTTGTCTGAAGTTGTAGGAAAAGTGATTCTTTGTAAGCCAGGGGGCATGATAGGATTTCTACCTATATGTTCAGCCTGATGACCAGGATCATCTACAGACTAAACACGGATTGGTCAGCAGTAATATTTGAAAGGATTAAGGAAAGTCTTAAGAAGCCAAATCTGGGAAGAATTGTGAGCTTGTATTTAGCTGGAACAATACCTGAAGTGATGGAACAGTCAGCTAGGACTAAGATAAATCACATGAGAAGGATGGACATAAGGATTATATCCAGATGGGATAGGGTCCTGACTAAGGATATTCCTGAGGAAGAAAGGCAAGAGATTCCTGAGAAATCTATATCACAAGATATTCCTGCACAAGACCCTACAGATAGTGCTCAAGTGCAGGGGGAGGCTCATGTTGAGGAAGAGCCAATACACTTGGAAGGTGATATTACTACACAGACTATACTTAAGGTAATACATGAGGTTAATCAATCAATTCTTAATGATAAGGATGAAACTCTAACTGAATATTTGATTGATGTTGACCAGCCAACTCAACTACACAGTCAAGCTCAAGATGTTATCATGGAGGATACATCTGCTACTGATCAAGCTCCTGAGATAAGAGTATCTCCAGTCCCTACTCAACAAGAGTTCACTCTTGGAGAGTTGTTCCCTGATTTAGGGCAGATTGAGTTTGAGGGGGAGAAAGCAGATTTTGAGGGGGAGCAAGTTAACTTTGAAAAGGAACAAGTAAGTACTGTGGGGGAGGAGCAAGGGACTCAGGGGGAGCTACATAGAACTGAACAAGTATTGCCTCATGGTCCTAAAGATAGAGTTGATATAGCTAGTTCCTCAACATCTGAGGATGAAGAAGCTACAAGAGCTAAGAAGAGGAAGCTAATGGTCTTCAAAAGAAGGAGTCAGAGCTATAAGAGGGCATTACAAACTACTCCTCAACCCGCCCCAGTAATTGATTATAGTTCCTTATTAGTCTCTCTACAAGTAAAGCTAGATGAACAAAGGATTGTCATGGAGAAATATATGGATGAAACTCACAAAGATCTACAACTCTCCTTGGCTACAGATATTAAATCTATAAGATTTGAAGTAAATCAGCATAAGAAGGAAATGACTGATTTCTTTCACAAAGGAGGAAATGTTGTGGTTTCCCTTGCCACACATCAAGAAAAGATCAAGACTCAAATTGATGATATAGCTGTGAAGCAAGGCTATGTTCTAGAGAATCAGATTAGAATGAATGATAATCTGACAGAATCACATAATGTGATTGTTACAGAACTGAAGAATGTTGCAACTGCCTAGACTGAGAAAAAGGCTAAAGCCAAGGCAGAGTTTGATAAGCAATTACAGGAAGGTCTAGTTGCTGTCAAAACAACTATTGAGCAATCTTAAAAGACCATTTCTGGACAGATACTGAAGTTAAAGGCATTCTATAAATATGGTGTTAATTTTCTTGATGAACAAATCAGATTTCAAAAGGATGACCTCAGGGGTCATGTTGCCAGAGAAGTCATAAAGGGGGAGAGAGTATTAGTCAAAGCTGGCTCTGATCATGCTAAATGGATATCTAACAGCATCAGAGCCACACTTGGATATCCACCTCTCTGTGATGATGATAATGTGGCTAAGTCAGGGATACACCCTGCTTATTTTGGAGGTGATCAAGCTGAAGTTGCTCAAGTTATTTATCCTCCAGCTGATTTTGAAATGATTCACCAGGAAGTACAATCTATGTACAGCCCTCCAGAAGGTGCTCAAAATTTTATCCTTGAGAAAGTAGACATACCAGTGTCAGAGGCAGTTTTGAACAAAGAGCAAGAAGCTCTACTGTCTAAGAAGAGATTCAGAGAACAGGCAGAGTTGAAGCCTGATTTTGAGCAGTGGAGTCCAACATCCAGGAATATTATACTGACTGCTTGGAAAGCTGTAAAGGATAAGACCCATGATAGGGGCAAATGGTACTCTGCATAAGAATGGCAAAAGTATGAAGCCAGGCAGGAAGTCATAGTTCAATATAAAAGAAAGGCAAACTTGGGAAGCTACCTCCTAATGTTCAGGAGTCTAGCAAATATTTCCCTAAACCTTTTCATTATTTTGAAAGACAAAGAATAAGGGCTGAAGAGCAAAAGAAGAAAGATCTAAAGGGCAAGAAGCCAGTTATTGATACTGATGTACCAGTACAAGCCAAGGTCCAATCAGGCAAAGGCATAGTTATCAAGGAGCCATATCAACTTTAGATTAGATTTACTTGAGTTTACAACTTTGTAATCTTTAGTGTTGAAATCTATGTACACTTTTGATTAAGAAACTTTTGTAAGTTTAAACAAAACTATGATGAATGCTCATTGTGTTAGCATTATTATTCTGTGATGATTGTTTATACATGTTTTGTTTTATAAGTTACACTGTCATGTAATGTTGTTATACATCATAATGTGTATTTATTATGAATTGTGTATATCATTGACTAAGGGTTATGACTTCTCCAAATAGGGGGAGATTGTTGGGTACATTGGAAAATGTGTACCTGATTTGAAGAAGCCTCGCCTTACTCAATGATATGCATCAAGGTGTATTTGATGTTGTTTTGAGTTTATATGTGCAGGTTAAGTAAATGCAGGAATGCTGAAAAATTTCTAAGTACATGAGTCGACACCAGAAGAAGTTGTGTCGACACTTATGAAGGCCTGTGTCGACACTGGAGAAAAGCTGTGTCGACACTTGGATTTAATTGTGTCGACACTTGGAAAGGCTGTGTCGACACCAGAAGAAACTATGTCGACATGCAGAGGCAGTGTCGACACACAGTGAAGCATTGTCGACATCAACTGTGTCGACACCAAGAAGCAGTGTCGACACACAGGAATACTTAGTCGACATCAATTGTGTCGACACTAAGAGGCAATGTCGACACACTAAAGACTTTGTCGACATCAACTATGTCGACACCCAGGACTTGTGTCAACACACACAACAGAGATTCAACAAAGTTAAAGAGAAGTGTTTGTGTCGACACACAGAACCAGTGTCGACACATTTTATAAAAGGCTGTGTCGAGAAGCATTAACAACAATAAAGGAGATGTGTCGACACCACCAAGGCTTGTATCGACACTTAGTTCACTTATGTCGACACTTAGTCTATTTATGTCGACATATGATGAAGTTCAGTCTCGACATTTTGCTGACAGAGACAGAGTTCAAGAAGTGACTGGATGACTTGACAGCTGCCATTTCTAACCGGTCTACTGCAACTGTCAAAGCTGTCAGAAGGTTGTTAGAAACTGGATCAGCCAGTTATCATGGAGGAGGACTATATAAAGGCTTTCTCCTTCAACAGAAGATGAACTCATACCAATCAATACAAAAGTGTTGTTGACGACCAACAATACAGAATACTAAAGAAAGAGAAACAGAAGAATTGGAGAGAGAGAGCTCCAAAGAAGAAAGGGGCTTTCATCATCAAGTCCCTCAAGTGCAGATCCTGAACCAATCTGCTAAGAAGGATTCAGATTGAGATCTGAATTTCAAGAAAAGAGCTGATTAAAGATCAACTTCACAGGAGTTCAACCCTACGAAGTTCAGATTCAAGAAGCTTTGAAGAAAGCTAAGAGTGGTTGTTCTCTGCCATCAGTTTCTTCCAAGAACTGATCAAGAAACCATCCATCCCTTCTCTCTCTATCTGGGTGGTGGTTAATTACAATCTTAAATCTATTTTCTATATGATCTTTATAAGATCTGAGTTGTGAGCCTGTGTTTATAAAGGCTGAGTGTATGAGAGTATTTTCTCTGTGTGGTAGGCCTTGTTGAAGGCTGAGGTAGGGCTGTGAGCCTGAGTTGTAGGAGATTGTGATCTCTGAGTGTAGGCCTTATTAAAGGCTGAGGTAGGGCAGTCTGCCTGAGCTATAGGAGTGTGGACTCACTCTGATTTGTAGGAGCCTTGTTGGGTTCTGAGCTGTAAGATCTGAGGATCTGAGGTGAAGAGAAGAAGTTAGGCCGAATCTAGCACACAGCTAGATAGGCGAAGGGGGAAAGTGGATGTACTCAATACTTGGGGAACCAATATAAATCTTGTGCGCTCTGTGATTGGATATATTTTTGTGATGTGTTTGCTGTGTTAATAGTATAACCAACAGAAAACTAGAGTTTATTATCTACCTTAGAATAAAAAGGATTTGAACCTATTCACCCCCCCCCTATAGGTTTATTAGGTTATCTTGAAACCAATTCTTTCACCACACACCCCGTGCACTCAGGGCACATTCTCGGTGAACCCGATCAAAACCGCAGTCCTACCACCGCCACTTGGACGACACCACACATGAGCATTTGAGTCTTCTAGGCAGAAGTTATGACACTTAAAATCATCAACAGCCTATAAGCATAAGTCATGACACTTAAAATCATCGACAGCCAAAGACCCGACCTCTATGCCCTCGGCATAGAGCAGGAACGGTTCCACTCTGTTGGGTACATTGGAAAATATGTACCAGATTTGAAGAAGCCTCACCCTACTCAATGATATACATCAAGGTGTATTTGATGTGCTTTGAGTTTATATGTGCAGGTTAAGTAATTGCAGGAAATGCAGAAAAGTTTCTAAGTTCATGTGTCGACACCTAGAGGTGAAGTGTCGACACTTATAAAGGCTTATGTCGACACCTAGAGAAGCTGTGTCGACACTTGGAGTAATTGTGTCGACACCAGGAAAGGCAGAGTCGACACCAGAAGAAATGTGTCGACACATACAGGCAGTATCGACACACTGTGAATAATTGTCAACATAATTTGTGTCGACACTTAGAGGCAGTGTCGACACCCAGAGAAGCTTTGTCGACATCAAATGTGTCGACACCAGGAGGCTGTGTCGACACTCAGCAAGTTTCAACACATGAAGGCATGTGTCGACACAAAGGAGATGTGTCGACACTCAGCAAGTATCAACAACAAAAGAAGATGTGTCGACACAAAGGAGATGTGTCGACACACAGCAGAATTCAACTAAGTGTTAAAGAAGAAGTACTTGTGTCGACACACTCAATCAGTGTCGACACATTCTACAGAAGTCTTGTGTCGACACACAGAATCAGTGTCGACACATTCTGAAGAAGCAGTATCGAGAAGCTGTTACAACAACACAAGGAGTTGTGTCGACACCATCAGAGCTAGTGTCGACACTTAGTTCACTTGTGTCGACACTTGGTCTATTTGTGTTGACACATAATGAAGATCAGTCTCGACACTTTCAGACAGAGACAGTATTTTCAAGAAGTGACTGGATGACTTGACAGCTGCCATTTCAACCGGTCAACTGCAACTGTCAGAGCTGTCAGAAGTTCGTTAAAAACCGGATCAGTAGGTTACCTTGGAGGAAGACTATATAAAGGCCTTTCTCCTTCAACATAGAACATCAAAAGAGAACACAATTAAAGAATTAATCAGAAGATTAAGAATATCAATACAGATCCAGAGAAAACGGTAAATCAGTATATTGAAGAAACTTCAGATTTACTTGGAGAGAGAGAACTCCAGTAATTGAAGTCAAGAAAGAGACTTGTTAATCAAATCTCTTAAGAAGCAGATTCTGAACCAGAATGCAAAGTAAGATCCAGATTTATTTCTCCATCCTAAGAAGAAAGTTGTCAGCCGGTCTACTTCAAGAAGATCATCTTTACTGAGTTCAGACTCAAGAAGCCTTGAAGAAAGCAAAGACAAAGTTGATCTCAGGAATCAGTGCTATCAAGAACTGATCAAGAAGATTGCCCTCTTCATTCTCTCAAACTGAGTGGTGATCTGAAAACATTTTATTATATTTTTGTAGGATCCTAAGGGATCTGAGTTGTAAGCCTAAATCTATAAAGGCTGAGGTAGGGCTTTTGAGCATGAGTGTAGGAGAATCAATTCTCTGAGTGTAGGCCTTGTTGAAGGCTGAGGTAGGGTTGTTAGCCTGAGTGTAGGTCTTGTTGAAGACTGAGTGGTAGGGCTTTGTGTCTGAGTTGTAGGAGTGGAGACACTCTGAGTTATAGGAACCTGTTTGGGGTTCTGAGCTGTAAGATCTGAGGATCTGAGGAGAAGTGCTGAAGTTAGGCCGAATCTAGTACACTACTAAATAGGCGAAGGGGGAAAGTGAATGTACCCAGACCTTGGGGAACCACTATAGATACTGTGTGCACTCTATGTATGTTTGTTTTTTTGATTGCTGTGTTGTGATAGTTGTAGAATATTGCAAAAATAGATTTAATTGTACAGAGTTTCTGCCTTAAAATTAAAAAGGAAAAGTTCATCTATTCACCCCCCCCCCCCTCTAGGTGGTTAGGCACTATTTCTTTCAAGTGGTATCAGAGGTAGGGTACTCAAAAAGAGACATAACAGTCTGAGTAAGATCCTGTAGGCAGATTCAGAACGAACAAGAATTAAGAAAATGGGTTCTGGTGAGAATCACAAAGAGCTGAGGTCCATGAAATTGCCAATATATAGAAAAAAGATATTTGGCATATGGAAAGAGAGGGTTAGACTCTTTATAGAAGCTTCTGACCCAAGGATATATATTACAGTTAAAGAAGGCCCATATGTGCCAATGAAGATATCCATTCTGGATGCAAATCAGAAAACTCCCAAGGACTTCTCTGAAATGACTAAAGATGAAATCATTTTGGCCACTATGGACAAGAGAGACCAGAATATAATTGTTAGTGTCATTGATGATGCAACATTTCAGAACTTAATTCATTGTAAAACCTCTAAAGAAATGTGGGACACATTAATAGTTTATATGGAGGTATCAGAAGAAGTAAGACAATATAGGAAGTCCTTGTTAAATCAGGAATATGAAAGCTTCAGACAAGGAAAGTCTGATAGCATTACTGAATGTTACAAGAAGTTATATAGGATAGTCAATGAATTGATGTCCTATGGAAGAGAATTCAGCAACTATGAGCTGAATGACAAGTTCTTAAGATCCCTGACTAAGGACTGGGACACCAAGATTTGTGTCATTAGGGAAGTGGCCAAACTAGCTGGTATACCTCCTCCAACTTTGTTTGGAAAACTGTTATCTTATGAGATGCAGTTAATGGCTAGAAAGGAGGAAGAGAAGAATACTAGAGTGGATCACAAGGAAAAGACTGTGACCTTCAAGACTGAAGCCACTAGGAAGTATAGAAGCAAGTCTCCATCTCCACCTCAAATAGTTGCTGAAGCTGTGACAGATAATTCAGATAGCAAGAATTCAAATAGCAGTGAAAGTGATGAAGACTTTGCTGCTTTTACTAGGCATTTTCAAAAGTTTCTGAAGAAGAAGCAGTGGAGGTTTAAGCCTTCCACTTCTCAGCCAAAAGATGACTACTATCAGAAAAGAAAGTCATCAAGGAATGACAGAAGCAGGTCCAAGCCAAGCAAAGCTACATCTTCAAAGATTGTGTGATATTACTACAATAGACAGGGGCATGTAGTGGATGATTGTCCTGAAAAGAGGAAGGAGTCAGCTGACAAAAAGAAGACTCAGGTTAAGAGTAAAAAGGAAAGGTCTTTTGTTGCTAAGAAAGACAAGAGTCTAACAAATCAGTCATCTTCAGAAACAGAATCAGAAGCTGAAGCCTACATTGGATTATTTGCTGAAGAGGAATAAGATGAGTTCATGCAGCTAATGAACTCAATTTATAAGCATGAGGACCATCAGTGCAAGGTGCTGATGGCTTTATCTGAAGGAGACAAGAATCAGGATCAGCCTGGACCAAGTAAGGTACAAAGTTGTTCTTCTAGTTCAATTTATAGTATTGAGTCAGAATCAGATACATCTGCATCAAGTGATGTGGGTGGGTCTGAATCTGAAGGATATATTCATCAGTTAATTGATGAATATAGGGACTTGTTGCAGGCCTTGAATAAAAGCAAAACCTTGGCCAAAACTCAGGCAAAGGAGATTGCTAGTCTTAAATTGGCTGCTGCTGATTCAGACAAGTTGTTAGATCAGAAACTGAATGAAATAGCCAGACTAAAGAACATTACTGTTATTCAGATGGGTACTATTACATTTAAGAATGATTAGATTAGAAATCTAGAGATTAGACTTCAGAAAGAGAGAGAGATAGTTGTAAGTTTTTCTAAACCTAAATCTGTTTTACCCTTGATAGATGAGTTTGTACCACAAAAGGGTAAGACTGGATTGGGGTTTTAAAAACCTGCATGGAATGCTAGGTCCAAATCTAAGGGCAAAGCCCCAGACAAAACATAAAGCCTGTTGTAGATACTTCAGCCAGGGTAGTACCTAAACAAAGGTATAACAGGTTTGAGTGATGGTGTTGTGGCAAGATAGGCCACTTTGCCTTAGATTGTTGGCACAATTCAAGTGTCAAGGAGAGTAGCAAACTGCCTGCTAGAAGAGCTACAGGTAGTTTTGTTAAAAGTCAGACTAACCTGCACCAAGGACCCAAGAGTTATTTGGGTTCTAAGGTTAAGTAATTTATTTTGCAGGTGAGTCCAAGTGGTCATGCCCCTATATGGTACTTGGACAGTGGATGTTCCAGGCACATGACTGGAACTAGGGGTTGCTGAAGTACTATACACCTATCAAGGATGGCCCTAAAGTTACCTTTGGTGGTTCAGAAAAAGGAATCATCAAAGGCTTTGGTAACATTTTTAGTAACCAAATTACTATCACTCAAGTGGCCTATGTGAAGGGTTTGAAACACAACCTCATTAGCATAAGTCAGCTGAGTGATTTATGATATAACATCTCATTTGTCAAGAATGGTTGTCATATCAAAAGGTCAAGTGATCAAAAGATCATTCTAACAGGATATAGGAAGAGAAATGTCTATTGTCTTGACTTTGTTTGTGAGAATAATGTTTCTCCTATTTGTCTTGTAGCTGATGAGAGAGTCTCATATTGTGTTAAATGGCACAAGAGGCTGGCTCATCTTAACTATAAGATAATTGGTCAACTCTTTAGCAAAGATTTAGTGAGGAATGATCCTCAAGTTAAGTGTATAAAGGATGGAATATGCTCAGCTTGTCAAAAAGGCAAGCAGACCAAATCCACCTTTCATAGCCTTGAGAACAATGATTCTGTGAGGTGTCTATACCTCTTGCATATGGATCTTTTTGGTACTATGCCAGTTCACAGTCTAGGTAGGAAGGTCTACACATTTGTGGTAGTAGACTACTATTTAAGATATTCCTGGGTGTTCTTCCTAAGACAAAAATCTGAAACCCCAAGTATCTTATATAGTTTTGTTAAACAAATTCAGAATGAGTTAGACAGTACAGTGGTCAAAATCAGAAGTGACCATGGCACTGAATTTCAGTCTGAAAGTATGACAAAACGGTGTGAAGAATTTGGGATTTTTCAGGAATTTTCCTCACCAAGAACACTTCAGCAAAATGGTATTGCTGAAAGGAAGAATAGAACATTGATAGAGGCTGGTAGAACCCTATTGAGTGACACTTCTCTCCCAGAATATTTCTGGGCTGAGGCAGTAAATACTGCTTGTCATGTGATCAATAGGGCTACTATCACCAAGAGCCACAAGAAGACCCCCTATGAGATTGTGAAGGGAAGAAAACCAAATTTATCCTATTTCAGGATCTTTGGTTGCAAGTGCTATATACTTAACAATGGCAAGTCTTATCTAACCAAGTTTGCTGCCAAATCCCAAGAGGGGATATTTGTTGGGTACAACAACAATAGTAAGGCTTATAGGGTCTACAACTTGATTACTCAAGTTGTAGAAGAGTCTATACATGTAGTCTTTGATGAAACAAGACTCATTAACTGTGAATTGTCAAGTAGTGTTTGCAGCTCTACAGGTATAACTGATAGGCTGGACAAGCTTACCATTACAGAAGGTTCTACTGCAACTCAGTATGTGGAAGATGGTGGCTGCTGTCCAGGAGGAGTACAAGACTCTCTAGATGCAGAAGAAGACCAAGAGGTGCAGTTAAATGAAGAGGCTGGAGGAGTTCAACCTGAAGACAGACTACCTCCAGCAAATAGACACTTAAAGGATCATCCAGCCAATCAAATAATTAGAGATCCCAGACAAGGAGTGCAAACAAGGAGAAGGAATCTGAGTACAGTTCTTTACTCCAGTTTCCTATCCCAAGTAGAGCCAAAGAAATTTGAAGAAGCGGTTCTAGACTCTCATTGGATTGATGTCATGCAAGAGAAGCTGAATCAATTCAAAAGATGTAAGGTCTGGAAGCTAGTTCCTAAACCCAAGGACTACAACATCATTGGAACTAAGTGGATCTTTAGGAACAAGTTGGATGAGAATGGAATCATTATAAAAAATAAAGCTAGACTGGTTGCAAAAGGATATAGGCAGGAAGAAGGTATTGATTTTGATCAAACTTTTGCTCCAGTAGCAAGACTGGAAGCAATAAGGATGTTCCTTGCATATGCAACATATCAAGGGTTTAAGGTATATCAAATGGATGTTAAGTCAGCTTTCCTAGATGGAGATCTAAAGGAAGAAGTCTATGTTGAGCAGCCCTCAGGTTTTGTTGATTCTCTTAAACCTGATTATGTATATAGACTTAGGAAGGCTTTGTATGGGTTAAAATAAGCCCCAAGGTCTTGGTATGAAACCATGTCTAGTTTCCTCATTGAGAACAAATTCTCAAGGGGGAAAATAGACAAGACTCTATTCCTTAGGGAATCAAAAGGCAAGATTATCTTAGTCCAAATATATGTAGATGACATAATATTTGGGTCTACAGAAAGTAATCTTTGTAGAAAGTTTACAAAACTTATGCAAGAAAAATTTGAAATGAGCAGTATGGGGGAACTTAAGTTCTTCTTGGGTCTCCAAGTAAGACAGACTGAAGATGGCATGTCCATATGCCAGTCTAAGTTCACCCTAGAGTTGATAAGGAAGTATGGTATGGAATCATCCACTACCATGAAAACTCCTATGGGGTCAAACATGTCTCTAAGCAAAGATGATGCAGGGAAACCTATAGATGAAACTTTGTATAGAGGGATAGTTGGCTCCCTACTGTATTTGACTGCTAGTAGACCAGATATCATGTATGCTACATGTGTCTGCTCTAGGTACCAAGCATGCCCTAAAGAATCTCATCTGACTGCAGTCAAAAGGATTTTGAGATATCTTAAGGGCACACCTTATCTAGGCATTTGGTACCCTATGAATGGAGATTTTGTACTGACAAGTTATTCAGATGCATATTTTACAGGCTGCAAGGAAGATATGAAGAGTAATACAGGAACCTGTCAATTTCTAGGTGGAAGGCTGGTGTCTTGGAGCAGTAAGAAGTAGACCAGTATGGCCATCTCCACAGCTGAGTCAGAATATATTGCTGCAGGAAGCTGTTGTGCACAACTTTTGTGGATACAACATCAGCTAGAAGACTATGGTATTCAAGTAAGTAGAACACTTTTATTTTGTGATTCTACAAGTGTCATTTCTATTGCAAATAATCCTGTCTCACATAGTAGGACTAAGCACATAAAATTTAAATACCATTTTCTTAGAGAACATGTAGAAAAAGAGGACATTTCCCAATAATATGTTAACACAGATAATCAGGTTGCTGATATGTTTACTAAGCCCTAGATGAAACCAAATTCAATAATTTTAAAATTGAATTAGGAATGTTAAACTTAGAATAGTTTAAAAAAATTGGCTAAGTAAAATGGTGTCGACACACAGAGTTGTCTGTGTCGACACATAGAAGTGGTGTCGATATTTCAGAGAAATGGTGTCGACACATCTAGAAAGTATGTGTCGACACTTCAGAGAATTAGTGTCGACACATCCAGAGTAGGTGTCGACACATCCAGGGTGGTGTCGACACTTAGATTTTACACTAATTTCATCGAGTAGAGTTTCGACTAATCGTCGAGCTGAGATGTATAAGTGTCGACACATATATTCTGTTGACTATATTTGTGTCGACACATAGTTGTCGAGACATTAGAAGTAAGTATCGGCACTTTTCAACAGTGTCGACACATTTCAAGTATTTTGATGCGCCTTTTCACCTTCGATTTTAGAAAGGTATAAATAGGTCTTCACCATTGTTTGTCGACACGCTCACCATAGTTTTGAGACCAAACTTGTGTGTCGACATCTCTCTTCTCTAAATTCAAAATTTCTCCAAACCCTAATGGCGCCCAAGCTAGAAGAGAACATCAATGAAGGTTATGAGCTAGTGCGACATGCCTTTGACGATGCGGAACCAGAAATTCAAGGTGTTGTAACCCTAGTTGCAGAGACTCGGTTGGAGTATCTAGTTTCAGAACCAATCAAGATTTGGAAGAAGGAGGTCCTTGAATTCTTTAGTGCAGCTACCCTTGATGAAACTGGACTCAATATTAAGTCCACAGTCCATGGGGCAAGAGTAAAAATCACCCAGAAAAGTCTAAGAAAGATTCTACATCTACCTAGAACTAAAGAAGAGGAAGATATACCAGCATCAAAGATAAGGGAGGCACTGCAATGGTGTGGTTTAGATTCAAGCATGAAGATTGGACCAGTCTTTAACAGGAAAGGCATGGACGTGCAAGGAAAATTTTTATCTGAGGTAGTAGGTAAGGTGATTTTGTGCAAACCTGGTGGGCATGATAGAATATCAGCTCACATGTTCAGTTTGATGTCAAGAATAATTTTCCAACTTAAAACTGATTGGTCAGCAGTAATATTTGATAAGATAAAGGAAAGTCTGAAGAAGCCCAATCTGGGTAGGATTATGAGTTTATACTTAGCTGGAAGTATTCCAGAAGTGATGAACCAAGCTGCAGGTTCTAAGATAAACCATATGAGGAGAATGGATGTTAGAATTATCTCAAAGTGGGATGGAGTGTTAACTAAAGAAATGCCTAAACCAGAGAAGGAAATACCTCAGAAGAATAAGAAGAAAGTCATTGTGGCTCCTGAATCCTCCAATAGCTCAGAAGAGCAGGTGGTTTTTAGTTCTGATGATGGAGAGGCTGGAAATGCTGGACAGTCACCAGCAATAAATGAAGATGCCCAAAGGCAGTGGGAGCTACCATCTGCTAGCCCCATTCACCTGGATCCACTCCAGGGGGAGCCTCAACATGTGGATGAGCCAACTCACTTAGATAGTGAAAGGGAAACCCAAACAATTCTTGAGGTAATCAATGAAGTTAATCAATCTATTTTCAATATTGAGGATGAAGTATTGACTGAATCATTACTTGATATTGATCAGCAAACTCAGATACATAGTTAACCACAAGATGTTGTCATAGAAGACACATCAGTTGCAGATAATGCTCCTGAGATAAGAGATTCTCCAGACCCTACTCAACAGGAGTTTACTCTAGAAGAGCTGCTCCCTGATCTATTACAGACTGATTTTGAGGGAGAGAAAGCAGCTGTTGAGGGGGAGTCAGCTAACCTTGAGGGGGAGCATGTAAGGTCACAGGAGGAGACTGCTAGAAATGAGACTGAGGAGCTACCAAGAGCAGAGAAAGAATTGCCACCTACTCCATAGGATAGGGTAGACATTGCTAGTACTTCTGACTCTGAAGATGAAGAGGCTACTAGAGCCAAGAAAAGAAAGCTACATGTTTTCAAAAGGAGAAGCCAGACCTACAAGAAAGCACTACAAACCATTGTTCCACAGCCTGCCCCAACTGCTGATTATAGTTCATTGTTGGTGGCTTTGTAGATCAAGATGGATGATCAAAGGAAGGCTTTAGAAATATATATGGATGAAGGACATAAATCTCTTCAATTTGATCTGGCTCAAGATATAAAATCTATTAGATTTGAAGTAAATCAAAATAAGAAAGAAATGACTGATTGTTTCCATAAAGGAGGCAATGCAGTGGTATATCTGGCTACTCATCAAGAGAAGATCAAGACACAGGTTGATGATATGGCAGTGAAACAAGGATATGTCCTGAAAAATCAGATTAGGATGAATGATAATCTGACTGCCTCTCATAATGTCATTGTAAGTGAAATGAAAAATATAGCTACTGCCCAGACTGCAGTAAGTGCTACTGCCAAGGCTGAGTTTGACAAGCACTTACAAGAGAGCCTAACTGCTGTTAAAACTGCAATTGAAGATTCTCAAAAGGCTATTACTGAAAAGCTCCAAAAGTTAAAACCTTTTTATAAAGATGGTGTTAACTATCTGAATGCTCAGATCAGGTTTCAGAAGGATGATCTTCGGGATCATATAGAAAGAGAAGTCATAAAGGGGGAGAGGGTATTAGTCAAAGCAGGCTCTGACCATGCTAAATGGATTTCAAACAGCATCAAAGCTACTATTGGATATCCACCCTTGTGTGATGATGATAATGTAGCAGAATCTGGGATAAATCCCGCATATTTTGGAGGTGAGCAAGCTGAAGTGGCTCAAATGATCTACCCTCCAGCAGATTTTGACATGATACATCAAGAGATACAATCTATGTATAGTCCTCCAGAAGGTGCTCATAATGTGATCATTGAGAAAGTAGTACAGCCTGTGCCAGAGGCAGTATTAAAAGAGCAAGAGGCCGTATTAAAAGAATAGAAGCTCAATTATCTAAGAAGAGGTTCAGAGAACAGGCAGAGTTAAGGCCTGATTTTGAACAGTGGAGCCCAACTTCTAGGAATATCATATTGACTGCTTGGAAGACTGCAAAGGATAATTTCCTAGAGAGCGGTAAATGGTACTCTGACCAAGAATGGAGAAAACATGAAGCTAGGCAAGAGGTCATAGTACAATACAGAAGAAAGGCTAAACTAGGGAAGCTACCTCCTAATGCACAGGAACCTAGCAAGTATTTCCCTAAGCCTTATCATTATTTTGAGAGACAAAAGATAAGGGCTGAAGAATAGAAGAAGAAAGATCTTAAGGGAAAGAAGCCTGCTGATGACAATGATGCTCCAGTTCAAGCCAAGATTCAATCTGGAAAGGGCATTGCCATCAAGGAGCCAGAGCAGCCATTGAATAGAATTTTCTTAAGTTTACTACTCTGTAATCTTTTGCATTAAAATCTATGTAAACTTTTGATTAATGAAACTATTGGAAGTTATAACAAAACAATGTTTGATGTTCAATCTGTTACATTTTTATTCTGTGATAATTGTTTATACATGTTTTGTTTAGTATTTATCCTGTCATATAATACTGCTATACATCATATTGAGTATTTATTATATATGGTGTATATCATTGACTAAGGGTTATGACTTCTCCAAATAGGGGGAGATTGTTGGGTACATTGGAAAATATGTATCAGATTTAAAGAAGCCTCACCCTACTCAATGATATACATCAAGGTGTATTTGATGTGCTTTGAGTTTATATGTGCAGGTTAAGTAATTGCAGGAAATGCAGAAAAGTTTCTAAGTCCATGTGTCGACACCTAGAGGCGAAGTGTCGATACTTATGAAGGCTTGTGTCGACACCTAGAGAAGCTGTGTCGACACTTGGAGTAATTGTGTCGACACCAGGAAAGGCAGAGTCGACACTAGAAGAAATGTGTCGACACATACAGGCAGTGTCGACACACTGTGAAGCATTGTCAACATAATTTGTGTCGACACTTAGAGGCAGTGTCGACACCCAGAGAAGCTTTGTCGACATCAAATGTGTCGACACCAGGAGGCTGTGTCGACACTCAGCAAGTTTCAACACATGAAGGCATGTGTCGACAAAAAGGAGATGTGTCGACACTCAGCAAGTATCAACAACAAAAGAAGATGTGTCGACACAAAGGAGATGTGTCGACACACAGCAGAATTCAGCTAAGTTTTAAAGAAGTACTTGTATCGACACACTCAATCAGTGTCGACACATTCTACAGAAGGCTTGTGTCGAAACACAGAATCAGTGTCGACACATTCTGAAGAAGCAGTGTCGAGAAGCTGTTACAACAACACAAGGAGTTGTGTCGACACCATCAAGGCTAGTGTCGACACTTAGTTCACTTGTGTCGACACTTGGTCTATTTGTGTCGACACATAATGAAGATCAGTCTCGACACTTTCAGACAGAGACAGTATTTTCAAGAAGTGATTGGATGACTTGACAGCTGCCATTTCAACCGGTCAACTGCAACTGTCAGAGCTGTCAGAAGTTCGTTAGAAACCGGATCAGCCGGTTACCTTGGAGAAAGACTATATAAAGGCCTTTCTTTTTCAACATAGAACATCAAAAGAGAACATAATTAAAGAATTAATCAGAAGATTAAGAAGATCAATACAGATCCAGAGAAAACTGTAAATCAGTATATTGAAGAAACTTCAGATTTACTTGGAGAGAGAGAACTCCAGTAATTGAAGTCAAGAAAGAGACTTGTTAATCAAATCTCTTAAGAAGCAGATTCTGAACCAGACTGCAAAGTAGGATCCAGATTGATTTCTCCATCCTAAGAAGGAAGTTGTCAGCCGGTCTACTTCAAGAAGATCATCTTTACTGAGTTCAGACTCAAGAAGCCTTGAAGAAAGCAAAGACAAAGTTGATCTCAGGAATCAGTGCTATCAAGAACTGATCAAGAAGATTGCCCTCTTCATTCTCTCAAACTGAGTGGTGATCTGAAAACATTTTATTATCTTTTTGTAGGATCCTAAGGGATCTGAGTTGTAAGCCTAAATCTATAAAGGCTGAGGTAGGGATTTTGAGCCTAAATATAGGAGAATCAATTCTCTGAGTGTAGGCCTTGTTGAAGGCTGAGGTAGGGCTGTTAGCCTGAGTGTAGGTCTTGTTGAAGACTGAGTGGTAGGGCTTTGTGCCTGAGTTGTAGGAGTGGGGACACTCTGAGTTGTAGGAACCTGTTTAGGGTTCTGAGCTGTAAGATCTGAGGATCTGAGGAGAAGTGCTGAAGTTAGGCCGAATCTAGTACACTACTAGATAGGCGAAGGGGGAAGTGGATGTACCCAGACCTTGGGGAACCACTATAGATACTGTGTGCACTCTGTATATGTTTGTTTTTGTGATTGCTGTGTTGTGATAGTTGTAGAATATTGCAAAAACATATTTAATTGTACAGAGTTTCTGCCTTAAAATTAAAAAAGAAAAGTTCACCTATTCACCCCCCCCTCTAGGTGGTTAGGCACTATTTCTTTCACACTCAACCCGTTGCTCACTTGCCATGACATTTAAAATCATCGGCATGAGTTAAGTTTCCACGAAGCCCGTGAATCGAACGCATAATATTACATAACCCAGTTATGTACAAGTTGGCTCCCAAGCCACCAAAACGGCAGAATCACGCATCCACCCAGTTTTTCGGGTGCACCTTGGAGTTAATCCCCAAAGCTCCCTATTGCAATCTACCTCGTAGAAAACTCGAAAAACAACATACGCACGGAGTCTTCTCCGGCCATTTATGCAATGCAACATCACCGATCCAGAACAACTTGTCTGGGTAGGCTTCACACATCATGCCTATGTCCGTTCTCGAATACGGACTCTAAACAATGGGGACTTTACATATCTACCCGAAGGAATGCCTCCAACTCACCGCAAACTCGCGAGAGCGGACTTCCTATGCAAAAGAAGTAGAACTTCACATGCTCAAGTAGAGAATCGTTACCCTAGCGTTCTTCCTTGGCACGATGGAAATGTAAGCGGATGAAAAGCACCGCACTCTCTTTGCCTTCGTAGATCTGAAGTCGGCTCGCAATTTGGAGCTCTGAAACTCCTCCAAGGACCGGATCTAGATTTCTTCTTCCTCCTTTGCTCTACCTTCCCTCTAGAATTTAGACAGAGAACCAGCGGCAGAAGAATAATGGTTTTGAAACCCTGTACTCGGGTATAACCCCACCGGGAAATAACCACAGCCGTCGGATCCCACAAAAGGGGAAATGCACGGCACGATCCAGGTCTGACCTGGACAAATGGGGCTAAGCACCGCACAGTACACCAATCCGGAGCAAGACACATTCGCGACCAATTAAATAGTGTAGGGACATTTAGTCAACTCCCGCCAAAACCCCTGTGTCGACACTCCATGTCGACAGAGTTAAACACGGCACAATGCGCCCCGCGCTCGACGATCGTCGAACCAAGATCGTCGACCGCTGCCAGATCGTCGAACGGAGCTCTCTGGCCAAATCGTCGAACACAGCCAAATCGTCGAACGGAGATCGCTGGCCTGATCATCGAACGGAGATCGCTTGCCTGATCGTCGAACCCACAGCTCGATCGTCGACCGCAGAACGTCAACCAAATCGTCGACCGCAGAATGTCGACCAAATCGTCAACCGCAGAATAACGACAGATCATCGACCGCAGAATTGTGACTAGATCGTCGAGCGCTGCTCGACGATCATCGAACCCAGAAAACTGCCTGATCGATTTGCCAGATCTTTGAACTAATTCGTTGAACCAGCTCGACACGCCGTGGGACACGCCCGTGTCCCAGGCCGCGTGACTCCTGCCAAATTCCAAATTTGGCCCGGAACGCCTCCCGTCGCTCTTTTGAGTTTTGGGGCGTTACACGAGTACACCAATATATCGTCGATAAAGATGCTCAGAAAGTGGTCTAGGTACTCTCTAAAAGTCCTGTTTATCAGATCTATGAACACGGATGGCGCATTAGTCAGCCCAAACGGCATGACCGTAAACTCATAATGCTCGTATCTCTTGCTGAATGTTGTCTTGGGGATATCACTTTCCCTTATCCTCAGATGATAATACCCGGACTTAAGATCCAATTTCGAGTACACTATTGACCCGACTAACTGATCGAACAGATCATCAATCCTTGGGATCGGGTACTTGTTATACTTCGTTAACTTGTTTAGCTCTCGATAATCGATACAGAGTCACAAGCTTCTGTCCTTCTTCTTAACAAAAAGAACCGGTGCGCTCCAAGGCAACAAACTTGGACGCACATAACTATGTTCCAATAACTCTTGAAGTTGAACCTTCAGCTCCATCATCTCTTTAGGCGCTAATCGATACGGAGAGCGTGATACAGGTTTGGCACCTGGCACTAGCTCAATAGTGAAGTCTATCTCCCGCTGAGGTGGGGCTCCAGGGAGATCGCCAGGGAGCACATCAGGGTACTCGGATACCACTTGAATGATGTCCAAAGCATGCTAAGGCTTCGAAGTCTCCACTAGCGTGAAGAACAGCTCTGCACCAGCACGAACCGCCTTAACCACCTGAAGAGCAGATATCAAAGTCTTGCTCTACCCTTTCAAGCGCGCAAACATCATCTCACGACCAATTCCCAAGTTGACCTCCTTGCGATTGCAATCAATGTATGCTTGCTGCTCAGAGATCCAGTCCATACCAAATATCACGTCAAACTCCACTAGCGGCAGTAACGATGCTTGCAAGTCGAACTCCTGACTCCCGATACGTATCTTTACATCACAGACTCTATCTGCGTGCATTGAACACCCATTCGGCAACAACACATTCAGTTTGTCCTTTATCATCGAAGAAGGAACTCTGATGCGCGATATAAATCCTTCGGACAAAAAGGAGTGCGAAGCTCCCGTATCGAAGAGTGCTCTCGCCGGATTATCGCAAATCAAAACAAAGCCTATACAAACAGTAATAAGCTAACATGCGCAAGGTAACAAGTATTTAAAGATATCTTGCTATAAATTTAAACCGTACTTGTCACCACATCTGCTTGCTTTATGGCCTCCTGCTGGCTAAGGTTATAGACTCTAGGTTGAGCCGAAGCATAATGGGATACAGTTGACTCCACCGCCTTGTCCTTCTCCTCATAGGTTGCTCCCGGCTTTCTCTCGGACTTTGGAAGTCCGCTTCAGCAGTCTCGGGCAAAGTGTCCCGACTTCCCGCAATTATAGCATGTGCTCGAGGTTCGGCTCGTAGTTGCCCCCGAAGCACCGGAAGAAGGGGCTGGACCCGAGGTCCTAGCCTTCTTATGGAACTTACGATACCCATATTTTGAGGTAGTCGACACCTTGAACTCTGTCTTCTTAGCACTAGAGTCTCTCTTCGCTTGCACATTCCTCAAATCCTTCTCCAAATACCGGGTCATATTGACAAGGGTCAAGAAGCCCTACGCCATAGGCCCCGAGAGCAGTAGCCTTAGGTCATCCCTCAGACCCTCATAGAATTGGTTTATCTTACGCTCCTCATCAGCGAATGCAGAGCTATCGTACTGACCCAACCGTGTAAATTCCTGGAGATACTCGTCCACGCTACTCTCTTCTTGCGTCAACTTCTGGAACTCGTTCGCCATCGTGATCCTCTGAGCCGAGGAAAGGTACCTTGCCAAGAATAGTCTCGAAAATTCTTCCATCGAGACGTCCATGAGTTGTCTTCCCCTCAGGTGATGTAGCTCTAAACCTTCCCACCACAGCATTGCATCTCCGTCCAATAGGAAAGTAGCTATGGTGGTCATCTGTCACTCTTCTATTTCAGTAGCTGTCAAGACTCTCTTAATACAGGAGAGCCAATCGTCAGCTTGGGATGGGGTTCCCGTCCCCGAGAACACCGGAGGATTGAAGCCCATAACATGCTTGAGCTGCTTTTTGGTTGCTCTCCTAAGCACCAATGGCTCCACCACTACTTGCTCCACCCTTCTCAGTTCAGCCGCTTGAAGCGGTACCTACTCCACTACAGGGACAGGCTGCTGCATTTGCCTTGCAGGATGCACATTTATCATAGCGAACACCGCTTCAGCCACCAATCTTATGGTTTCTGTCGAGGGAGGTGTTGCTGGCACATCATTCAGTGCACTACTTGCCTCAGAAACCGGACGTTCTGATGGCCCTACACCACTCCTGGTCACCTATAGTCATACAAAACATCATTAAGCGACCAAACAAAATTGCAAAAAACAATTATAGGAACACGCAGGTTCCTCAAACATGTGTATTTTCATTCCTAAGTGGACATTCATGGGTTCTTTTATGTTATAACGATGACGCACACACATGTGCTTACCACCCATTAAAAGAATTCGTCCACGAATTCATTTAAGTTGACCGAAACCGGTAGCTCTGATACAAAATTGTAACACCCCCTATCCGTCACATAGCATATAGCAGTAGGTACAGCCGGGGCCCGATGCCATATACCACAGACAGACCGGAAGGTTACACAATGAAATCATCCTTCCAATAACCAATGTCCTACACAAAGTACATTCTAGCGGAAGCATTTTAAAAGTTGCAAAATAAGAACCCAGGCACAGCATGAATGTCCACTACATAAGCCCAACAGGAATGAACGTACAAATACACAAGTACTTGGCCTTATGGTCTTACAGGAGTTTACTTATACAAATAATGTCTTCCAAACCTCGGCACGCAGGCCGGTCAGACATGAGAATAAAAGTAAACATTCATATAGGCCTTCGAGGGCCGGCTCAGCAATATGGGCTTTTGCCCGCTATTTGCCACTAGGCTCCGCAGCACCTGCAAGCAACAATCCACCGAAGCGGTGGCAAACAAAAGCAACGGTCAGCTAAAGCTGACCAAATTATAACGAGTCCGCCCCTAAACTCGGGGCGTCAATGCTCCTTCCCTGCACTTTATTAGCATAGCTTAACAGTAGTGAAATTAAACATCATCACAGGCGTAGGCTCGCACGGCCACACACCCCGTGCTCTCAGGGCACATTCTCGGTGAACCCGGTCAAAATCCGCGGTCTCACCACCGCCCCTTGGACGACAATTCTCGTGAGCATTATGGTCTTTCTAGCCTAAGCCTAAGACCCTTCATTTATGCCAATGGTGAGTACCACGTACCTTAGGTCTCTCTAACCGAACGACACAGAGCGGGTACGGTTTCGCCTGACCCGTTGCTCACACTGCAACATCAATTTAAGTTATATGCGTGGGTCAAGCTTCCCCGAGTCCCAATCCGATCACACACTTTACATAACCCAGTTATATACAAGTTGGCTCCCAGGCCACCATGTTGGCAGAATCACGCATCTGCCCAGTTTTCCGGGTGCACCTCGGAGTTAGTCTCCAAGGTTCCCTGTTGCAATCTACCGCGTAGAAAACCTGAAAAACAACCATCGGCGCAGAGTCTTCTCCGGCCATTCATGCAATGCAACATCACCGATCCAGACCAACTTATCCAGGTAGGCTTCACACACCATGCTTATGTCCATTTCTCGAGTATGGACTCTACATGCAAAACAACGGGGACTATTCATGTCTACCCGAAGGAACACCTCACACTCACCCCATACTCGCGAGAGCGGTCTTCCTATGCAAAAGGAAAGAGGACTTCACATGTCCAAGATGAGAATCTTTACCCTTGCGTTTCTCTTCGGCGCCATGAAGTTCTAGACGGATGAAAAGCGCCGCAACATCCTCACCTCCATAGATCTGAACTCGACTTATGATTTGGGGCTTCGAAGCTCCACCGGCGGCCGAAACTCTCCTCCTCCTTCTTCCATGCTCTCCCCTCTCTCTAAAGCTTTAGAAAGAGAAAGCTCAAAAGAAAATGAGGGTTTCAACCCTATTCCCGACCTTAACCTAACATGGACCAACCTGAGCCCTTAGATCCCAAAAGAAGGAAACGGACGACCACGATTCACACTTAAAATCAGATTCCTAGGCCGAACATGGCTTGTGACACGCCCGTATCCAAGGTCGTGTGCCTCAATAAACGCTGAAACCATCGCGTCCAGACCAGGACACGGGATCTCGACACGTCCGTGTCACACTTGACACGCCCGTGTCAGTCAGTATACGCCCGTGTTGCGGGGCGTGTTCCTCCATCGACACAGGACCAAAACCATCTCGAAGAGAACATGGGTATTCGACACGCCCGTGTCGAATTTGACACGCCCGTGTCGAATTTGACACGCCCGTGTCGAATTTGACACGCCCGTGTCAAACCCAAACACGCCTGGGCTCCAGGCCGTGTTCCTCCCCAGACACAACTCGGCTAACTACCCGAGAAGGATATGGCTTGGGACACGCCCGTGTCTCAGGCCGTGTTCGCTGTCTCGATGATCGTCGATTGCATTTTTGTTGACCACACGGCCAGCTCGTCGAACCCGAGCATGACACGGCCCTGGGACACAGGCAGGGCACGCCTGTGTCCCAGGCCGTGTGATCCCTACCAAGTCCCAAACTTGGCTCAAAACGCTACTCGTCCCTCCTTTGAGTTTCGGGGCGTTACATATTTACAGCTGTCTTATTTGCATATGACAAGTTGTTTATATCATCAGAGCAAGTCAAGTTAGGCTTACTGGTAGACTGACCCTTGGTCTGAGTCCTTATTGGATGGGCTTGATTGAACACCACTGCCTTATCCTTGTGAGTTGGGGCTGAAGCACCAAATAGAAATGGTCCAGAGTGGGCCATTTGTACTTTTTCATGGGGAGCCTTAAAGACACTCATTCCCCTACTCTTTCTTCTTCCATTGGAAGATACTCTTGTGTTCTTACAAGAAGAATTCCTATTCTTATAGTGACCATACATGCAGTCTTGGTCATTTCTATGAGAAGGGAGGATTACCTTATGAAAGATTGACTGTGGCACAACAGGAGCTTGGCCTCTCCTCTGAGTTTGGATAACTTTTGTAATCCACTCAGATTCAGATTTTCTCTTTATAGCATCCATTTTAGATAAATTGGCCACTATCCTCTTCTCCCTTTCAAGTCTCTCTTCAAGAACCTTAATCATAGAGTCCTTATATTTGATAGAATCAACATGGATATCTACCATGATCTTCAGATGAGCAACTTCCCTCTCTTTTTGAGATAGCAAGGATGAAGTCTCATCTTGCTGGGAAGCAGCTAGTTGGAGGGAGGCAATTTCCTCTGCTTGTTTCTTAACAAGCAGCCTGCTTTCCTTGAAAGCTTTCAGAAGAATAGAATGATTGTCAATAAATTGATTGATATCATCATCTGTCAAATGACCCTCATCATCACTTGATGAGGAAGCATCAGAGTTGCAAGTCTCATGAACTGAACAATAAGAGGAACCAGATAAAGATTGTACCTGATCTGGACCAGGCTGATCCTGGCAGGATTCTTCTTCTTCTTCTTCTTCTATCATGGCAATTAGTCCATAACAACTACAGTCATCATCTTCTTCATCATCCACCCCTGAATCACTTTCTGATTGTGACAGAGTGGCCTTTATCTCCATTTTAGCATCTGGAGGATTGACTTCTCCTGCTGCAATAACTTCATCTTTAGCAGTAGCAGTAACTAGCCCAATGAAGGCTTCTTCTTCTTCTTTAGACTCTGAACCACTATCAAAAAGACTGACTTTCTTTGTCCCTTCCATGTAGCAAGTGAGAGAATCCTACATCTCTTTGGCTATCTTGCAGTGGACAAGCATCAGAAGGTGGAGTCATCTATGACATTTACCATGATGTGTTGTGCCCTCTTGTCCATAGATGCCAAGTTAATTTCATCTTCAGGCATCTCTGCATAACTCTTTGGAGTTTGGATGCTTGCATTTGATGTATAGACACTCATGGGAATGAAGGGTCCTTCTTGAATTGAAGACAAGACTCTAGGATCACTGGCTTCCATGATATGTCTGATCCTTTATTTCCATGTCCCAAGGTTCTCCTTGCTGCAGACTTGAAGCTCCGTTGAGCTCCACTCCTTATGGTTCTCTTTTGAATCCACCAATTCTAATATTTTAGCTATCCTTTGAGGTCTACTCAGACTGTTAAGTTCTTCTTGAGTAACCTTTCTCTGATACCACTTGAAAGTCTTTAAGTCAAGGATAGTTAAATCACCTAGAGGGGGGGTGAATAGGTTATTGGTCTCTTTGAGATTATC
Organism: Platanthera guangdongensis; assembly: GCA_039583875.1. Lineage (NCBI taxonomy): Eukaryota > Viridiplantae > Streptophyta > Magnoliopsida > Asparagales > Orchidaceae > Platanthera > Platanthera guangdongensis. Next base: position 129,424,135 of record CM077163.1, on the reverse strand, counting down.
TTTTGCATTCTTTATAATATCTTGTTGTTTTCTTTTATCTTTCAGCTTAGGGTGATCTAGATCTTGTCCTTAACACCTGTAAATAAGAAAAAAAAAAACCACATAAAAGCACAGAGAGATTTATAATGGTTCCCCAATTGGGTACATCCACTTCCCTCCCACATATTCAACTAATTTGTTGGACTAGACACAAACTCCTCCAACTACTCTTAAGAGCTTATACAACAGATCCTGCGGGATCTCCAAGTCTCCTCCAAGACTCACTTCTCAGCAACAAAGGCCTACACTCAGTGGTCAGCAGAACACCTACCTCAATCTGTTAAGCCCTACACTCAGGCTGTGAGGAAAGCCCTACCTCAGATCTACAAAGGATCCTACCTCAGAGCTCTGCAGTGCTCCAACACTCAGTGACCCGCAAGCCACCTACCTCAGCCTTATCTCTAAGGCCTACAGCTCAGGCTCTTCAGCCCTACAACTTCAGGCACAAGGCCCTACTCTCAGAGTGTTTCAACACTCCAACAACTCAGTACCCCTCCAGGTACCTACCTTAGTGCCCCTCCAGGCACCTACAGCTCAGTGACAAACTTGTTACCTACCTCAGGCACAAAGGCCCTACACTTAGAGAGCAACACTCTGTTACCTCAGGCAATTAAGCCCTATAGCTCAGATCCACACTTGGATCCTACCTTAGTACCCCAGCAGGGCACCTACAGCTCAGTGACTAAATAGTCACCTATAACTCAGATTCATGTAAACTAAATCCTATAGGATAAAGGTGGGTTGATGGATATTCTTAACACAAGAGATATTTCTCTGTGTCAAGCTTCTTGACTGAGATAGACTCAGCCCAACAATGACTATAGGAATTTATTTCCTGAGTCTACCCTCACTGAACTAAGATATACTTAGTCCTAACTACCTCCACAACAACAAGTAATTACTTGTGCTGGAAGTTACTTGCAGAGCAATGTTCTGCCACTTCCTGAAATGAGACCGAAGCTCAGCTATAACTACTTCTTCACAGCACTAGGGATTTTCCTTCTGGTTAGTGAAGTTACTGCAGCTAACTAGTGCTACTTGAGCTGAGAAAATCACAGCTCTAACTTTACAAACTGGAATAGCTCTGCCTCTTGCTCCTTTCCTGGGCTGAGGTGATTCAGCCCTAGCTTTGACTCCTGAGGAATAGTCCCCTGAGTCTTCCTTCAGCTTCTTCAAGCTTTCTTCTCTTCACAGCTTCCATATAAAAATCTTCAGGTACTTGTATTGCTGGAACTGTGAAGAACCTGCAGCAAGGGTCAGCCCTTGGCTGCTACCTTTTCCCTCAGAGAAAATACTCTGAACTAGCTTGTTGGTGCAGGTGATAATGGCACCGGCAATCTTGCAATTGAAGGTCTTGATCCAATAGCTAACTTACTCTCTGTCTTGTAGACTTGAGCTTCCTGTACTTCAGCTCCGCAACAATGGTGGAGAAGAAGAACTGACTTGATTTCTTTTTTCCTTAAGTGTATATTTTTTCTGTACGCCTCTTTTCTTTTTTTTTTTATTTTTAGCCCAACGACTCTTGAGTAGCGGGCACCACATAATTAATGGACTGCAGCAACTTTCTTTAACATCAACTGTCGTACATGTTAGGTTTCTCTATGAGGATGGCACAACGCTTGTGCACACAGCGGAAAAATCAAAACATCAAGAAGAACCCAAAGAGATGTGGATCGGGCCATGACTGTTGAATTAAGAAGTTTACAAAACTAGGCAAAGATTACCTCGGTGGCGTTGAGTCACAACTCAACGGAGATGCTCCAAACTTTGATTTTTGCTGGTGGCGAGTTCTACGTGGAATAGTATCCACGTTTCTGCAGAAGTCCACACGAGCGGGAGAACACCGGGCTTTCCGTCACACGGAAGATCGGGATGGAGAAAACCGCACCTCTGCTATTCCACGGACTGCTAGGTCCGCGTCAGGAAGAGCAGCACCAGCGACGGTCGCCGGAGAAGAGGAGGTCAGCGGAGCGATCACGGCGGCGGCGGAACGCTTCCGTCGGCGGCGGGATACGGGATCGGGGAAACAATCGCGGAACAGCTTCTGTCAAAATCGATTTGATCGGCAGTAAAAGCACACACCCCCAAAAACCCTAAGTGTCCTATTTATACCAAAGGTATAAATAAACCCAGGAAAATCGCTATCCGCAGACCACCCCGAAATAGGGTTCAGAATCGGCGAGTATCAATCGGCGAGAGTCGGCGAGAATCGGCGAGAATCGATCAGCGAGCATCACCATGGATCGGCGAGAATCAGAGTACAATACTCGACGATTCTCGCCGATCGTCGAGCATCACTTGACGATACACGTCGAATCTCGTCGACCGTCGAGCCGCGGTCGACGATACTTGTCGAAGTCGTCGATCGTCGAGAATCAACATATTGATTCTCGACGATTCTCGTCGATCGGCGAGAATCAAAGAACGATTCTCGCCGATCGGCGGGAATCAGAAAAACAATTATCGACGAATGCCATCGACACTCGGACGACAATCTAACCAGCCCTCCAAGGCAACATTTGCCCAACCCGACGATCCTTTTAAGGCAACACTTTGCCTACAACCCTATTCAGGTCGGTGATTGGTAACCTTTACCAACACAGTCAATCAACCAACTTCTCCCCATCTCTTATGTGCGACCCTGCAGGCTCATATCGCGTTGGCAGTGAGATCATATGTTTGATCACTTCCAGATCACAATGGTAACTCCAACAGACTCCCACTTGATCTCGAAAGTATCAAAGCAAAAACCTCACAAACAATGAGCGGCATCTAGCAATGCATCATTGCTCCCCAAGCAATAAGAGTTCATAACTCATAAGCCTTTATGACCAATGTATCAGCGTTGTCTTTGTCCCTTTGTCCCTTACATCCGGAAAGAACTAGAGGCATGGACTGTGTCACCCTCGTAATAGCTTAATCCAAGTTTCTTGATCCAGGATGGACTTCCAGAGAATGGTGAGTCCAATATCACATATTGACTCAACCAAGCATGGCCATGCATTTCTTAGTCCAGTTCCATCAAGGGGCCCATGGATGCAACTCCTGTCATACAGGAGGACAAATCCCATATCTGCTCACACACAAACACTCAAGTGATTCGTAACATGCCCAACAACCACCCTTATCATCAACCTTTCTCAAGGAAGACTTTAGATGGCATCAAAGCACGCTCTTCCTCACTTGATGAATGATGTGACTTCAGGTTAAAGGACTACAACACCATTGTCAATTGAGACCTACTCGTGACACGATTGGATGACAATCCACGGAGCAGTCTCAGGTTGGGTCTGTCCAGTACAACTTGTTCACTAACAAGTACCCACGTGATGACTTGATATCATAATATCATGACCTGTGAGAATCGGTCATCAGTCAACGCATGTGCTAGCCTTCATGTATCATCATCACCCTTAGCTTCTATGATGATACTCGACCAGGGACCTTTAAGAATGAAGCTTCAAATAAATCATGGGCTCTCACATTCAAGTCACGTACTTGATGTCCCATGGAAGCGAACATTCTAAGGGTATCTATTATGTTAACATTTAACTATCATATAGAAAAACATAATAAAAGAATTTGCCATTAATTGTAAAAGGAAAATTAGGTACACAGTTCATCATATGAACAAACAGCCAACAAAATACAAGATTACATGCAATCCACAAGATTCTCGCTAGAGTTGATCATTTAGGTATCGTATACCCATCGATTTAGTATGACCATCATGCTTTCTCTGCACGAGAGGCTTTGTCAGCGGATCCGCAATATTTTCCTCAGTCGGCACTCTGCAAATGTTTACATCTCCTCGTTCGACAATCTCACGAATAAGATGAAACCGCCGGAGTATGTGCTTGGAGCGCTGATGAGATCTAGGTTCCTTAGATTGTGCAATTGCACCATTATTATCACAGTAGAGAACTACGGGACCAACAATGCTAGGAACTACATCAAGCTCGCCGATGAATTTCCTAATCCATACAGCCTCCTTCGCCGCATTAGCTGCTGCGATATACTCGGCCTCTGTTGTAGAATCAGCAACTGTCTCTTGCTTGGAACTCTTCCAGCTCACAGCTCCTCCATTCAGGCAAAACACAAAACCTGACTGAGACTTGGAGTCGTCTCGATCAGTTTGGAAGCTAGCATCCGTGTAACCACTTACAACGAGCTCTTCCTCTCCACCATACATCAAGAACACGTCCTTAGTCCTTCTCAAGTACTTCAGGATATTCTTGACTGCAATCCAGTGACACTCACCGGGGTCTGACTGATACCTGCTAGTCATGCTCAAAGCAAAGGAGACATCGGGTCGAGTACATAACATCGCGTACATGATTGATCCAATCGCCGAAGCATATGGAATCAACTTCATGCGGTCCTTATCTTCACAAGATTTTGGACACTGGTCCTTAGAGAGATTCACACCATGAGACATGGGCAAAAATCCTTTCTTGGACTCAAGCATGTTGAACCGCTTCAACACCTTTTCGATGTACATACTCTGGGTCAAACCCAGCAACTTCTTCGATCTATCTCTATAGATCTTAATACCGAGTATATAAGTCGCTTCACCCAAATCCTTCATTGAAAAGCAGTTCCCTAGGTTGTTCTTAACAACTTTCAGGGTAGGAATGTCATTCCCAATCAACAGTATGTCATCTACATGCAATATCAGGAAGACAACAATGCTCCCACTGATTCGCTTGTAAACACAAGGCTCATCTTCATTCTTGATGAAACCAAACTCTTTGATTTTCTCATCAAAACGAAGATTCCAACTTCGAGAGGTCTGTTTCAGTCCATAAATGGACTTATTCAGCTTGCATATTTTAGTGGCTTCATCTGGGGATACAAAACCCTCGGGTTGTGTCATATACACTTCCTCAAGGAGGTTTCCATTAAGGAAAGCCATTTTGACATCCATCTGCCAGATCTCGTAGTCATAATACGCAGCAATAACAAGCAATATCCTTATGGACTTTACCATAACAACAGGGGAAAAGGTCTCATCATAGTCAATACCATGAATTTTCTTGAAACCCTTAACCACCAGTCGCCCTTTGAATGTTTGTACATTCCCATCCATGTCGGTCTTCTTCTTGAAGACCCACTTGCACCCTATGGGTCGTACCCCTTCAGGTGGTTCCACCAAGTTCCAAACTTGGTTTGCATACATGGAGTCCATTTCGGATTTCATAGCCTCAAGCCATTTGTCGGAGTCCGGTCCATTCATAGCCTCTTGGTAGGTTGCTGGTTCATCATCATGATCCATAAGCAACACATTACCTATTTGAGACACGAGAAATCCATATCTCTCAGGCTCAAACCTCGGTCTACCAGATCTACGTAGGACTTGTGTTCCCTGAGCAGGTTCTCTAGCTACAACATCTTGTAGTCCTGTCTCAGAATCCAACTCTGGTTCATGCACTACATGTGGTACTTGAACTTCTTCAAGCTCTACCTTTTCAGTCTTTCTTGATAAGAACTCTTTCTCCAAGAAGACACCAGTCCTTGCGACAAACACTTTGCCCTCAGACGGTAGGTAAAAGTAATACCCTTTTGTTTCCTTAGGATATCCCTCCAGATAACATTTATCCGATTTGGGTTCCAGCTTGTCAGGCATTTGACGTCTCACGTGTGCCTCACAGCCCCAAATTTTAATGAACGACATACTAGGACGCTTCCCAGTCCATATCTCATATGTTGTCTTCAGAACCGTTTTAGTTGGAGCGCGATTCAATGTCATTGCAGCAGTCTCTAAAGCAAAACCCCAAAAGGAAACAGGCAAGTCTGCATGACTCATCATCGAACGTACCATGTCTAACAGAGTACGATTTCTCCTCTCAGACACACCATTATGTTGTGGTGTTCTAGGTGGAGTGAGCTGTGATACAATACCACACTCTTTCAGATGATCACGGAACTCATGACTCAGGTATTCGCCACCTCAATCAGATCGGAGTGCTTTAACCCTTTTACCCAACTGGTTTTCTACTTCATTCTTGAACTCTTTGAACTTTTCAAAGGTCTCGGATTTGCACTTCATAAGATACACATATCCGTATCTACTGAAATCATCAGTAAATGTAACAAAGTAGAAATACCCTCCTCTAGCCATGGAACTCATGGGTCCGCATACATCACTATGTACAACACCCAAGAGATCCTCAGCCCTCTCAGTATAACCAGTGAAAGGAGCTTTAGTCATCTTGCCTAACAAACAAGATTCGCATCGCTCAAATGATTCATAATCAAATGAGTCCAAAAGTCCATCTCTATGGAGCTTGGATATGTGCTTCTCGTTGATATGGCCCAAACGACAATGTCAGAGAAAAGTAGGGTTCGAGTCATTTGTTATTAGTCTTTTATTATTATCTACATTACAGATCAGATGGTCCAAGTTCAAAACATAAAGACCATTAAACAATTGGGCTACAACATAACAAACATCATTCTTAAATATAGAACAACAGTTGTTCTTAATTATAAAAGAAAATCCAATCATGTCCAAACATGAAATAGATATAATGTTTCTAGTTATGACCGGAACGAAATAACAATTATCAAGTTCTATTACAAGCTCACTGGGCAAAGAAAGACGATAAACCCCTACGGCTACAGCAGCAACTCTTGCTCCATTGCCGACGCGGAGGTCCACCTCCCCTTTACTCAGCAATCTTCTCCTTCCCAGTTCCTGCACATTTGTACAAATGTGAGAACCACATCCGGTATCCAATACCAAAGATGAAGGAGCAGAAAGGTTTATCTCTATAACGTAAACATTTGAAGCGGAAGTCATACCTCCCCTCAATTTCTGCAGACCCTCAATGTATGAAGGACAGTTCCTCCTCCAATGACCAGCCTTGCCACAGTGGTGGCATTTCCCTTCCTTCACCGTGCTTTTCTTTTTCATCAGTGCTGAAGACTTGGGCTCAAGATATGACTTAGGTCTCACCTTCGTCTTATTGGAACCCTTGGCTTTGCCCTTGCCCTTATGCACCATCAGTATGGGGCTGGCAGGCTTGGCCTTCTTCATGTTGATTTCGGCAGTTCTCAATATGCCTAGGAGTTCGGGCAGTGTCTTGTCTATCTCATTCATGTTGTAGTTCAAGACGAACTGCTCATAACTGTCCGGCAATGATTGCAGGATCAGATCCGTGGCCAACTCTTGACCAAGAGGAAAACCCAGCCTTTCAAGGTTCTCGATATACCCAATCATCTTGAGTACGTGAGTCCCTACTGAGTCTCGAACTCCCATCTTGCACTGAAACAACGCTTTCGTGATGTCGAACCTCTCTTGACGAGCCTGCCCTTGAAACATTTTCTTGAGATGCTCGTCAATCTCCTTGCACCCCATGTTCTCATGTTGCTTCTGAAGCTCAGAGTTCATGGTGGCAAGCATAAGGCATTCGACATCCAAAGCATCGTCAGTATACTTCTTATAAGTATCCTTCTCAGCACGGGAAGAGTTCCCGGTCGGCACCTCGGGGGCTTCTTCTTCCAAGACATAGAGCTTTCACTCCTGCCTGAGAACAATTCTCAGGTTCCTGTACCAGTCCATGTAATTTGTCCCACTGAGCTTATCCTTCTCAAGGATGGCTCTTAGAGACAACGTGGAGTGTGAAACACTTGCCATGGAATTCTACAAGAATTTATGCAGAATAAAATCAGTACCAAATTTCAAATACAATTTATTTTAATTTGGACTTCAATTAAAATACTCCCACTATTTTATTCGAAATGATAGCCCTCACTAACAATTCGGAGAGTTCATGCGAGCTACTCTCTTAGTGGACAAGATCCGTATTTCACCAACACTATGAGTCCGCTTTGGCGTTCCTCTCACGATGCGGTTATTTAGGTAGGCAACGCTTGCCAATTGCATCCTCATGTAATTCTTGTATGGTTGGTGAATAACTCCTTATTCGCATCCAACATATGGTGCATGCCAACCCTATGCCTCTAGGCACTCAACCTTTGAGGTCACCTAGTTAAGTATGACCCGATGTCGACAGTGGGATATCACAATTATCCGCTCGCACCCTTACCAAGATAGATTAATGCACCTTGCTTTGGCAAGCCCACACTTCATCGATCGAGGCAGGAAGAGTGTCATCCATCGGAAGACATCCGAACACTTAATATTAGATGAAGGGATTTTTCAATTATAGGTTAACAATTAACCATGATCAACATTTGATCAATATGCACATCCAAAGAAAAACAAAAATTCTAAAACCACATGCATCCCTTATGTGCACATCCTGACACCATCAACATTTGATAGAAGGAAGGGCTAAATCTGAACATCCGGAAACTTCCAAATCCTCAGATTTACATGCATTGGACAAAGGCAAAGACAACTCAACTTAAAGCAGTAGACAAGTTCATCTCTCTATGTTGGATTCACAATCCAAAACATACTCGAGGGATGGTTACTGCTAAGGAGACAACAATTTCTAACACTTAGAAATTCCCACGAAATCCCAGACATTCTTGGAGGAGACCAAGACTAAATCTAGACATTTAGAACACTTCTAAATCCCTAGGTTTACACGCACTGGAATAACAAACTTCCAAAACAACGATCATGGCTGAAACCTCGCTCTGATACCACTGTTAGGTTTCTCTATGAGGATGGCACAACGCTTGTGCACGCAGCGGAAAAATCAAAACATCAAGAAGAACCCAAAGAGATGTGGATCGGGCCATGACTGTTGAATTAAGAAGTTTACAAAACTAGGCAAAGATTACCTCGGTGGCGTTGAGTCACAACTCAACGGAGATGCTCCAAACTTTGATTTCTGCTGGTGGCGAGTTCTACGTGGAATAGTATCCACATTTCTGCAGAAGTCCACACGAGCGGGAGAACACCGGGCTTTCCGTCACACGGAAGATCGGGATGGAGAAGACCGCACCTTTGCTATTCCACGGACTGCTAGGTCCGCGTCAGGAAGAGCAGCACCAGCGACGGTCGCCGAAGAAGAGGAGGTCAGCGGAGCGATCACGGCGGCGGCGGAACGCTTCCATCGGCGGCGGGATACGGGATCGGGGAAACGATCGCGGAACAGCTTCCGTCAAAATCGATTTGATCGACAGTAAAAGCACACACCCCCAAAAACCCTAAGTGTCCTATTTATACCAAAGGTATAAATAAACCCAGGAAAATCGCTATCCGCAGACCACCCCGAAATAGGGTTCAGAATCGGCGAGTATCAATCGGCGAGAGTCGGCGAGAATCGGCGAGAATCGATCAGCGAGCATCACCATGGATCGGCGAGAATCAGAGTACAATATTCGACGATTCTCGCCGATCGTCGAGCATCACTTGACGATACACGTCGAATCTCGTCGACCGTCGAGCCGCGGTCGACGATACTTGTCAAAGTCGTCGATCGTCGAGAATCAACATATTGATTCTCGACGATTCTCGTCGATCGGCGAGAATCAAAGAACGATTCTCGCCGATCGGCGGGAATCAGAAAGACAATTATCGACGAATGCCATCGACCCTCGGACGACAATCTAACCAGCCCTCCAAGGCAACATTTGCCCAACCCGACGATCCTTTTAAGGCAACACTTTGCCTACAACCCTATTCAGGTCGGTGATTGGTAACCTTTACCAACACAGTCAATCAACCAACTTCTCCACATCTCTTATGTGCGACTCTGCAGGCTCATATCGCGTTGGCAGTGAGATCATATGTTTGATCACTTCCAGATCACAATGGTAACTCCAACAGTACAGTAGGTCTGCGTTAATATTTGTTGTGTACTGTAGCCATCCCCCCACTAATTTGAATTTTGTCGACTTGTTGAATTGCTGACGTCATCAGCTGTGGACTTAGCCAAAAATCAAACATCATTAGCATAGGCGTTGAGTGAGTAAGCATCACTCAACGCCAAAACACTTAGACAAATTTACTATCTCATGGCGTTGAGTGAGTAATCTTCACTCACCGCCAAACTACTTAGAATATAAAACTGGTTCTATGCGTTGAGTGATTCAACTTCACTCAACGCCAATTTGCTTTATCAGCTATCTGCTACTTGGCGTTGAGTGTGTGAGCATCACTCAAAGCCAAACTCCTTAGACAAAATTCTGTCTTCACTAGGCGTTGACAGCGTTGAGTGAGCAACCTCCACTCAACGTGTTTTGCCTTAACCATTTTTCTGCTTAATTGTCTTAGCGCTTTGTTGTTCTCTGCTGAGACAAACACTTATCTCAGCGGATATGTTGAGACAAACACTTGTCTCAACGGTCATGTTAAGACAAACACTTGTCTCAGCGATTCTTTCTTCATAGTTGAGACTGTTTTCTATCTCAGCGGTTTCTTCTCAGTGGTCTCAATGCTTTCTTCTTCTCAGCTGATTCTGTCTTCTATCTCAGCAGTTTCTTCTCAGCGGTTTTGTTGAGACCAACTCCTGTTTTAGCAGTTTTGCCAAGACTAACATTTCTCTCAGCGCATTTGCCTTGAGAATAACTCCTGTCTCAGCAGTTTTTGCTGAAACCAACTCTAGTCTCAGCGGTTTTGTTGAGACCAACTCCTGTCTCAGTGGTTTTGCTAAGACCAACATTTCTCTCAGCGTGTTTGCCTTGAGACTAACTCCTGTCTCAGCGGTTTTTGCTGAAACCAACTCCAGTCTCAGTGGTTTTGCTGAGACCAACATTTCTCTAACTCTGGGGTTGAGAGCGTTGAGTGTGTCTTCACCACTCAATACTTTTTGCCTTAAAAAAATCTTTATGCCATTTAGTTCAACTAACTGAACTGAGTTCGACGAATAACGAGCTCAGCTTGACAAACTCTGAACTCGGTTCGACAAATTCTCTGAACTGCGTTCGACGAACTCAGTATCCCAAACTCTGAACTTAGCTCGACGAATGGTGAGCTCAGCTCAACGAACTCTGAACTCAGTTCGACGAATTCCTGAACTGAGTTCTACTCACAGCCTTTTGCTGTATGGCGTGGAGTGTGTCTTCATCACTCAATGTCTGTGGACATAGACAGATTTCTGTCAGCCCACAATATAGGTAAGAGTTTACCTGACTTGGCCACTTAGGCTACTTCCTGCCTTACCAGCATCTTCACTTTGTGACCACCTGTCACATCACTTGTTCCATGGAACATCCTGCACATGATGAGCTTAAACAACATCAAATACGACTATGCTCTTAGTGTTGATGGAGATGCCTCTTCAAATCCAATTTAGGTAATATTGTGGGCAATAGACCCAACACCAATCTAGGGAACATTGTGGGCAATGGACCCAACAACCACCAGTAGGTGTCAATAACCTGACACGAACCCACTGGAGAGCATGTATGTCTGTACTATCATGAAAGCTATAAAACACTACCTCACTACTGTGAGGAAAACCTCTGCAAATTAGCAGTCCACTAGCAAACTTCCAAACCTAGCCGCTCACCCGGCTACTATCCTGAACCTGAGACATTCCAAAGACAGAACACCTCAACAAAGAGTACAAGTGACAACAAACTTGTCAGTAAACAAAAGGGGTAGTAAGATTACCAACCCAACCCAGAATAGCCGTCAAAACACAACAAACTAACTAGAAGTTAATAAAGAAAGAGTTAACTTATAATATTCAAAGGTAAACATATTTGCACCAAGTGCGAACAAAGTCATGCTCCGAGAACATCTGCCAGAGTAGGCAGATATAACATAAGCCTAACAATAAGAAGAAGAAAATGAGATTAAACTTTCACCAACATGTGAATCATTAAAACTGGTAAAACAACCTGGTCAGAGTCGGGACCAAACTGTCCAAACCGAACTAACAGACCCAAACGTCTCAAAACGGCACTGTGGTGGTGGCCACCTGGTCTAACACAACCCAACAGTCCAAAAATATACCAAAACATACCCAGGTGCAATGATTCACGAAAACAAGTCAACCAAACCTAACCTTATATCCAAACACCCATAGAACTCAAACTGGATGGATTCAACCGAAACACGACGATTCTAATTTTGCAAAACTATGCTATTAGAGGAAATACGTCGAATTGGAGAAATTTCCCAAGTTTACGGGAAAGGCGTCGAGTGCAGTCAACGCACTCGACGCCGACCAGACTACTCAGCAAAACCTGCTTCACCCAACGCCGCGTTGAGTGTATAACACTCACTCAATGCTTTCACACAGACAGGATTTTATAGGATGTCATTGAGTGTATTCAGCTCACTCAACGCCGCGTTGAGTGCACTCAACACACTCTGCTTTTTAACTTAAGATAGAATTTTCACTAGATATCGTTGAGTGTATTCAGCTCACTCAACGCCGCGTTGAGTGCACTCAACGCTTTTAACGTAGATTCCAAATTTTCCTGATGACGTCGAGTGAATTCAGCACAATCAACGCCGCATTGAGTGTGTTTGACTTAGCGGCAAATTCTGATGGCGTTGAGTGTATGCAGCACACTCAACACCGCATTGATTGCACTCAACGCCGCATTGAGTGCACTTAACACACTCAATGCTTTTACACTTATCGCCGCAGACCGTTCAGCAAGGCGTTGAGTGCATCCAACGCACTTAACGCCGCGTTGAGTGCACTCAACGCACTCAACGCTTTTAAACTTGGGCTTGAAACTGGATTCAGTGCTAAGGCTACACTCAACGCCTAAGGGCTACACTCAACTCCTAAGGCTGCACTCAACGAATCTGCTCCGTTCGGCGAATTAGATCCGCCCGACGAACTCCGTTCGACGAATTAGCTCAGTTCGACGAATTAGCTCAGTTCGACCAATGCTGTTCAACGAACGCTGTTCGACAAATTGTCATTTATTCGTCGAACTCCGTTCGACGAATTTCCTTCTGTTCGTCCAACTCCGTTCGATGAATTAGCTTCTGTTTGACAAACTCTAACCACTCCAAACCAACAACTACACAATGAAACTAATACAATGAATCATATGTTTGTTGAACTTGGCCGGAAAACGATACCATAAAACTGATCGACATAGACCGGATCTAACCCTACTCCCAAAAACTACAAAGGGAAGAACAATACGGAAAATATATAAGGAAAAGACAAGCTTGGCAAGGGGAAGAAGTCATCACTTGCCTCAAATCGCCGAATCCAGCCACATAAACGCTCCTCCTCAAGGATCTGGCCGCAACAACACCTAAACAATACTTCCTGAAATTTTTCAGGATGAAAAAGGGTCAAAACATTAACCTATACCTTTAAAAATCCACGAAACGGGAAAAACTTACGTTTGAAATGTAGATCTAGGTGAGAGTTATCCGGATTTACTCTCTGATGAAAATTTCGTACACCAGAGCTCCTCCAATCGACGGTCAAAGGAACTACAAGGATGCCTCTTTCTTACACAAATAGGCCGATTGTTTTCAAAAAGAAGATGATGAATATGGCTTGTCTATTCACAAGATATTTATACTTAGATATATAAGTATTATAATAATAGTTTCTTATTAAATAGTGGTCCAAACGACCCAAAATTCACGCCAACACGGATTTCTACAAAAATCACAGCGTAGCTAAATACTGATGCTACGAACCCAACGACGCAGTCGAAATTAAGATTCAACGAACCAAACTCGGGAAAACACCTATCGAAGTCAAAACACAAGCATTCCCAAAGAGGCTCCACCGAGTCACCAAAATAAACCCGGCTCGATAGAGAATCTTGCAAACAGGCTAAACCCAGCCACACACAGAGAAACCTAAGAGCTAAAACTACGCTCTAACAACGATATATACCGAAAACCCGTTAACGTAACACCCTGACGTCATAATCACGCTAGATAACAAATTAAACCGAATATCAAAAAATCGGTGGCGCTATACAAAGGGGCATGCGCCCGTTGGAGGAGAGGCACGCGCAAGGGGAAAGCGCGTGGAAGGAGGCACGAGAACAAAAAGGGGCGTGCGTCCATTTAAGGAGAGGCGCGCGCCAGGGGAATGCGCATGCAAGGAGGAACGAGCGCACAAAGGGGCGTGCTCCCGTTGGAGGAGAGGCGCGCGCAAGGGGAAAGCGCGTGCAAGGAGGAACATGCACACAATAGGGCGTGCACCCGTTGGAGGAGTGGCACACACAAGGGGAAAGCGCGTGCAAGGAGGAACGAGCGCACAAAGGGGCGTGCGCCCGTTGGAGGAGAGGCACGCGCAAGGGGAAAGCGCGTGCAAGGAGGAACGAGCGCACAGAGGGGCGTGCTCCCGTTGGAGGAGAAGCGCGCCCAAGGGGAAAGCGCGTGCAAGGAGGAACGAGCGCAAAAAAGGGCGTGCGCCCGTTCGAGGAGAGGCACGAGCAAGAGGAAAGCACGCACAAGGAGAAATGAGCGCACAAAATGGCGTGCGCCCGTTGGAGGAGAGGCGCATGCAAGAGAAAAGCGCGTGCAATGAGGAACGCGCGCATAAAGGGGCGTGTGCCCGTTGGAGGAGAGGCGCTCGCAAGGGGAAAACACATGCAAGGAGGAACAAGCGTAGAAAGGGGGCGGGCGCCCATTGGAGGAGAGGCACGAGCTAGAGGAAAGCGTGTGCAAAGAGGAACAAGTGCACAAACGGGCGTGCGCCCGTTGGAGGAGAGGCACGCGTAAGGGGAAAGCGCGTGCAAGGAGGAACGAGCGCACAAAGGGGCGTGCACCTGTTGGAGGAGAGGCGCGCACAAGGGGGAAGCAAGTGCAACGAGGAATAATCGGACAAAGGGGCGTTCCCTCGTTGGAGGATAGGCGCATGCAAGGAGGAACAAGCGCACAAAGGAGCGTGCGCTCGTTGGAGGCGCGCACAATGGGGAAGCGCGTGCAAGGTGGAACGAGCGCACAGAGGGGTACACGCCAGTTGGGAGAGAGATTCAGGAGAGAGAGGAGTGTGGGAGGATGAGAGAGAAAATCCAAAGCAGGTTTTCCGGCAAATGAAGAGATTGAAAATGAAGAGGAAAGGGAGTCGATTTATAGATTCCAAGAGTGACGATCCGGTAATTTCCCCTAATAACTACCAGACGGACGAATTTGAACGCTCCGTTCAGAGCACGCAGATCACCAACTTTGTGCAAATGACGAAACCGCCCTTTGGCGGTTTTGTCCTTTAACGAAAAAATAACCGCCCCTCCCACGCGGGGAGGGACGGTCCTGCGAGGCCGGCGACCAAAGAGTGCCAGCGGCCAAAGAGCGCCGTCGGCCAAGGTTAAACGATCAATTTTGCTGCCCGACTTTGGCAAAGAGGAGGCCGCCCCTGATCAGGTGCGGCGAAGGACGACAGGTGGCCAACTGGCCGCCCGTTTGTGGCAATAGGGAGGCCGCCCTTATAAGGGGCAACGACCGAAGACGGGCAACCAATCGGTCGCCCATTTGCAGCAACCGGGAGGTAGCCCCTGCTAGGGGCAGTGGAAGGGGACGGGCGGCCAGATTGGCCGCCCGTCCAAGGCAAGCGAGAGGCCGCTCCCGCTGGGGGCGGCGGAAGGGGACGGGAGGCCGGATTGGCCGCCCGTCCCAGGCAAGTAGGAGGCCGCCCCCTTGGGGTGGCGAGCGACCTGGTTTAGGCAGCGAGAGAGAGGCAGAGGGCGGCCATCTCTTTAGTGGTTATGCGCCGAGCGGTGATGACGACGATTGCAATCACGATGACGACGATGATGACGGTTGGCACCGCCGCCGACGATGATAGCGATGACGGCGGCGATGACGGCGATGACAACGGGCGACAACAACGACGATGACGGCGACAACAACGGCGATGACGGCGACAACAACGGCGATGACGGCGATGATGGCGATGATGACGATGATAGTGGCGGCGACGACGACAACGATTGCCACAACAGTTTTACCTTGGATGATTGCGTCCTTAATGGGGAAAACTGGATTTCCGCACCCATACATGCGGTGGCGCTAGCACCTTTAAAGAGATAAGTGGATAATTTTCCGTCGACCACAGCTAACCCAGTTAAAGCCGTACTCCTTGCCTTTAATCAGTCAAAACCTCTTATTTTCGTCGTTCTACTCTCTTTCAAAACTCCCAAAGCACAGAAAAAACTATTAAAAACCTAGCATCGGCCCGATGAACGGGGCGGCGGCGGCGGCTTTCGATGACGGCTTTACCGCCTCCCGTCTATTTTCACAGGGGTTCTCCTACGCCTACGATGATGTGATTCTCCTCCCGCATTACATCGATTTCCCCGCCGATGCTGTTGACCTCTCAACCCGTCTCTCCCGCAACCATCCTCTCTCCATTCCCTGCGTCGCCTCCCCCATGGACACCGTTTCCGAGACATCCATGGCCGTCGCAATGGCCTCCCTAGGTGGCGCCGCCATCATCCATTGCAACACCATCCCTGCCCGCCAGGCTGCCATCGTTCGATCTGCCAAGTCCCGTCGCATCCCCTTTGCTTCCGACCCGTCTTTCTTCGCCCCCTCAGATTTTGTGTCCTCCGCCGCCGATTTTGGGTCTGCTTCATTCGCCATCGTGACGGAGTCGGGAAGCTCCAAATCGAAGCCAGTGGGGTTGATTTCTCGGTCGGACTGGGAGGCGTTGGCCGATGAGGATTATCCGGTGTCAAAGTACATGCGTCAGACACCGGCATCAATTCCCTCAAACTATGATTTTGAGCAGGTGGCGGCGTTTCTCGCTGGAGAGGGCCTGAAGCTGGCGTCTTTAGTCGGACTGGATGGGGAGATCATTGATCTCGTCAGCGCCGAGGATGTGGTGCGGATCCGTAGTTTCCCCAAGCTCGGGATGCCTTCACTGTCTTCCGACGGGAAATTCTTGGTAGGGGCGGCTATCGGAACTAGGGAAGAGGATAAGGAGAGGTTGACCCATTTGGTGAAAGCTGGTGTGGATGTTGTGGTGGTGGACAGCTCACAGGGTAACTCAAAATATCAAATGGACATGATCAAGCATGCAAAGAATACTTATCCCGGCCTCGATATAATTGGGGGGAATGTAGTGACAATGGCGCAGGCGCAAAATTTGATCAAGGTTGGCGTTGATGGAATTAGGGTGGGGATGGGATCTGGTTCCATCTGCACTACGCAGGAAGTTTGTGCAGTTGGCAGAGGTCAGGTAAAATTTATATAGCTAAAATGGTTCTTCTCCTCTCCACTCATTCTTTAATAATTTCCATTAAGCGAAGTATTTTTTTCCTGAGCTGTGGATAATCTGATTGATGTGTTTTATGCTTTCTGTCGCTGAGTAAATTTCTTTTGTCTGTGTTTTATCTTTTATGGTTGATGAGCTTTATGCTTTCTGTCGTTGAATAAATATCTTTTGTCTGTGTTTTATGTTTGTTTATTTTTTGACTGACTATTGTTGTAAAAATTAATGTGGTAGAGTTTCCAAATTCTGTAATCATCTTCTAGTTCGTGCAAAGATTAGTATTTCAATGATAAAATTGCTCTTTTTATATAACACGAGTAACAGACACGGGGCTCCGCTCCTACGACCAACCACGACAGTGCACGGGAGGCCCCCAGTGCCCCGCGCAATAATACCCCGACCACAACATTACCCTCGCGCGACAGCGCTTCCACCGCTCGCAAACCCCCGAGCACTTTACTCCGCCCGTCACTCGTTTTTGCTGTGCACGGGGGTTTGCGAGTGACAGAGATAACACTTTTTTATTGTAGGTAGGAGAATTTGCTTATATGAGAGCACATTTTTTTAAATAAAATAAAAAGCACAAATTTAAAAAATTGAAAATTTTATAATAAAGAGGGTAAAATTGAAAAAATGAAAGTTTAACCAAATGGTATTAAGCGTTGTGCCGACCGAAAGACCGAAATGCTCCTAAGTTAACTCACCAAAATAGTTTTTATGAGGGCATTTTTGTATTAAAATGTTACACAATGTTACACCACCCCCTCATTAGGTCCTCCCTTATAGTATAATATAAACTATAAAGATATATATAAAAGTAATATATATATATATTTCACACACACAAAAATGCAAAATTACAAAGAAATTGCCGAAGTGACACAAATAAAAATTTGCACGACTCAGGGTCGATAGAAGTCCGGTCGGGTGCGACGTCGAACTATTTGCGATGACCTGACCTGGGCTGGTCTCCACCACCTTGTCTCTCTCCACACTTTGGAAAATTATGTTTTTTGAATTTTAAATTATGCGTTCATGAATAATTTAGGCTTGCCCTTATAGTTCTAATACTAATAATATCAGACCTCTTTATTTATTGTCCCAACGACCGGTCAATCCGCTGAGCCGGGAAATAAAATGAGGACACAATACGACGAGTACAAAATACTGAGGGAGAGTACAAAAAAAATAAAAAAGATGCATAAATAAATATATGAGAGAGCTATGATGCGTCGCAGGATGCATCAATTCCCCCGGAGTTGAAAGTGCTCAACCCCGACGAGAGTGCGCAAAAACTAGCAATAAAGAGATCTGAGCGTCAGCGTTGTAACTCGTCAGTGGTAATCCAAGAACTGTCTATGATTTCTCGTACTCGCCATGAGACCAAATAACACTGGTATGTCCCTTGGCGAGTGCGAAACTCTCGTACATCCAGAACCTATCTCCTCAGTGATGGTTGTCGGTACTGGAGCTAAGTCTGGTGGGATCTCTGGAGCTGCCGTCAGTGGACTCGGGCTGGAACTAGGTAGATCTCCATAAAAAGGCGTCAGATTTGCCACGTTAAATATCGACGAAGTACTGAATTCAGCGGGAAAATCTAGGAGATATGCATTCTCATTGATGCGCTTCCGGACTTGGAAAGGACCAAACATCTTCTGCTGTAACTTGTGGTATGTACCCGGAGTGAATCTCTGCTTTCTGAAATAAGCAAAAACACAATTTCCTTCGGGAAAGTATAACTCCCAGCGATGTCGATCGACTATGGATTTATATTTTTCAGAAGTTGCTCGCAATTTATTGGTAGTAGATTTATGCAATTTCTTTAAATAATCAACATGAGTTTGCGCATCAAAAGAAATACGTTTATGATTCAGAAGAGAGTGGCGATCGAGTAAATGAGGTATGAGGAATCCGTAAACAATCTTAAAAGGAGATTTTGTAGTGTAGCGATTAGTAGAATTATTGAATACAAACTCAGCTTGTGGTAGTATAAGGTCCCATTGTTTCAGATTCTCCTCACTCAAACATCTAAGAAGGTCCCCCAAACTCCTATTAACAACCTCCGTCTGCCCATCGGTCTGAGGGTGATATGCGTTGCTAAATTTGAGTTTGGTACCTAGTCGAGCCCACCATGTTTTCCAAAAAATATCCCATAAAACGAGTATCCCTATCAGAAGTGATCGACCTAGGAATGCCGTGCAATCTAACGATTTCTTTAAAAAAAGTTCAGCGACATGCACAACACTAGAGGTTTTCCTACACGGAATAAAATGTGTCATTTTTGAAAATCGATCTACTACTATAAAAATAGAATCAACTTTCCTCTGAGTGCAAGGAAGTCTTACCACGAAGTCCATTGAGATGTCATCCCACGGTCACTCAGGTATCGGTAAAGGGGTGTATAATCCGGTGTTTTGTGCGTGCCCTTTATATCGCTGACAAGTCATACAATGTCTAGCAAACTCGATGACGTCGTTCTTCATGTTGGGCCAGTAATATCGTGTAGTGGCGATTTCTAATAATTTGGATTGACCTACGTGTCCCCCTAACCCAGATGAATGGAGCTCACTAAGTAATGTCTCTCGAAGTGGTCTTTTGCAAATGCAAAGTTGCGTGCCCCTAAACTGATAACCCTCACTCACGACGTACTGTGTGGTGGAATCAGTCCCACTGTGCTGACATGAGCTCCAAATATCGTGAAAGAACGGATCAGTGACGTATATGTCGCGCTGTGAATCTAAATCAGTAATGCACGACTGCAGGGTGACTAATTAATGGGTTCGACGACTAAGTGCGTCGGCTACGCGGTTTATGACTCCGCGTTTGTGCTTCTGATGAAAAGTGAACTCCTGCAGGTAAGCAGCCCATTTGACATGACGCCTGATCTCCTTCTGGGAGTTCAGATGTTTTAGAGTCTCGTGATCAGTGTTCAGCACAAACTCGCGCTAAATCAGGTAGTGTCTCCAATGACGGAGAACTTGAACGATAGCGTAAAACTCTTGGTCGTAGGTGGAATATCTAGTGTTCGCCTCATTCAACTTCTTACTAAAGAATGCAATGGGTCGACCCTCCTGACTCAAAACTGCGCCAATGACTACGATCGATGCGTCACAGTCAACCTCAAAATTTTTCTCAAAACCAGGCATCGCTAATACAGGTGCACTCGTGAGTCTCTCTTTAACCAAAAGGAACGCTCGCTCGGCTTCTTCAGTCCAAATAAATAATTCCTTCTTTAGACAATCAGTCACAAGTGCTATCATGATACTAAAGTTTCGAATAAACCACCAATAAAAAGATGCTAGCCCATGAAATCCTCGAGCCTCAGTAATCGTCCTAGGGCTAGGCTATGATTCTATCGCCTTGACCCTCTCTCTATCAACTCTAATGCCCTCAGAAGAAGTGATATATCCTAAGAAGGTTAGGCTATCAGTCAAAGACGTGCATTTTTTCAAATTTATATATAACTTATTTTCACGTAGGATCTCTAAGAACTGCCTAAGATGAATCATGTGCTGATCTTGATCAGTGCTATAAATCAAAATATCGTCAAAATACACCACTACACAAACTCCTATGAGTGGTCTAAGCACTTGGTTCATCACTCACATAAACGTGCTGGGTGCATTGGAGAGACCAAAGGGCATCAACATCCACTCGTATAATCCTTCCTTAGTCTTAAATACAGTCTTCCATTCGTCCCCAGGTCGAATTCTAATCTGGTGGTATCCACTTTTTAAGTCAATCATTGAAATACACGAGATCCACTAAACATATCCAGAATGCCATTCAATCGGGGAATCGAAAAGCGATATTTGATTATAATTTTATTAATCGCTCGACTATCCACACACATACGTCATGTCCCATCTTTCTTAGGAACTAGAAGTGCGGGGACGACGTACAGACTCATACTCTCTCTAACGTGACCCTTCGAAATCAGATCGGTCACCTGCCTATGTAGCTCCTCATGCTCTTTCAGACCCATGCGATAGTGGGGCAAATGAGATAAGCTAACTCCTGGGATGAGGTCTATGCAGTGCTGCATGTCTCTCATCGGGGGTAGCTGATCGGGAAGCTCCTCTGGTATGATCTTAGAGAACTCATCTATGAGGGGTAGCACCGTACTTGGGATGTCTAATGTAGCAGGGGTGGTGTCGATACCAGATAACAAATAGACGACCTCGCTATCCTTCATCTTCTCCTGGAATTGGGACCCAGTCAGTAACATGATGGCAAAGGAGAAGGACATCACAGAGACAATGATAGAAGGGGTGAAGTTCTCTCCGGGGCTTTGAGAACAAGACCATTCTTCTGGGGAAGAAGAACGATCTTGCGACCATTATGCTCGAAGGAGTGAGAGTTCTTTACACTATCATGAACTACGTGCCAATCGTACTGCCAAGGTCGCCCTAACAGGATGTGACAGACCTCGATAGTAGCTACATGACACCATACAACATCCTGATACGTACTGCCTATGAAAAATACTATGAGGCACTGGTGTGATAGGAATGGTCGTACTATTAGTGACCTATGACAGACTATAAAGTTTTCCTTAGGGTTGCGTTTTCAATTTCAGCTTGTCTACCATGCTTTGAGAAACAAAGTTTTCCATACTACTACTATCTATGATGATGGAACAAAACTTCCCTTGTATGCGGGCGGTGGTACGGAAAATGTTGTTCCTTAACCAGTCGTCTTCAACAGGAGTCTTGGGAGTTAGGAGACTATGCTAGAGAACACACACTAGATGGTCGTGCTGCTCTCCCTCAACTTCGCACTCACTTCCTAACTCAGTCTCAGGTGTCGATTCAGTCTGGAAGTCACTAAGGAAGACCCCCATACCCTGGTTCTGACCTCTCTCAACATCGATAACGACGACGAAGTGGCGTCGCGAGCACTCAGAAGATTTATGGCCCGACTCTATATACTTAAAACACCTAAACGTCCCAGGTTGAGGTCTAGTGTCTGCATTCTCCTTGCCCTTGTTGGGAGAGGCATGAAGTGCTGGGGTGCTCGTGGATGCTACCGATCGAGAGGGTCCGACAGGAGTGAAAGTGTGAGTCGAGTGGGGCTTGTTAGTAGACTTATTCCCAAATGTTCTCTTATGCAGCGCCTTTACCCTACGTTCGCGACTCGAAACCTCTCCTAAATCCTTGTAATCAAGGAGTTCCAACTGATCTCGGATGGAATAGCGTAACCCTTTCAGATAGCGGGAAACGGTCATGTCATCATCCTCTCGAAGGTCGAGGCGAGACTGTAGGACTAGGAACTCGTTTGTGTACTCATCAACAGATAATTTGTCCTCACAGATTATGGAACTTACGATACATGGTTTGCATATAATCAGACAAAACGTATCTCTTGCGCAGTTGAATTTTGAAGTCGTTCCATGTTGTGATCGGGGACATGCCTAAATTGACCTAGACCGTTCTAACTGTCCCCACCACACTAAAGCGGATCCTTTAAGCCTAAGGACGATGTGCTCTACTTGCCTAGCTGGAGGCAGTTGCTTCCAAACTAAGTAATGATCCATCCGTTCACACCACTCTAAACAGCTTTCAGGCTCTATTCGCCCTTCGAAGTCACCGACATCCAGCTTGATTCCCATATCCCAACGGGGTTGGTGGCGTGGTTCGTTATGTGCTTCCGGGTCGGGGTGGGCAAGTTCACGAGGTCGATGATCTGGGTCGTGTTCGACCACTGAGACAGGTGTTCGGTTGACGTGCAAGGTTGTTTCGATATTATTAACTGACGTACGTAACCCGTTCATGACTTGTGTGACACTACCTATATTAGCCGTGAGAGTTTCAACCATTCTCATCAAGTCGCTCATGCGTCGGCCTAAATCCCCTACGCTGTTCTCTAATTGATCGACCCGCTTTTCCATCGAAAAAATGGCAAATTGTTTTTTAGTTGTTAAAGTTCAAAATATTTTAGATGTTTTTAAAAAAAATTAAATATTTATTATTTTTTATTTTTAAAGAAAATTATTTGAAAACAAAATTTTAAACCAGATCGCGTGTTTCGCGATAGAAGTGATTCACAAACACCTCTGATACCAAACTGGTGTAACCTCGAGATAGAGTTTTGAAAATTAATTATTTTGAGCAAATACAATTTCGTTGCAAAATAAATTCTATGTTTTAATTTTGAAAAAGAACACGAGGACCGTGCGGTCAAATCGGATTATGCGCGCAAACACACTCGTCACTTTGGACTTTAAAAGACTCGTTAATCTTGCTCAGATGGAACTTCTCAAGTATTTATTTGAGCCGAATCTCCCACGGTATTGTACAACCAGAAACATCAAATTACAATCAATAATTTATGGATAAGCGATATTAATAGTAATGAAAACGCAAAGGCAAGTCCGGAATTATTTAAGTGCGTTGCATAAATTAGTACTAATGCCAAGGAGCAAACAGATTTACCCAAGCACACAGCAGAATGGTTGACTCGCCCCGAACCCGTCACGCACAGGAAGAATCGTTGCTGGACTTGAAAGATGCAGCCACCGGGACCCGCGGCCAGAAGGGGAAAAACTGAGGTCGACGACGCTAATCGGCGGTCGGGATGTCAGACAGAGGATCTGAAATCGTTGACATCCGACGAACTCCTTTCCGCATAGGTGCGGTGGAGGTGACTGGAGATCACAGGCAGTGGAACGCCGGGCACTGGCTGGAAGGGAACGGTCGGCGACTTCCTCCTCTGGTGCGGCGTTGGCTGGTCGGGAAATGCTAGGGCACAAGGGATTTAATCGGCAATGAGCAAGAAGCAAACAATGGCTTCCGCTCGGTCCGATTCTGCCTCCTCTCTGTTTGCCCGGTGGGTTAAGTAGAGGCCATCATCGAATTTTCTGCAGATTTCCTTCCTAATGTTTTTCAATCAATACATTTCAACTTATTAACTTGCTAACCTTGTCTCTCTCCCCACTTTGAAAAATTATGATTTTTGAATTTTAAATTATGCGTTCATGAATCATTTAGGCTTGCCCCTACGGTCCCACTACTAATAATACCGGACCTCTTAATTTATGATCCCAACGGCCGGTCAATCCAATTAGCCGGGAAATAAAATGGGTACACAATACTGCGAGTACAAAATACTGAGGGCGAGTACATAGAAAATAAAAAGATGCATAAATAAATATATGGGAGAGCAATGATGCGTCGCAGGATGCATCACTAGGGTTATAGGAGAGGAATGGTCGGCTGGAGGGGGAATTGGATCAGGGAGACCGACGGGTGGTGTTGGTGGAGGTGGAAGGGCTTGGGAATATGTCGATTGCAGCAAACCTGAAGACAGTAGGCCGACAGCTTGACAAGGGAGAACAAAAAAGAAACTATATGGTATGAACATGAAATTTCATTTTTCAACAGTTACTAGGCTGGTGGAGCTTTTGGAACAACAAACAAACAATCGGCTGTAGGGGCCGTGGGAGGCGGTGGAAGGAGGTTTTACTGTGGGGAACAGAAGGCTAGGGTTAGGAGATACCCTGGAGAGGGAGATACAAGCCTAGGCGTCGTCACCTGGGATTCCACGGAGTCGGCACCATGGAGGGATCTCCGGATTTCGGGATTTCTCTTCTCTAAATTTTGCAATGCCTCTTTTCAACCCATACATGATCTATTTATAATAAAAAGGAGGCTATAACATCCCACCATCGACGACTATAATTGGCCGGAGGTGGGGCCACCCAAATACATCAAAATAAATGCAAATATAATAAACTAATATATGAAATTGATTCGCTGCGCGAATTCGGACACATCCGCGGAGTCCGATCGTCGATCCGGGGACGCTATATGCAGAAAGTCGCCAATTGACCCCGAACGGGCCCAAAACTCGTCATCCACTGCAAGTGCTCGTCTATGCTCCGCATCGGTTGGTGGTGCCGTTCTTGTTCAAAACAAACATGCAGCCCTACTATTACTTCCATTACATAGATACATCTTGAAAAGTTTCACGATAGTTGATTTTTTGCTTGTTATTGTTGTCACATCATACCGACCAGATTTAGGATAACTTGTGTAGAAGTGTTTTAGCTTTGGAGGTTCTGTTTGGGAGAGCGTTTTGGCACAACGACCGAACATAACTGCAGCGCGCTTGTTGTTTGGTTGAGCTACATTCGTAGGGTTGGTGTTCTACTCTTAGCACAAAATTTCCCTCCTAACAATGTTTTCAGTCTGTTTTGGACTGTGGGTGACGCTATATTTTCATGTTCATTGTTGAAACCGAAAATTCGATATCTGTGGAGTTCACCCTCGGGGAAGGGGTGATCGCGCACTTACTTCTCTCTCGCGAGCTAAAAGACTAAGGAAAAAGAACAGAGGACAGACCCAATAGCTTGGCGTGGAGGTCCTACCACACACCCGAAAGATCTTAGAGCACTTCCCCTACTTAGCCAAATGTCAAGCTAAGGGTATCTCAGAAAGCGCAAGAAGACCGGGGTCTGGCAACAGCGTAACTTCGCTGTTCTAACAGGCTATAGGCAGACCAACGGGGGCAAAATAGTAAAGATATATCGCAGAAAAATTGGGCGAGTGATCCTCTAAAACCTCCACTCGCCTGGGGTTGGCGAGTGCTCGATGGAGCTGGCACTCGCCGCCTCTTCCCGGCCCTGGGAGAGTGCGGGCCCGACCTTCCCCACTCGCCTGCTGCTCGCCGAGCTCCGGGGGCGAGTGTGAGCCGACCTGCTCTGCTCGCCCCTCACGCGATTCCACCCTGCCAGGGCAAGCTGAGGAGGTCACCGAGCTCTCACCTCCTCCCGGATCGCCTGGGACTCGGACTGCTGATCTTTGACAGATCTGGCTCCTGTCGACCACTACTCGCCGGATATGAGGTTGTACACAATCCCCGCTCTTTGCGAGGTTGGCCCAAGAACTTACCCCTGCTGGCCCTGAAAACACATTTCAAGGGATTCAACCTCATCTTGTATTTGCGCAAGGTGCCGAAGGTCTCCTCTAGATCCTAGAGGTGAGAGTCCACCCCCCGGCTCTTGATCATCAGGTCATCCACATACACCTCGAGGTTCTTCCCCTTTTGCTCCTGAAAGACCCGATCCATCATCTTTTGATATGTTGCCCCGACATTTTTTAACCCAAAGAGCATCATCTTGTAGCAGTAATGTACAACCCCGTGTCCGACGAGTGAGGTCGCCAGGAACCAGACCGGACGGTTCAGATCGTCCAAACAACATGCAAGCCCAGCAGAGGACTCTGAAGATCGTGGGCGAGCTCGACAAGGAGAAGCCGAACCCGAGCTCGGCATTCGTCGACCGCGAGCTCGGCATTCGCCGAGCTAAGCCAAGATTCGTCGAGCTGAGGTCGACTAACGGAGGCCGACCGGTAGGCGAGCTCGCCGTCCCAACTCGCACTCGCGCACAGTGGCTCGACAACAGCAGGCGAGCAGGATCCGCCGAGGAGGCCAGACTCCCCAGCTCGCTCAGATCTATGAGGACCCAAGGGGTACCCCAGATGTACAACCCCGTGTCCGGCAAGTGAGGTCGCCAGGAATCAGACCGGACAGTTCAGATCGTCCAAGCAACAGGCAAGCCCAGCAGAGGACTCTGAAGATCGTGGGCGAGCTCGGCAAGGAGAAGCCGAACCCGAGCTCGGTATTTGTCGACCGCGAGCTCGGCATTCGCCGAGCTAAGCCAAGATTCGTCGAGCTGAGGTCGACTAACGGAGGCCGACCGGTAGGCGAGCTCGCCGTCCCAACTCGCACTCGCGCACAGGGGCTCGGCAACAGCAGACGAGCAGGATCCGCCGAGGAGGCCAGGCTCCCCAGCTCGCCCAGATCTATGAGGTACTTTTTACTGTTTTTCCCCCGCTGGTCTACCCATAGCCCTTCAAAACAGTGGAGTTTGACTGTTGGCAGTCCCAACCAAGGACATTTTGGTAACCTCAGGTCAGTTCAGTTTGGTTATGGACAGTTCATATCCTGAAAACTATAAATAGGACCCAAGGGGTAGCCCATAAGACATGCTTCCTGTGCCTCCTTGCTCTAGTTCTTAAGTGCTTTTTGAGGGTACCTTAGCTCGGCCTTTAGCTAAGGAGGGGAAGCGCTCTCAGATCTTCCGAGTGTGTGGTGGGTCCTCCCCGTCGAGCCCTTGGGTCGGTTCTTGTCTTTGTTTTCCTTTGTTATTTTGCTTGCAGGAGCGAAGTAGGCGCGCGATCACCCCTTCCCCAAGGGTGAACTCCACAAGAGACCGAGATTTCGGTTTCAACATTTTGGTGCGGTGAGCGTGGAGCGTGGTCAGTGCAAAAAAGCTTCAGCGAGCTAGATGACAGGACAAGGATCTGACAGGCCGGACTCGCCTCCCCCCCCCGCCTCTTGCCACGATGGGGATGTTTGAAGATTTCAGGAACGAGGTGCTGGGCCTCGTCAAGTTCGCACTCGGCACGCGAGCCGGGTGCTCGACTCCAGCAGTCCAGATCGCAGCCGCCCCCTCTCTGGGCGAGGATGGCCCCGACAGGCGAGCTGTGAAGGAAATTGCCGAGGAGGGCCGGGGGTGCGAGCTCCCCGGGCGCGAGCTCTTCCCCGGCTCGGCAGGCCGAGGCCGGTTCGGCGAGCCTGGCTCGCGAGACTCGCCAGCTCGCCCAGTAGGGGGAGGCAGCCCCTTCAACGAGTTGGTCTCTTCAGCTCCAGTTCCAGAAGGGTTCAGGGAACCCGAGATGTCCTACTACACCGGGAAGGGAGACCCGGTCCAACACGTCCAATGGTTCGAGGACGTGGTCTCGATCCGACAGATGTCAGATGGATTCAAATGCCGACTCTTCGCCATCACCCTCAAGGAGAAGACGAGGGAGTGGTTCCATCAGCTGCCGGCCAGCTCAATCTACTGTTTCGAGGACCTGCGCCGGGGGTTCATGCTGAGGTTCACTACCTCGAAGAGGAGGAAGGAGTCGGAGTCCCTGTTCCACATCAAGCAGGGAGTGAACGAGACACTGAGGAGCTACGTAGACCGGTTCCAGGAGGAGGTCACCCAGGTCCAGGAGATGCCGGGTCATAGTTTGATGATGACTTTCACCCTGGGCCTGCAACATGGTTTCTTCAGGATGGAGTTGAAGAGGATCC
Organism: Platanthera guangdongensis; assembly: GCA_039583875.1. Taxonomy (NCBI): domain Eukaryota; kingdom Viridiplantae; phylum Streptophyta; class Magnoliopsida; order Asparagales; family Orchidaceae; genus Platanthera; species Platanthera guangdongensis. Next base: position 129,395,936 of record CM077163.1, on the reverse strand, counting down.
TCCCCTCTCCTACGAGGAGTTGATGGAGAGGGCGGCGAGAGAAGTTGACGGGGAGGCGTCAAACCCGGAGTTTGCCCGGAAGCTGGCCAGGTGGGCCACGGAAGAGGAGAAGGAGCCAAGAGGAGGAAGAGGATAGGAGGAGAGGAGGGGAGAGCCCCGACAGAGGGAGCAGAGGCAGCTCCAGGGGCAGCAGCAGCCCAGGTGGGGGCGTCAGGAGCCTGATCGTCGGCTGGGCTGGAGGCCCGAGTGGCAAGGGCAGGGGCCACAGAGAGGGTACCAAGGAAGGGACCGCCACCAGGGGGGGGGGGGGTAAGATCAATTCCACCCCCCGGGTTGGAGGCGGGAGCAGAGGCCTCGACTCCCCGACCAAGAAAAGGCTATGGCCATAGCCCTAGGGGAAAGGAGGAGAGCAGCCAGGAGAAGGAGGAGAGAAGTTAGGGTGGAGTTGCCCTACTGCGACTTCCATCAGGAGGAAGGGCACGCCACCGCCCCGTGCCCGGAGTTTCTCGAAATAATGGGAAACAGGGAGCGACAGCAGCAGCAGGGGCGTCAGGAAGTGAGGATCGAGGAGGTCCTGCATCGGGCGAAGGAGGACCGTTGCGAAGACCGGGTGGATGTCGGGACCTGAGGGGGGATCAGAGTGATCCACGGGGGGGTGGGGGGGGGGGGGGGGGGGGGGGTGGGGGTCGAGACTTCCCGGAAGGCGAGCCTCTACACCATGTATCGCCGGAGCGTTGGCTCCACATCCCAAACCCCATCCGCAGAAGAGAGGATCACCTTCTCCAGGAGCGATATGACGGATCATGAGGATCCTTTTTGCGATGCGCTGTTCATCCAGACAGCCATCAAAAACTTTACCGTATCCAGGATCCTCGTCAACAATGGAAGCTCCGTCAACGTCGTCTTTAAGAAGGCATTTGACGCGATGAAGGTGAAGGCTAAGAGGGTGTTGGCCTCGGATGGGCCCCTGTTCGGATTTTCTGGGGAGAGGAAGGAAGTGGAGGGAGGAGTAGGCCTCCATGTCACCCTGGGGGGGGGGGGCAGTCCAGGAACTGCAGGTTCGTCATCGTGGATGCCCACAGCAGCTACAACGCCATCTTCGGGAGGCCCCTCATCAGTGCCTTCCGCTGCGTCCCCTCATCGTTCCATCAATGCTTGAAGTTCAATGCAAAAGGGATTCAGGTCAGGGTCAGGGGGACCCCAAAGTGGCGCGGAATGCTACGTCACCGCCGTGAACTCTATTTCTTGGTAGGAGGGAGCCAAGGAGATGGAGCGAAGGATGGAGAAGGCGGAGCAGGAAGCTGGCAGGGGGGAGCTGGAGGCGGAGAGCTGCGCTGGGGCTGAGGCAGCAGGAGGAGATCAGGAGGAGTTGGCCGAGGCGATGGCCGTGGAAGAAGAGGTGGAGGCAAAGGTCCTCATCCCAGAGGAGAGGGATGTTGAAGAATGGGGAGAGCAGTCCAGGTTGGAGGCTGCGGAAGAGGTGGTGGAGCTGGAGCTCCTCACCCGAGAAGGCAGGGTGGAGAAGGTCCGCGTCAGCGGAGCCCTGACCTCGGAGGCTCAGGGCAGGATGCTGGAATGCATCTAGAAGAATGTGGACATCTTCGCATGGAGCGCCACGGAGATGCCGGGGGTTGACGCGGATGTGGCTTGCCACCGCCTCAACTTGGACCCGGGAACACGCCCCGTCCAACAAAAGAAGAGGTCCACCGCGGACAAGCTGGCAGAGCCCATCAGAGAGGTGGTGCCAAAGCTTCTCAAGGCCGGCTTCGTGTCAGAGATCTAATACCCCGGCTGGGTCTCCAATGTAGTCATGGTTAAAAAGGGAGACGGCCGGTGGCGTATGTGTATCGACTTCTCCTTGCTTAATAAATCTTGTCCTAAGGACTGTTATCCCTTGCCTCGGATCGACGCGCTGGTTGACTCAGCCGTTGGTTTTTCTGTAATGAGTTTTCTAGATGCATTTTCAGGTTATCATCAAATCAGAATGCATCCCCCGGATGTCAAGGATGTCTCGTTCATCACGGGGGATGGATGCTACTGTTACAAGATGATGCCGTTCAGGCTAAAGAATGCAGAGGCGACCTACCAGAAGATGATGGACAGGGTCTTCAAAGAGCAGAAAGGGAGGAACCTGGAAGTGTATGTAGATGACCTCATGGTCAAGAGTCAGGACGTGGACTCTCACCTCCAGGACCTGGAGGAGACCTTTGCTACCCTGCGCAAGTACAAGATGCGGTTGAATCCCCAGAAGTGTTTCTTCGGGGCTAGCAGGGGAAAGTTCTTGGGACACCTCCTCACCCCTGCAGGGGTCGAGCCGAATCCCGATAAGGTCAAGGCCATCTTAGAGCTGGGATCCCCACGGAACACTAAGGAGGTGCAGCGGCTGACGGGAAAACTGGCAGGGCTAAGTAGGTTCCTCTCTCGAGCTGGGGAGAAGTGCTCCCCCTTCTTCAAAACGTTAAGGGGGGGGGGGGGTCAGAAATTCGAGTGGACCAAGGAGTGCGAGGAGGCATTCCAGGCCCTCAAGGTGCAGCTGACTCGGGCCCCATTGCTCCAAGGGCCAAAGGAGGGGGAGGACCTGTTTTTGTATCTCGGGGTCGGGGCGGAGGCCCTGAGCTCTGTCCTAGTTCGTGAAGAGGGGAAAAAACAGCTACCCATATATTACGTGAGCCGGATCCTAAGAAAGGCCGAGCTCCGGTATCCAATTTTGGAGAAGCTGGCCTTCGCCCTGGTCATCTCTGCCCGAAGGCTGCGCCCCTATTTCCAGGCACACTCAATCCGAGTGGTGACTGACCATCCCCTCCGTAACATCTTTGAGGGGGTGAAGCATTCTGGCAGGCTGACCAAGTGGTCGGTGGAGTTGAGTGAGTTCGACGTTTCCTTCGTCCCCCGCCTCTCGATCAAAGCTCAAGCAATGACCGACTTCTTGGCCGATTATGTGATTGAGGTGGCAGAGGGAGAGCTCACTCGTCCGACCCCTTGGAAGGTAAAGGTAGATGGCGCCTCGGGGAGGCACTCCCTAGGAGTGGGGGTGATCTTGGAGAGTCCCCAGGGGACTAGAATTGAGCAGACGGTGGTGGTACACTTCCCCATCACCAACAATCAGGCTGAGTATGAGGCCGTGATAGCAGGGTTGCGCCTGGCCAGGGAGTTGGGGGTGTTGGACGTGGAGGTCTTTACGGACCCATGATAGTAGCTTCCCAGATCAACGGGGAGTTCGAGGCGAGAGAGCCTACCCTGCGGCTATATTTAACCAAAGTAAAGGGGGTCATTGGCACGTTCCAAATTTTTTCCATCCAGCACGTGCCCCGGGAGGAGAATGAGCAGGTCGATCAGCTCGCGAAGCATGGTCCCCGGGTGGGGGTACCATCACCGACCTATTCCGCCCCTCCATCGAAGAAGGAGAGCTCATGGAGATAGATCAGCGGTCCTCGTGGATGGACCCGGTCATAGCCTTTCTTTCCACGGGAGAGTACCCGGAGGGGGTAGACAAGAAGAAGCTCAGGTACAAATCAGCGTACTACCTCCTCCAAGACGGGCAGCTGTACAGGAAGACTCTCTCGGGGATGTTGGCTCGTTGCGTAGCCGAGGGGGAGGTACAAAGAATCTTGGAGGAAGTCCACTCCGTGGAGTGCGGGAGTCACTCCGGGAGTCGGACCCTGGAAGGCAGGATCGTCAGGCAAGGGTATTTCTGGCCCACCCCGGGCCGTGATGCGACAGAGTTCGCTAGAAGGTGCCACAAATGCCAGCTGTTTGCCCCCTCCAGCTACAGCCTGCTCAACGGATCAAGAGTATCACAGCCCCCTGGCCCTTTGCCATCTGGGGAATGGATTTGGTTGGACCGTTCCCCCAGGCCAGTGGGCAGAGGAGGTTCCTACTGGTGATGATCGATTATTTCTCCAAGTGGTTGGAAGTGAAGACGCTGGCCAAGGTGACTTCTCAGGTCGTCAGGAACTTCGTTTGGGGGGAGATCATCTGCCGCCATGGGCTACCCCAGACTATTGTCACGGACAATGGACCCCAGTTCGCCAGCGCGGAGTTCACCAGTTTTTGCGAGCAGCTTGGTATCGACCTCAGGTTCGCCTCAGTCCGTCACCCCAGAAGCAACGGGCAGGTGGAGGCCGCGAACAAGATCATTGTCAACCTCCTAAAGAAGGTGGAAAACCTGAAGGGGAGCTGGGTGGAGCAGCTTCCTGCAGTTCTCTGGGCCCTGAGGACCACCCCCAACACAGCTACAGGGGAGACCCCCTTCAAACTCTCTCATGGGTGCGAGACAGTGCTCCCCGTGGAATTTGAAGTTCAAACACCTCGAGTTGTTGCGGCCGGAGGAGGCAGGGAAGAATGGCAGACTGAGAACGGGGGAGAGCTGCGACTCTCCCTTGACATGGTAGAAGAACTGCGAGACCTTTCCGCCGTCCGACAAGAAGAGGTGAAGAGGAGGATGGCCAAGTACTTTGACAAGCACGTCAGAGTCAAGCAATTTGTGGAGGGGGACTTGGTGCTGAAGAAGGTGGATGCAGCAGGGAGATCTGCGACTGTGCGGAAGCTCAACCCCAGCTGGGAAGGTCTCTTTATTGTAAAAAAGGCTTTAAGATCAGGGGGGTATCGACTCCAAAATATGGAGGGCGGGACCCTGAGTCTCACCTGGAGTGGTGACGACTTGAAACGTTTTTTCCCTTGAAACATGTAAGTGATGCTTTGATCTTTAATAGAAGTTCTTTTAACACATCTATGTTGTCACAATGAGTTTGCATGAAGTAAAGTGTATGTAGACCCCTAGCAGATCCCGCTGTCAGGTTCTCACCTAGCTGACAGGGCTGGAAGTCAATCAGAGTCATCCTTAGACCTCGAGCAGATCCCGCTGTCAGACTCTCACCTAGCTAGCAGGGCATGAAGTCACTCGATGGTATCAGTCCCAGACCCCGAGCAGATCCCGCTGCCAGGCTCTCACCTAGCTGGCAGGGCTGAAAGTCACTCGGTGTCATCCTTAGACCTCGAGCAGATCCCGCTGTCAGGCTCTCACCTAGCTGAGAGGGCTGGAAGTCACTCGATGGTATCAGTCCCGGACCCCGAACAGATCCCGCTGCCAGGCTCTCACCTAGCTGGCAGGGCTGGAAGTCACTCGGTGTCATCCTTAGACCTCGAGCAGATTCCGCTGCCAGGCTCTCACCTAGCTGGCAGGGCTGAAAGTCACTCGACGGTATCAGCCCTAGACCCTGAGCAGATCCCGCTGCCAGGCTCTCACCTAGCTGACAGGGCTGGAAGTCACTCGGTGTCATCCTTAGACCTCGAGCAGATCCCGCTGTCAGGCTCTCACCTAGCTGACAGGGCTGGAAGTCACTCGATGGTATCAGTCCCGGACCCCGAGCAGATCCCGCTGCCAGGCTCCCACCTAGCTGGCAGAGCTGGAAGTCAATCGGTGTCATCCTTAGACCTCGAGCAGATCCCGCTGTCAGGCTCTCACCTAGCTGACAGAGCTGGAAGTCACTCGATGGTATCAGTCCCGGACCCCGAGCAGATCCCGCTGCTAGGCTCTCACCTAGCTGGCAGGGCTGGAAGTCACTCGGTGTCATCCTTAGACCTCGAGCAGATCCCGTTGCCTGACTCTCACCTAGCTGGCAGGGCTTGAAGTCACTCGATTGTATCAGTCCCGGACCCCGAGCAGATCCCGCTGCCAGGCTCTCACCTAGCTGACAGGGCTGGAAGTCACTCGGTGTCATCCTTAGACCTCGAGCAGATCCCGCTGTCACGCTCTCACCTAGCTGACAGGGCTGGAAGTCACTCGATGGTATCAGTCCCGAACCCCGAGCAGATCCCGCTGCCAGACTCTCACCTAGCTGGCAGAGCTGGAAGTCACTCGGTGTCATCCTTAGACCTCGAGCAGATCCCGCTGTCAGGCTCTCACCTAGCTGACAGGGCTGAAAGTCACTCGATGGTATCAGTCCTGGATCCCGAGTAGATCCCGCTGTCAGGCTCTCACCTAGCCGTCAGGGCTGGAAGTCACTCGGTGTCATCCTTAGACCTCGAGCAGATCCCACTGTCAGGCTCTCACTTAGCTGGCAGGGCTGGAAGTCACTCGATGGTATCATCCCTGGACCCCGAGCAGATCCCGCTGCCAAGCTCTCACCTAGCTGGCAGGGCTGGAAGTCACTCGGTGTCATCCTTAGACCTCGAGCAGATCCCGCTGTCAGGCTCTCACCTAGCTGACAGGGCTGGAGGTCACTCGCTGTCAGGCTCTCATCTAGTTGACAGGGCTGGAGGTCACCCAGGAAAGTCCCGCACCCCCCAGGCAGTGCCTAACAAACTTGGCCCTTCTGAGATTAAGGGGAGAACTCGGCGGGGGCGAGCTCGGGCTCGCTAATTCAGCTCGGGCTCGGCAGAAGGGTGACGAGCCAGGCCCTTGAACCTCGCCGAAGGGAGGCGAATCCCGCCAGGACACCTCGCCCCCGCTAAGTTTAACTTGGAAAAATTTAAAGAATTTGGTCTCATATTGATAAGGTTATGGGCTGCTCGCGTGCGAGCAAGAGCGAGTCCTAAGAATGGGCGAGCTCTCAAGACATGCTCCCAGGGACGAGTCCTAACGATTATCCTACTCGCAGTACCTACCTATGCGAGGTCGCTGGGGAGAGTGCTCGCAGACAAGCAAGGCACGACAGAGAAATCCAGCAAAAGAAAGTATATGTATAATGACATTGCTATAATGGACAAAAGGTATCAAAAATATTCTTTCATTAAGTAAAAGTATTTACAGGTTGAGCTCGCCTCGGCAAGACTATAGGTTATGTACATTTAGACCTCGCTCCCCCGCCAGATTGGTGGTCTTCCTCGCCTTCGCCTGAAAGATCCTGGAAGCCCTTCCCGAACAACGCGTCCAGACTGTCTTCCTTCTCGCTGGGCGCCGCCGCCGGGAACAAGCTCGGCATCAGGTCTTTGGCGGAGATCTCCTCGCACCCCTCCACCAGCACCCCAGTGTCCATCATCTGGAGGGTGCACTCGGCGGCCTGAATGGAGTTGATCCGCAACCTCTCGGCGAGGTCGGCCTCGCCAAAGATCCTCGGCCTCTTGTAGGGGTGGGTAGGATCGGCGTCACTGGCCGAGAAGAAGATCTCCGCCTGACGGTGGACCTCGCGGGTAAGGTTCTGGTTCTCATCCTTCGGCTTCGCATTCGCCCCCTCCAGCTCGGCAAGCCGGGCGCGAAGCTGGCTGATCTCCTCCTCCCGCTCCGCATTGCGAGCCCGCAGCTCCCCGACGGCGTTGACATCCTGACAGAAGAAAAGTTCATTAGTGACAGTGCAAAATATTTCAAGTGAAAGAGGCAAGAGGAAGCCCGATACTCACCAACCCGCCGGCGGCCTGGACGAGAAGACCCTCGGCGATGCCGAGCCGCCTCGCCTGATCAGCGACCTTGTCTTTGGCGACGTCGCGGGCTTGCTCGACTTTTTGGAGTTGGTTGCTGAGGCCGAAGCTGCGGCGGGTCAACATGTGGTGAAGCTCCATGGCCCGCAGGTGGGCCTGCAGGCCCTCATGGCCGAGCTGCCGCAGGGTCATATTCTTGTAGGCCTCGACGTCCTCCCGACCATATAGGCCGAAGCCGATTGCGTGTTGGATCCCTAGTAAGATTTGGGCTAGGTTCACTAAGTTAGGATCATATGACCCACAATGTATAGCCAGGGTCATAGTTGTGTCCTAGAGTGTAGGCCAAGTCCTTAGAGTCAACATCACATGGACCAGCTATCAACAAGACTGTCAGAGACTCAAGACTTATAAGATTTCAAGACTCTGTAAAGTGAGTTCGACTTTCGTAGAACTCAGGTCGACGATTGTCGTGCTCAGTTCGACGATCTCAGAGTTAATTCTCTGAGCTGAGCTCGACGAACTTTATTCTTTGGTCGACGAATCTTTGGACTACTACAACATTCTGTCAAGACTATGTTCTCTAGTCTCAGGTCGACGAACTTAGTTCTCTGCCCGACAAATTCTGGATTATCTACTTCAACAACTTAGAACCAGAAGACATGTGTCGACACTCAGAGTATATGTCGACACCAACTGAGTCGACACTAGAAGAACTTGTGTCGACACACAAATCATCAGTCGACACTCAGAGTATATGTCGACACCAACTGAGTCGACACTAGAAGAACTTGTGTCGACACACAGGATATCAGTCGACACTTTGAAAAGGTTGTGTCGACACCACACAGAAGACTTGTGTCGACACACAGGATATCAGTCAACACCACCTGTGTCGACACCAGGAGTAATTGTGTCGACACACAGAATATTTGACAACTCCAGAAACTCAGCTCGACGAAATCAAATCTTAGGTCGACGAATTCTGGAGACTTTAACTTTCATTCCAGATACAACTGTGAATATTCTAAGTCCAGAATAGTTGCTGAACTACAGTCGACGAACACAGTTATCAGCTCGACGAATTCTATCATCAGTTCAACGATTCCAGACTTAGTATTTATTCCTTCTGTCCTTAGTCTATGACAATAATTTCTGAATGATTAATGACAAAATATTCTCTGAATATTACCGTTGGACGGTACATTAATCACGGCTTTCATCAGAATTATTGTTTTCCATTTTTCCAAGGGACAGTTGGGGAAAGAAATCAATGCAGTTTATTTTCAAAGACCGCCATCATTGATTGCCGTAGAAGGATTCAAATTTCGAAAGAAAATTCCCTCAGGAAATATAAAAAGAAATTTTTCTCTCTTTCCTGACAGTAAGTAAGAACGAAAGAAAGCAAGCAAGAACAATCAGAGTACCAGAGCAATTGCAGAGACACAACATTCACAGACACAGAGATTTTCAATCAGTCTGTCTTCAACAGTTTCTCTGCTCCTGCTCCTTTCATGAAAGCTCTGATACAAAAAGATCTGCTCTCAGAAGAAGAAGAACAATCATACAAAATCAAGAGTCTTCTTACTTCAACAATGCAGGACTTCCAAGGACAACAACTATAAAATCTGTCAAGAAGATCCTGCAGATAAATGCTAAAAGCTTGAAGGCCTATCACCCTGCAACAAGTCTTCCATATTTCCCTGAACCATTCAATATCTCAGGGGGAGCCATTTGCTACCATCAATAATCCACAAGTCTTCTCTCTGATTGTTGACAGAGAAGACATAATCAACTCTCTCACCCCCACTGTGTAAATGTTTGTCATCTCCCTTCAAAAGTGATTCCTGGTTACAAGTCACCTGATTAAAAGACTTGGAGATTTGGTTTTTGAGCACCTGATCAAAAGCTCATTGGTGTCAGACACCTGATCAAAAACCTGAGTAGATTCCTACCAGGGTGGTAGAAGAGTGGATGTACCCAGGTTGGGGAACCACTATAAATTTCTTGTGTCGTCTGGTTGTCATTTCTTTTGTTTTCTTGCTGTGGCTGTGGTAGTTAGTTTCTGTGTTTTTATATTTTGATTTATTTACTACTGCACTTAGACTAATCTGCATTATCCAGCAGAGAATTTTATGAAAATCTAAATACTCTATTCACCCCCACTGTAGAGTATTTCTGATCTAACTGCTCACTTTCAATTGGTATCAGAGCGGGTTCCTTTGGTTGTACAAGCTAACACTTGAACCAAAGATCCTTTGTTAGATATAAATTTTTTTTTTATTTCCATATTAGATTTATATACACAACTATGACACAAAACAAGGACTATGAAATCACCAGACCTCCAGTTTGCAACCTAAACAGGTTTGCCATCTGGAAGGCAAAAATTAAATTATACATGAATTCTATTGATGATGATATATACAACTCTATTTTGACAGGTCCTCCTCAAACCTCAACTTCTGCAACATCTACAAGCACTACTGCAGTTCCACCACCTGAGTGGACTGAAGCCCAGAAGAAGGCAAAGATAGCTGATGCCAAGACTATGAACATACTGACACAGACTATGTCAGATGATATTTTTCAGGTGGCTGAATGCACCTCAGCTAAAGCCATCTGAGATTCACTAAATCAGATGGTGACTGGTTCAACTGATGAGAGAAAGGATAGGAGATCCAACCTCATATCCTTATATGAGAACGTCAAGAAAGAAGAAGCTGAATCAGTAACTGATATGTATAACAGGTTAAGCTCAATCATCAATGAGCTAAAATCCTTGGACAAGGACATCACCCTCACAGAGGTGAATGACAAGATCCTGATGTGCTTCCCAAGCTCATGGGATTTAAGGATCTTGCCCATCAAGGAGGCCAGAAGCCTGAATGAGATATCTACAGAATCTCTATTGGGCAAGTTAAAGTCTTATGAACAACTGATCAAGTCCAGGGAGGCAGCAGAGCAAAGGACACCTCCACCAGCCAGAAAAGAGCAAAGTATAGCTTTCAAGGCTACTGAGGAGACAGAGACATCAACATCAAATGAAGAGCTCATGAGTCTATTTGTCAGAAGATTCTACAAGATGACAAGATAGGACTTCAGAAGAAAGTCATCTAGGCAAGATGACAAACCCATGTATGATAAAACACCAACTAAAGAAGTGGTGTGTTTTGGGTGCAGGAAACCTGGGCACTTCCTCTCTGAGTGTCCAGAGAACCAGAAGAAAGAGAAGATAAGAGATAAAGACACCAAGAAACAGCACACCAGCAAAACTTCTTCCAACAAATACAAGAGGAAGGAAAAAGGTTTTGTGGCTGAAATCTGGAGTGAAACTGAAGATGAATCAACATCTTCCAGCTCCAGTGAAAATGAGGAAGAAGCAAGGGCTAAGGAGGTTTGCCTCATGACAGTTGATGCTTCCAGGAGCCATTCAGAAGAAGAGGAATCAGACAATGAAGAAGCTTCAGATTCAGAAGCTGATAAGGTACTATCTTCTTTTGATTACACTTCAGATTCTTTTAAAATTGAATTTAAATCAATGTGTATAGACTTAATAAATTCAGAGAAAGAGATTAAAACCCTTAGGGAAAAATTAGGAAATTTAGAAAACATTAACTCTGAAAATAATAGGTTAAAAAATGAATTATGCTTAGCTAATGAGCAAATAACATTGTTAAAAATTGAGCTTTGTGAGACTAAACAACTTGAGGAAACTCTTAATGGAAGAAGCCTCAAGCTGATGGACATCACAAGCACTGTGAATGCCAGACTTAATGGCAAGCTAGGCTTGGGTGATTCATCAGGTTTGCCCCCCATTCTCAGGAAGAACATCTTAACAACCCCCATAAAATTTGTCACTGCTAAGGGAAAAGAAAAAGTAACCAATAAACGACATGGTTCGAAAACCGTTAGTCTAAAAGACTAAGTCCTATCTTCCCCCACCCCTTCCCCCATGGTCCCGAGGCACCGAGCGAAGAGGAAGAAAGGGGAGGACTTGAGGGTGAAGAGTAATCAAGAAACAGATGACAGCGGACCTATACTAGCAATTTTTATAGTACATGTAGTAGTAAGGTAAAATATGAAAAGTAACCTTAACTTATACGGAAACATATAAGCAAGTGATATTCTACAAGGCTCCCATCGTATAAAAAATCGCATACCAATTTATACGTTGGGGTGTCAGTTATTAACAACAATATATATATATATAAAGAATTTAACCTTAATTTATAAACTTGCCCACACAAGCTTATAGACCAATGAGTCGTTTTGCAGGGCCTATTGTATAAGCGTCCCATACCACTTATACAATAGGTGACAAAGGTTTTATGCTATGATTATGCTATGACATGCAAGTGGGTTATGATGCGATCATGCAAGTGCAACTCACCCACTCGACTCTGTGCACACAGATCTTTAGTTCCCCCTTTCTGGAGCCTCACCTCCCAGGATATCTCTGTAGTGGCAGACGGAAGCGGTGGGTTGGGTCTCGCCCACCTCTAAACCAGTAAAGCACTACCGGTCAGACCTATCGTACGCCTCAACGCTGGTGCACAAAGCGGACTACTGCGTACTCTTGCCGGCTGGCGCACCAGACTTCTGTTGGCGAAGTGCTAGCCACACTTGCCGAGTCAACGTATTGACATCGGTGCATCGACACTCCAATACCGAAGACCCACCACCTTATTTTATGCACATGCAACCTTATGTATCAGCACCGAGCCAAAGCTCCCCGGACCATCCCGTCCGTCACAAACATCAACCGAGGCAAAGCTCGCCGGACCATCCTGCCCCTCACAAATATCAACAGAGTCAAACCAACTTCCCGAGACACCGGGGTGTGTGAAAGTGAACCCCTAATTATTCTAGCTGCTCTTTAAGATTTATCACTCTTACCGTTTACGTTAGCCCAGGACTGCCCAAGGTATACCCCGTGAAGGGCTCTCGAAGGCACTAGGAACTACGATGAGATTACGCCCAAAGCTCCCTTTCGCAAGACACTTACTATTATTGGTTGCTACCCGATTTCCCGACCCTTAATTAATTTTACTGAATTTAGCTGTAGTGCATTAAACACTTCCTCCCTACGGGGAAGACGATCTTTCGTCAATCCCGTGCACCGCCTAACTCTAGCCAATCCATCCCTCTACTCATCCTACTAAAAATAATGAACTTATTTTTATCCATCCAAAGCAGCATACCACTAATCTCAAGACATGCATCAAATTATACTCGAACATAATTTCTGCAATTTTTACTATATGCAGACCACTTAAGCTATATGACCCGTAAAATGGGAGGTACAACAAATAATCATCCAATACTCCTAAAATAATTATTGGAGGGCCATTATGAGCTTTGAGGACTAAATCCAGAGTTTCACAATTTTCCTATTTATCTGATAATTTATATAATTAATTTAGTAGCCAAAAATCCCATGTTTGAACATGAAGTACCAATTTCAGATAAGATAATATTCCCCCAAATTTTTGTTAAATACAATATGAATATATAACTCAAAATCCAAAGCCTCAAAATTTTCCAATAAGGTTTAAACCCTTAATTTTAATTTCAAATATATCCCATAATAATTCATTTTAAGAGAATTTACAGCATTAATAGTTCCAAAAATTCAGAGAAAATTCATGAATGATTGTAAGGGCATATAAGTACTCTAGATCAAGTTTCATATTTTATCATTGAATAATAAAGTCTATATTTGATTTTTTTCATAATATTCTAAGTTAAGGGGCTACGAACAAAGTATAGCAATTATCCATAAAAAAAAATCCAAATAAATTCTCATATGAGCATACTGAATTAGGAACACTAATTCTCAAGCTTCATAATTTTTCAACAAGTATTGAGCTCTGTAAGAATTATTTAGCAAGTTCCCAAATATTTGAGGTTGTGAAGTAGGTACCCTAATTATGTATCTAAAAATTCCATTAAAATTCATAGATGATCAATATGGTCTAAAACTACCTCTGCCAAATTTTCATGACCTTTCAATGACAGTGAGATCATAATAGTCAAATTATTAATTAGGGCAATCCCAAGTGTTACAAATGAAGTGCTAAAAATATTGGTCCAAAATTCCCAAATAAATTAACAGAGGCTCAATATATCCTTATTCCCACACTACCAAAATTTCATTATATTTCAAGGAGTTTTGCTAACCTAATTTAGCACTACAAGTTTTATGCCCTAAGCTAGGGTTAGGGTTTTGTGGGCCATACCCTTTTCAAAATCCTTCAAGATTTTTACCAGAGGGGTTTATCTACCATAGGACCCTCCATACAAAATTTCAAGTTCATCCAAGGTGTTTAGGACTCATGCCCTTCACAAGGTACAAAAGTCCTTCCTTAGGGTTTGGCCTAGGATCTTAGGGCAAGGCAAATCAATTCCAATCTACCCCACATTCCATGGGGAGGTGCTAAATGCCATACCAAGTTAGTGACCCAAATTTCAGCCTCTGTTGAGGTGATTTGACCACTCAAAATCAAAAGTGTACTTTTTAACCAAAATACCTTCATTAAGGTAAAGTTAGGGTTAGGTCAATACCTATTCAAAACACATCCAAATGAGGTGAAACTTTATACAGAGACATAGCATGAGTCCAGGGACCACTCACCAAAATTTGGCAGGGTTTGGAGGTCATTAGACCACATAATTGAATTACCTTATTATTATTAAATAATTTCCAAAACTATATAAAAATGTTCCCCAAAAATTCTCATTTTTGGGCAGGACCTAGATATGGTCTAGTGTGACTCCCTGCCAAAATTTCAAATCATTTGAGCCAAATATGAAGTGGGGGCACTGAGTTTAATTTCTGCCTAGCCCTAGGTGTAGGCCCCACCAAAATGGGTGCCCTAGTCCAACCAGAGGTCCAAATGGGTTCAGATCAATTTTGAATTAAAGTAGACACTAAGGGCTACAAAGTTCATGTTGGTGACTTTTTCAGCAGAGGGGCCTAAGTATTTTTAAAATTTAAAACCATTAAATAGAAGTAGTGTGACAGAAATTAAATAATCAGAATTTTAAATATTATAGTTTAGAATCATTTCCCGCACGAATCTTGGCGCAATTAGACGGAATCCTATCTTCTAGCTCCAACCGACGGCTGCGATTCGTCCCGCCTGGAGCTCCTTCCAAACGCCATCGCCGGCGATCCGGCCACCTCCCCGGCCGGCCACCGCCACCACCACCTCCGTTGAGGTGGTGGCCGTCGGCAGGCGGCGGCTTGGCCGCCGGAAGCCCCTTTTCCGGCGAACCCAACAAGCTCAAAATCATGAAAAAACCAGAAAATTTCTGAATTGGATCAGACTCAATTGAGCCCGAAACTTGGCCCTAGTGAATGATATGATCTATCGATGTGAAAAGGAGTGGAGGAAGACCTTGCTGGGCGGCTGTAGCCTTGCCGATCACCGGTAAACCATTTTGGTGGTGGTGGTGGTCGGATTTCTGCAACAACACTATGAAACTGCTTGGCTCCTTCAGGTAAATGGTGGGACTGACTCCTTGGAGTCCAGTGAAGGTTTTAAGATGAAGAGAAGGGGTGTTAGGTGTCTGTAGGGAGGTTTGCCATTATTGGCCTTAGTCAACAATGGCGGCCATGGTAGGTAGGGGGAAAAGCAGGCTGCAGCCAGTCAAGGAGTAGCTGGTTGGATTGGGGATGCATTCCTGGTCTTAAAGCAATGAATGAGAGGTTGGGGAAGGGGAAGGAGGAGCCCAAAGTCTTCCTCCATTATCTCTTCTCTTTCTCTCTCTTCCCTTAGGTGGATTTTTCTCTCTCCTTCATACCAAGCTGAATTGACTCCTACCTAACCCTATGACAGCCCACATGTCTATTTCATCCATCAAAGCAAGGTTAACGCAAGTGAATTGGGCTTGAGCTTGAGTTAGCCCATCTGGGCTAGCTTGACCCAAACCCAGGCTATGGTTGACCTAGGTCAATTTGGTCTTTGAGGTTGGCCATAATGGGTCCTTGGTGACCCATTGACCTCTCACTAGGGTTAGGAAGGTATTTGTGGGGTCCACTTGGCTAAGGGAACTTCAATTGGCCCTTGTGTAGGTCAGTTTGACCCAATGTAGGTTAGGTTGACCCATTTAGGGTTAGAGTTGACTTTGGTCAACTTAACCCTTTGGGCTGCCCTCCTTGGGTACTTAGTGACCCATTGATCCCACTTTAGGTCTAGAAAGTCCTTGGTAGGGTTAGTTGGGCTTACCAGGGCACATTGACCTTAGTTAGGGCACCTTGCCCAATTTAGGCCTATAGTGGTTCTAGGTCAACTTGGACACCCTGAGTTGACTTCAATGGACCCTTAGGGCTCTAATGGACCCTACAATGGGTTGATGAGACCATGGTGGGGTCTTGGAGTCTTGGTGAAGCCCCATGATCATCTTAAACAAGAGTTCAGAAATTTACTATGTGCAGACCATAGTGGTCTCACCCACATTCTTAGGTTTTCTTGGTTTTCTTGGGCTTCCTAGGGTTTTGTCATGACCTAGTCATGACCAAAACCACTCTTGGGGGTGTAATTGGAAATGAGATGTTACATTGAACCTCTATCCATGCATGATGCAGAGCAAGATCCCCACTGGATCATTACAATGCATGAGGAATTAAATCAGTTTGAGAGATGTAAAGTTTGAGATTTGGTTGCAAAGCCTCAAGACTACCCAGTCATTGGAACCAAATGGGTCTACAGAAACAAGCTGGATGCACAAGGAGTAATAGTGAGGAATAAAGCCAGGCTTGTTGCACAAGGATATATGCAAGAAGAAGGAATAGATTATGACTACACCTTTGCACCTGTTGCAAGGTTGGAAGCAATCAGAATATTCCTTGCCTATGCAGCTTACAAGAGATTCAAGGTCTATCAAATGGATGTGAAAAGTGCATTCTTGAATGAAGTACTCAAGGAAGAGCTGTATGTTGAACAACCTGCAGGTTTTGTTTCTCCAACTCATCTCTCTTATGTTTACAAATTGCATAAAGCTCTCTATGGTGTAAAGCAAGCTCCAAGAGCTTGGTATGAGACTATAGCCAGCTTTCTGTTAGAGCATAAATTCATTAGAGACATTGTAGATAGACCACTTTTCACTAGACATCATAAGGATCAAATACTGTTGAGTACAAATATATGTGGATGACATAATATTTGGGTCTACTAATTCAAAATTGTACAAGAGATTCTCTGATCTCATGCATTCTAAATTTGAAATGAGTAGCATGTGTGAGCTTTCCTACTTCCTTGGTCTCCAAGTGAAGCAGCTCCCTGATGACATCTTCATCTCCCAAGATAAGTATGTTAAAGAGCTTATCAAAAAATTTGGAATGACTGATGGCTCAGCAAAGAAGACACCTATGGCTACAAATGCTGTAATTGATTCAGATGCACATGGGAAACATGTGGATCAGAAACTATATAGGGCCATTGTTGGATCCCTGTTATACCTTACAGCAAGCAAACCTGATATCATGTTTGCCACATGCCTTTGTGCTAGGTTTCAGGTGAACCCAAAAGAATCTCACCTTATTTTCCTCAAAAGAATTTTGAGATATATAAAGGGTTGTCTTAGTCTAGGCCTATGGTATCCCACAAAATCAGAATTTGAGTTAACTGGATACTCAGATTCTGATTTTGCTGGATGCATGGTGGATAGAAAAAGTACTTCAGGAACTTGGCAGTTCCTGGGTATGAGATTAGTATCCTGGTTTTGTAAGAAACAGTCATCTGTATCTACCTTAACTGCTGAGGCAGAATACATTGCAGCAGGTAGCTGTTGTTCCCAGATGCTGTGGATACAAAATCAATTACTAGATTATGCTATCAACTTAAATAATTAAACTCTACTTTGTGATAACACAAGTGCTATAGCCATAACACAAAATCCAGTCCATCACAGTAGGACAAAACATATAGACACTAAACATCATTTCATAAGAGAGTGTGGAGACAAAAACAAAATTAAGCTTGTCTATATGTACACTGATTTACTAAGTGCTGATATATTCACCAAACCTCTGGATGAGAGAAATCATCTCTTCTTTATAAATCAGCTGAGAATGATCAATGGAGAAGACTTAGTTTAGTTTAAGTCTGCACTTGACGAATTTGCCAGAGTTCGTCGAACGGAGCTCGACGAACTATGGAAAGTTTGTGAGATATTCGTCGAACGCAGGACGACGAACTCTCGTGAGTGAAGTTGTTTTCATCGAACGGAGATCGACGAATTCACTTCAGAAAACTTTCGTCGAACGGAGCTCGACGAAATGTCTTCAAATCTTCAGACAGAACTCGACGAATTATTTTGACTATTAATTATTTCGTCGATCTCAGGTCGAAGAATTTTTTAATTTTCGTGGAATGAAGTTTGTTGATTCATATTCTGAAAAACCTTATATCTAGGTTTTTCTTCGACCTCCGTCCCGCGCTTTCTGTTCTCTTGCACTTGATCGCCGTTTGTCTTTCTTGCAGGTGATTCCAATGGCTATTCCAGCAGGTGCCCTAACCGGAATGAAGTTTGACACGGGCTTTGACGTCGACTTCGAATCCTTTCAACCTTCAGATCCCATATTTCTGCATATACTGGAACTTCTGGAGGAACAAAAACTGAAAAATCTTATGTTCACAAGGATAAAACTGTCTGCAACTGAAATCAGAGAGTGAGTTTATACATCTACATCAGAGAACACTATGATCGGAACAATTGCGGGTAACTCTGTATCTTTATCTCCCGCTGTACTTACTGAAATTTTTGGATTGGTTAATGGAGAACAACAATTAGAAATTGATTCTGAAGAATATGAGATGATGCTGAGTTTAATGGGTTATGCTGGAGATAACCCAAATAAGTTGTTAAAGAAACACTTATCTGCCGAATACAAATTCTTTGCAGATATTATAGGAAAGGTTTTGCTGGGCAAGCATACTGCCCATGACTACATTACCAGACACCAGTTTCTGGTTATGTGCGCAGTAATTAATAAGAAGGAAGTGGATTGAGCTCAAATCATATTTGATTTGATAAAAAAAAAGAACAACAAGAAGGAAGTATGCTTTGGAAGGATCCTAGGGATCTTCCTGAAAGAAAAAACTGATGAATCACCGGTATCACCGACCATATTCATAAATGCCAGTAAAAGGCTAACCTGTGTCTTATTTGGCCGGTGGGAGAGGACCATTACCAAGCCATCTAAGGCTTCAACCTCTTCCACCCCAACTTCTGAAAGCACCAGGGCTGTAAGAGCCACTCCCCACCCCTGATGAAGAGATCTTTCCACCCTCATCATCTCTTCCAGCTATTCCACCTACACTTCCACTAACAGTCCCAACCATCTCTCCAACTCCACAACCACACCAACAACCTTTACTGCAACAACAACAACACTCTACCCCTGTTCCTACTCCACCTACATCTCCACAAATTGATCTTCCAGAAATCCCATCTTCCACCCTTCAGGAAAACCAACCACCAACACCACCTGATTCCCCCCATGACATATATATTCCCTCAACACCACCTTCATCTCCTCTTCCACCTCACCTATCCTCCATTCCAACTTTTGATCTTCTGACCTCCCCTCTCTATTCTCCTCCTCAGTATATCATTCCTCCACATGTTTCTACTCACACAACATCTGCAACATCCACTGCTCCAACATTGGACCCCTCCACCATATCTTCCATCATTGCTATCATCACACCCCTCATAAAATCAATCATAGCAGAGGCCATTATACCTCTTGCTACCTCTATATCTACCCTTTCTGCTCAACTTTCTGCCTTCACTGCTGCCCCCTCTTCCTTCAGGGGCCTGGCTCCAGTATACACTGAAACCAGACAGGGGGAGATGCTTAATGAAGAAGCTG
The DNA here is from genome assembly GCA_039583875.1 of Platanthera guangdongensis. Lineage (NCBI taxonomy): Eukaryota > Viridiplantae > Streptophyta > Magnoliopsida > Asparagales > Orchidaceae > Platanthera > Platanthera guangdongensis. The sequence goes on along the minus strand of CM077163.1, from coordinate 129,376,699 downwards.
CAATTGCTCCAGCAGCAACAACAGTTCAAACACCAGCTCCAGTAACAGCAGAGGCAGAAGCACTAATAGCAGATGCAGATTTTATTACTAATGACAGAGATTTAATTGATTTAATTCATTTCATTGAAACTGACATGGACCTTGATGAGTCAGTCCCTGAAGAGACAGTTGCTGAAAACATTCTTTCTGTTTCTGAATTCATAATTAATCCCACAGAAAACTTAGTTGATTTATTGAAAAATTTTGATACTGCCTTTCTGAATTATATTCCAGCAATACCTACTAAGCCATCCTTGATTATTGTACCATATACCTCTCCAATCTCTCCTAAAGTTGCTAAGCAACTTAGAGATAGTTTTGTTATTTCAAAGCCAGTAGTCATGCCATCTCCAGAAGAAGTTATTTCTGTTCCAACATTTGTAATGGATGACTCACCCATACCAAATCTGGATGATTTGATTTTGGCTTATATGGAAGAAGAAAGTAAGGCAGCTGCTGAAAGCACTGTCAGAACCAGTTCTCCAATCTCTTCTATGGCTTCTTCTCCTGGTGCTGTTGAAGTTTCTGCTCAAGCTCCTGAAAAGCCAATCATTTCTGCTGAGGCTCTGAAAGCACTCAATGACCTATATGATAACCCTCAGGGATCAGATAATGATAATGATGATGATGATGAGGAAGATGATTCAGATGATGAACCTAAGAGGAAGCAAGTATCCAAGAAAAGAAAAGCCTCTCCTCCTCCTGCTCCTAAGCCTAATCTAATGACACTCCTTATTATATTCTCCAAAAGATAACTCCATACAAAGGGATCGCAGCCTGGATGTGGCTGTCTAAAAATCAGCAGAAGGAAAGGAAGAAAAGCAGAAGGTACTCTCCTCCTCCAGTTCACAGATTCAGAAAAGATCCACCTCCTCCAGCTGCTGGTGCTTCAAGCACATCTTCTCAAAGATCTGCCCCACTTCAAACATATCAAAGACACCGAGGGAGATCATATGAAAGCAGTCAGCACATGCAGCATTCTTCAGGAAAACAACATCAACAGCAGCAGTAACATCAACAACAACAACAACAATCCACTGAACATCAACCAGCTGAAGGCTCTAAAAGACCATCTTCTCCTCCTGTTCGTTTTGAAGATCCTGAAACAGCTACTACTGCTAGAATGACCAGATTCCAAGAAATTATAGGCCTTTCTATGATTAACAAAGCCAAAGCTGAAGGAAAAAATCCTTCTGAATATTCTACAATGTCAAAGTACAGGAAAGAGGAACTTAAAAGATTTGATAAAGCAAACAAGTTTTTCAATGTTGATGACTATATGAAGTTGCACCCAGAAGCAGTTGTCCCCAGAGCTACATCTTTGAAGATTATAGAGGCTGCTGACATGACCATGACAAAAGTGCAAGCTTCAGATCCCAAAAGAGAGATTGTGTTTACAAAGCTTGGAGAGAAGAGCAAGCAAAAAATGCCAAAAGAAAAGAAACAGAAGAAGTAAATTTTGAACTCTTTTGTTTTCTACAATTATCTATAACTGCTCTATATTCTGAATAAAGCTTATGTATATATATCTGCTGCATGTGTTATTGATCTCTGCCAGATATATGCTTTTTCTGCTTTGTTTATTTTTCAATTTTGATTTGAGTCTGTAATTAGTGACATCACCCAAATAGGGGGAGATTGTTGGATCCCTAGTAAGATTTGTGCTAGGTTCACTAAGTTAGGATCATATGACGCATAATGTATAGCCAGGGTCATAGTTGTGTCCTAGAGTCTAGGCCAAGTCCTTAGAGTCAACATCACATGGACCAACTATCAACAAGACTGCTAGAGACTCAAGACTTAGAAGATTTTAAGACGCTGTAAAGTGAGTTCCACGTTCGTCGAACTCAGGTCGACGATTGTCGTGCTCAGTTCGACGATCTCAGAGTTAATTCTTCTAGCTGAGCTCGACGAACTTTATTCTTTGGTCGACGAATCTTTGGACTACTACAGCATTCTGTCAAGACTATGTTCTCTAGTCTTAGGTCGACGAACTTAGTTCTCTCCCCGACGAATTCTGGATTATCTACTTCAACAATTTAGAACCATAAGACTTGTGTCGACACTCAGAGTATATGTCGACACCAACTGAGTCGACAGTAGAAGAACTTGTGTCGACACACAGATCATCAGTCGACACTCAGAGTATATGTCGACACTAACTGAGTCGACACTAGAAGAACTTGTGCCGACACACAGGATATCAGTCGACACTTTGAAAAGGTTGTGTCGACACCACACAGAAGACTTGTGTCGACACACAGAATATTTGACAACTCCAGAAACTCAGCTTGACGAAATCAAATCTTAGGTCGACGAATTCTGGAGACTTTAACTTTCATTCCAGATACAACTGTGAATATTCTAAGTCCAGAATAGTTGCTGAACTCCAGTCGACGAACACAGTTATCAGCTCGACGAATTCTGTCATCAGTTCGACGATTCCAGACTTAGTATTTATTCCTTCTGTCCTTAGTCTATGTCAATAATTTCTGAATGATTAATGACAAAATATTTTCTGAATATTACCGTTGAACGGTACATTAATCACGACTTTCATCATAATTATTGTTTTCCATTTTTTCAAGGGACAGTTGAGGAAAGAAATCAATGCAGTTTATTTTCAAAGACCGCCAGCATTGATTGCCGTAGAAGGATTCAAATTTCGAAAGGAAATTCCCTCAGGAAATATAAAAAAAGATTTTTATCTCTTTCCTGACAGCAAGTAAGAAAGAAAGAAAGAAAACAAGAACAATCAGAGTACCAGAGCAATTGCAGAGACATAACATACACAGACACAGAGATTTTCAATTAGTCTGTCGTCAACAGTTTCTCTGCTCCTGCTCCTTTCACGAAAGCTCTGATACAAAAAGAAGATCTGCTCTCAGAAGAAGAACAATCATACAAAATCAAGAGTCTTTTTACTTCAACAATCCAGGACTTCCAAGGACAACAACTATAAAATCTATCAAGAAGATCCTGCAGATAAAGGCTAAAAGCTTGAAGGCCTATCACCCTGCAGCAAGGCTTCCATATTTCCCTGAACCATTCAATATCTCAGGGGGAGCCATTTGCTACCATCAATAATCCACAAGTCTTCTCTCTGATTGTTGACAGAGAAGACATAATCAACTCTCTCACCCCCACTGTGTAAAGAGTTGTCATCTTCCTTCAAAAGTGATTCCTGGTTACAAGTCACCTGATCAAAAGACTTGAGGATTTGGTTTTTGAGCACCTGATCAAAAGCTCATTGGTGTCAGACACCTGATCAAAAACCTAAGTGGATTCCTACCAGGGTGGTAGAAGAGTAGATGTACCAAGGTTGGGGAATCACTATAAATTTCTTGTGTCGTCTGGTTGTCCTTTCTTTTGTTTTCTTGCTGTGGCTGTGGTAGTTAGTTTCTGTGCTTTTATATTTTGGTTTATTTACTACTGCACTTAGACTAATCTGCATTATCCAGCAGAGAATTTTATGAAAATCTAAATACTCTATTCACCCCCCTCTAGAGTATTTCTGATCTAACTGCTCAATTTCAGGGCGTAAGCGTGACCGGTGGCGGGCTCGCGGTCATGCCAGGAAGGGTGCAGGGTGGAGATGGAAACCCGGTGGGCCAGCTCGTCCCACTGCACCATGGGCTCGCCCGCTGAGTCTTTCCACCGCCCCCCAAAGCTGAAGAGGGGATGAAGTTTCGGCGCCCCGCTCTCGCGAGCCGCCCTCTTCGCCGAAGGAGGTGGGGAGATCGTCGCAGGTGGAGCAGGAGCCTCGCCGCCCTTCCGCCCCTTGCTGATGATCTCCTTCAGCGGGCTCTTCGGCGACGCTTCGGGGATGGTCTCGGGCGAGCTCATACACTTGGGGCTGGATTGATGTTGATGTTGTTTTCCACGCGGAGCGAGCACGGCTTTCTTCATCTTTTTTTGGTAATTGCTGGCGGTGTGGCGGGTTCGATCCCGCATCCTCAGAACGCCTCGTGCTGGAAGTGGGTTGGGAGAAGGCTGCCTCATCTCGGCAGGCCGCTGCCTTCTCGCGAGCAAGGGGGTCCGGGTACAACCCCGAGTCCGCAAACGGCGGGTTCACGGGAATTAGCCGCTCCCCTGCAAGAAAAAACTTGGAAAAAGTTAGAAGATTTTTGACAGCAGTATGGCAAGATCGGCAACCTGGCGAGCTCGGCGATGTGGAGAGAACAATACCTTCGCCGGGTAGGACGGGGAGAAGCGCGTCGAGGCCCCTTCGCAGGAAGGCGACCTCGAAGTCCTTGTGGAGGAAAAACTTGTGGAGGTCGGTATCGTTGCCGGATACGGTCGGGGGGCGGTAGACCTCCTCGCCCTTTTGCTGCGGCGAGTACGGGATGTTGCCGAGATCGCCCTTGATAAAGGCGATCTTGGTCATCCAGTTGTGGTGCTTGTTCGCGATTTCGCGAACTTTGATCAGCGAGCCGCCGAAGTAGGCGACCCCATCCGGCGTCGCCTTATAAGAGAAGAGTTTCCTGAATACTGTCAGGTTGAACTTAATTCTCTCTCGCCGGAGATAGCTCGCGAACGCCACCATCATAGCGATGGCGTTGGAGTTCAGCTGCGCGGGCACTGCGCCATATTATTTCAGAATCTGCCGGATCTCCGGCCAGAGGGGAAGGCGCAACCCCACCTCAAAGTGAGAAATGGGGAAGGCGAGCTCGTCATCATAAAAAGTATTGATGGCCTCCCCCCGCCTCGGCCGGCGCGCCTCGAAGCCCGACGGAACGTGGTCGCCAACAAATTCCGCAAGCTCCTCCTCGGTGGTATTCCCCTCGAAGAAGCAGTAATCGGTGAAGTGCAGGGCGCACTTGGTGCGGCCGTCGGCGTTAGGGTTGGTCTTGCCCATACTCGCAGAAGAAGGGATGGAGCGCGAGCAGAAAAGAGAAAAAGCACAGGAAGAGAGAGAGAAGAAAGCAGTTAAGGCGGTAGTACGGGGGTTGGTGGGGAGGGGACTATTTATAGAAAAAGTAATTGGGTGGCCAAGCTGTCCAATCGGCCCAGCTCGCCATCCCAGCTCGCCAACCCCCAGCTCGCCGGTTTTCGACGCGTTCCAACCGCCAAAGCTGTCCAATCGGCCCAGCTCGCCAACCACCAGCCCGCCGGTTTCCGTCGCGTTCCAACCGCCAAAGCTGTCCAATCGGCCCAGCTCACCAACCCTCAGCTCGCCGACTTCCGGCGCGTTCCAACCAAGACTAAGTCAAATAAAAGCAATGCATTATTTGAATACCGCATGTCTAAGAATGTTTAAAGTTATTTGAATACCGCATGTCCAAGAATGTCTAAGAATGTTTGAATACCGCATGTTCCAACCAAGGCTATGGTGATTTGACATGTCCTTCCTTGAGAAGGTAATCTTCTCCTCTGGGGTGGGGTCTGAGATGTGGAGCCAACGCTCTTTCGGTACATGGTGTGGAGGCTCGCCTTCCGGGAAGCCTCAACTCCCCCCCCCGTGGATCACTCCGATCCCGCCTCGGGCCCCAACATCAGTCCGATCTTCACACCTGTCCTCCTCTGCCCGAGGCAGGACTTCCTCAATCCGCACCTCCCGGTGGTCCCGCTACTGCTGCTGCCCCCTGTTTTCTCTTAACTCGAGGAACTCCGGGCACGTGGCTGTGGCGTGCCCCTCTTCCTGGTGGAAGTCACAATAGGGTAACTCCACCCTGACTTCCCTTCTCCTCCTCTGCTGACCTCTCCGCCTCTGCATGACTATCACCATAGCCTGGTGCTGATTAGGGAAAGGAGGCCTCTGACCTTGCCTCCATCCAGGAGGGTGGAATTGACCCTGCCCCCCTGGAGATTGTCTCCTCCGTGGAAACCTCTCCGTCGCCTTGGTCTTGCCACTCCGGCTGCCTCCAGCCGAGCTGGTTGTTCGGCTCCTGACGCCCCCATCTGGGCTGCTGCTGCTGCTGTTCCCTCTGCCAGGGTTCGACTCTCCTTACCTCCTGAATTCGGCCACCTCCTGGCCCCTTCTCCTCTTCCGTAGCCCACCGGGCCAACTTCTTCGCAAACTCGGGGTATGACGCCTCCCCGTCGGCTTCCCTCGCCGCCCTCTACATTAACTCCTCATAGGAGAGAGGCGACACCCTCTTCAGTTCCATCCCGAAGAACCCTTGCTGCAGCCCCAAGGTGAAGACCATCATCAGGGTGTGCCCTGACATCTACAGGACCTGGGTGACCTCCTCTTGTAACCAGTCCACGTATCTTCCCAAGGTCTCGTTCACCCCCTGCTTGATGTGGAACAGAGATTTCGACTCCTTCCTCTTCTTGGAAGTGGTGAACCTCAACATGAACCCCCGGCGTAGGTCCTCGAATCAGTCGATTGAATTGGCCGGTAACTGGTGGAACCACTCCCTCGCCTTCTCCTTGAGGGTGATGACGAAGACTCTGCAGTTGAAGACATCTGACATCTTCCTTATCGACACCACATTCTCGAACCACTGGATGTGCTGGACCGGGTCGTCCTTCCCAGAGTAGTAGGATATCTCCGACTCCCTGAACCCCTCTGGAACTGGGGCAGAAGAAACCAACTCGATGAAGGGGATGCCTCCCCCTGCTGGGCGAGTTAGAGGATCTCGCACCCCCATCTCGCCGAACCGGCCACCACTCGCCGAGCCGCGGAACAACACTCGCCCCGGGAGATCTCCCTCCCTCCCCTCTTCTGCAACCTCCTTCCCAGCTCGCCGAGCTGGGGAATCCTCGCCTAGAGCCGGGGCGGCTGTGACTGGGACAGCTAGTGTCGAGCACTCGGCACGCGCGCCGAGTGCGAACCTGAAGAGGCCAAGCACCTCCTGCCTGAACTCCTCGAACATCCACACCGTGGCGAGAGGGGGAGGGGGGGTGGCGAGTCGGCCCTATCCGAACCTTGCCCTTCTCTTCCAGTCATCGAGTCTGCTGAAGATTTTCTGTGCTGACCACGCTCCACGCTCACCGCACTAAAATGTTGAAACCGAAAATTCGGTCTCTGTGGAGTTCACCCTCGGGGAAGAGGTGATCGTACACTTCTCTCTCGCGAGCTAAACGACTAAGGAAAAAGAACAGAGGACAGACCCAAGGGCTCAGTGTGGAGGTCCCACCACACACATGGAAGATCTTAGTGCGCTTCCCCTCCCTAGCCAAATGCCGAGCTAAGGGTATCTCAGAAAGCGCAAGAAGACCGGGGCACAAACATGGCTTCTGAGGTACCCCCTTGAGTCTATTTATAGATTTCTGAAAACGGCCTGCAAATAGCCAACTTCCGCTGTTCCGTAACTATGTGCAGCCCAACTGCGTCTGCCAACTGCGTAACTCCGCTGTTCTAACAGGCTATATGCAGGCCAACTGAGGCAAAATAGTAAAGATACATCACAAAAAAACTGGGCGAGTGGCCCTCTAAAACCTCCACTCGCCTGGGGCCGGCGAGTGCTCGATGGAGCTGACACTCGCCGCCTCTTCCCGGCCCTGGGCGAGTGCGGGCCCGACCTGCCCCACTCGCCTGCTGCTCGCCGAGTTCTTGGGGCAAGTGCGAGCCGACCTGCTCCACTTGCCCCTCACGCGATTCCACCCTGCCAGGGTGAGCTGAGGAGGTCACCAAGCTCTCGCCTCCTCCCGGATCGCTTGGGACTCGGACTGCTGAGTTTTGGCAGATCTGGCTCCTGTCGACCACTACTCGCCGGATATGGGGTTGTACATTCATGATTGAGAGTAATCATTGGAGGAAATGTGGAGGCTCCCCAAAACTCTCCCAAACAAAGATTCAGTGTAGAAAATTTGGTAGAAATATTAGAAGTGCTTGACGCACCTATGTTATTGTGCCAAGACACTCATAAGACGACACGATAGCCATGGGGGCCAACACATTGATGCAGAGCAGAGACGAGGACGAGTTTTGGGCCCATTCGGGGCTGATTTGGAGACTTACCATATATGCAGTGCCCAGATTGACGATCCGACTCCGTCGATGCGTCCGGATTCGCGCTGCGAATCAATTTCATATATAGCTTTGTATTTTTCGGATTTTATTTCATGTAGTTTTTGCCCCGAGACCAACAACCAGTCATAGCCGTTGATTCCGGGTGCCCTAATTTTTATTTCTTATAAATAGGTGGTTAGAGTTGCCGTCATTTCTCATTCCTTAATGAGTGGAGAGTTTTTTCCTTCATTCCGATGATCTCCTTCGCGGTGCCGACTCCGATGATCTCCTTCATTCCGATGATCTCCTTCACAGTGAGGTGCGTAGCCCACTGAGTGACCTATCTCTTATTTCTGACCCGCCTTTTGTGAGCCCGACTGCGAGCGAGCCTGAGCGACCTACTGATTCTGTAGTGTTGTGTCTCTCACCCACACCTCCTCTACCATACACCAGGTTAGTTAGCACCCTAACTACAGACCCATTTCCTGACACCGCACCCACAGATCCATTCTTGGGTGTAGGTCTGTGTCGCTCTCCCATTGTCATTACCCGGAGTCACATCATGACTAAGAGCCCAGAGCCTGATGTTGATCTTGTAGTGACTATGTCACCCATTCACCGGGACACGACCCCTTACGAAGGTACTCACATGGAGGATCATGACCCTTGTGACGAGTTTTACGATGACCCCCCTTGTTGAGCCTCCTGATGAGACGCCACATCCTGTTGAGGATACGATTTGGGTGAGACGCTCGTTTATGAGCCTTGAGTTATTGGCGTCTCTTTCGCTATCATCTATAGCCTTGCCCCAGAGAATTGATCTTGCATGGAACATAACGTATGTATGGTCTTCCTTGAGTATGCTTGAGCATACTTATATTTTGAGGGCCTACCTTATGGCGCATTGCACCATCAATGAGTTTTGGGACGCACCACCTGCTGACCCACCAGACAAGTTCTTTCTTTTCTGGAACACGCACCACAATCTGTGATGACTATTCGTACACACCGCCTGGTGAGCCCCCTGATGTGCTACGTTCCTCGAGAGATATTTGGCTCTTTACGAGCTCGCATTTAAGTATAGATGTCTCTCACGGTCATCTGAGCACTCGTCATACACGGGATGAGTTTTTTTACACTCCACCGAGAGAGCCCCCTGATAGGCCACCATATTTTAGAGATGTCCCAGTTATTATTAGACTTTCTCGTTGCAGAAATGTTGTGTCGGTCATGTTTCATTTGCATAATTTGCATGAGTCTGTCGAGTCATTTATTCATCATTTGCATGTGTCTGTTGAGTTGTTTGTCCATCGTTTGCATATGTGGTATGAGTCGGTCCGACGAATAATCCCTAATGATAATAAATGTTGTAAATCACATACGGATGTTCACTGACAAGAGCAGATACTTCATGAAGGCGGACAAGTGATGATAAGAATCTGCGTTGTGAGGTTTCGTGCGTGTTGAAGTTGGTGACCGGGCGGTCTGTCTTGGCGGTTTGAAGACCGCGCGGTCTGGCGGTTTGTCTCAGCCGGCTTGGAGACCGGACGGTCTAGCGGTCTTCCCTGACAATCTCTCTTCTTCTCTTGTGGTAGCCGTGCGGTTAGCCCTTCTGTCTAACTGCGCGGCTTGTGCGGTTTGTTTTGTATAGTCCGCTTAGTCCTGTAAATTTTTAGTCCCACATCTCTTATTTGTATTCTCTCATCTCTCCTCCATTCTATATAAGGGAGGACATACCTTTGTAATAGATACCTTTTTTCGGATAATAAAGTTTCAGTTTAAAACCATTTCGGGTTGTTTTTGTTCGGTTCTTACATGGTATCAGAGGGCTCGATCTACTCCTCCTGATTCTGTGTCTTCCTGTCCGTGCGGCTTGTCGCGCCGGTTTGCACCCTGTCCGCGCGGCCTCTTCCTCTCCTTGTTGCTGCCCTCTGTGTGCGCGACTTTTTTGTTTCCTGTTCTAAGTCGCCACCTCTTGTCGCAGTGACCTGTTTTGTCCTGCTTCTGTTCGCGCGGCCTGTCCTCTAGCCGTTCGACTTCTTCCCCTCTGCTTGTGTCTGCAGCTTGGTCGTGGCTTTTCTGGCCGCTGGTTTCCTCCCCTTGTGACCGCTGCAGCCCTTCTTTTTCCTATCCGTGCGGGTTGTTTCCTAACCGCCCGGCTTCCTTTTTCCTGCTCCTATGGCTCTTTCTGATGCCTCTACTGCCACCACCCCTGTCACCAATCCGGCTCCGCCTCTTCCACCTACTCCTTCCGGGAACCTTGGGACCGTTTCCAAGCTTGTTGGCTCCAACTACCCGGATTGGAGCGTCTCTTTCACCTTTCTTCTTCGCTCACAACGCAAACGCCACCATCTCGTTGATGACCCACCTCCTATCACTTCACCTCTCTTTGATGACTGGGATGCAAGTGACGCGTTTGTGCGTACTTGGCTCGCGAACAGTCTTTCCGATGAGTGTCTTCCCGTCATACGTCATGATGAGACGGTCAAGGCCGCTTGGCTTCATCTTGCCGCTCTGTACTCCAAGGGGGCTCAGACATCCCGCATCTATACGTTGTATGCGGACCTCTTTGCCCGTCCTACCTTGTCTCCTGCCGCTGCCTACCAACAGGTTCAGGCTCTTGGGGCTGAGATTCTTCAGAATCGCCCCTTTTCTGCGGATTTGGCTCAACAACACAAGCACTTCCAGGAGCTTCTGGTTGTGTGTTATCTGCTCCGGCTTCCTGATACTTATGACATGATCCGCCAACAAATTCTGGGTGAGGCCGAATCTCCTACCTTAGATGCCACCGCTGCCCGCATCGCTGCTGTCACCTCTCTCCTTCAACGCCACTTTTGCCCGCTCCTTCTCCACCACCGGACAACTATTCTCATCACACTCAGCGGAGTGGCTCTGGTAGCCGCAGTCACCAGTCCGACGGCCGTGCTTATTCCCGTTACCTCTGTTCTCATTGTGGCCAAACCGGCCATACTTTCGAACGCTGCTGGACGAAGCATCCCCATCTTCGCCCCTCCGGTGACTCTTCCAAGCCGTCTGCCTCTGTTGTAACATCCTCAGGTAGTGCCCACATGGTGATTCAAGGTAAATGACTCATCGACTCTGGTGCCACTAATCACATGACGGACAATCCTCAGTGCTTCTCTTTGCTCGAACAACATGATCGGTTGCCCCCGGTCCTAGTTGCGGATGGTTCTCCCTCCCCGGTTCATGGGACGGGAGTGGTTCATGTTACTCCGTCACTACGACTAGTGGACACTCTATGTGCCCAAGTTTTCGTGCAATCTGTTGTCTGTTACCTCTTTATGCAAACAGCTTCAGTGTTCTGTGACATTTACACCAATTTCTTGTTCTTTTCACGATCCGAGCTCCCACCGGACGATTGCTACTGGGACTGAGAGCGGCGGCCTCTACTTCCTCGACAATGTTTCCGCCTTGTCCGCCTTCTCGTCTTCCTGTACGGATCTTCTCCAGTGACATCTCCGCCTCGGTCATCCTCCACCACGTCTTCTACATCAGCTTTTGCCGCACCTCCCTCCGTCTAGTACTCCTCTCCAATGCGACGCCTGTCCCCTCGACAAGCAAAATGGGGTGGCGGGGTAGTTCTTATTTTGTAACCTTTATAGATGATTTTTTTCGATGTACTTGGGTGTATCTCCTCCGAGATCGCTCTGAACTTTTAGATGTATGGATATCTTTTTATCAGTTGATTAAAAATCAGTTCAATGTTTGTGTTAAAACATTTCGCTCCGACAATGCTAAAGAGTATCTGAGTCATGCTTTTACCTCTTTTTGTGTGCAACATGACATTATTCATCAGACTAGCTGTGTTTACACCTCCCAACAAAATGGGGTGGCGGAACGCAAAAACCGTCACCTCCTCGATGTGGCTCGCACATTGATGACCCAGATGCATGTCCCTCGCTCGTATTGGGGCTATGCCGTTCTCCTTGCCTGCTACCTCATCAATCGCATTCCATCCACCATTCTCCACGGGAAAACACCCTTCTCCATTCTGTATCCGGGCAAGGAGCCTTTTCCTCTCCCTCTCCGCATCTTTGGGTGCACTGCTTTTGTGCATACCCCATCTGCCACCCGTGACAAGCTATCCCCTCGCTCCACCAAATGTGTCTTTCTGGGGTACTCCACCACTCAGAAAGGCTATTGTTGCTTTAACCCTGTTCTTCGTCAGCAGTTCGTCTCTGCTGACGTTATCTTTTTCGAGAATGCCTCCTACTTCTCGGCTGACTCCTCCTCTCTTTCCCCCGCTACCTCTCCTCCTTCCCCGGCTTCTGACTCTCCTGCTATTCCCTTCGTTCCCTCGTCTCCTACCGAGATACCCACCCCTCCGCCATCTCCGTCCCATCCTCTCGCTCCACCCCTCTCTCCCACTTCTCCACCTCCGTCTCCATCCTCTCCGCCGCCGTCGCTCTCTTCTCCCGGGCCAGCTCTCTCTGCCACGGACGCTCCGGATCCCGAGGGGGCTGCCGACCTGGATCTCCCTGTGGCTCTTCGCAAAGGGGTGCGGACATGTACCTTACACCCCCTTGCTGCTGTTGTTTCATATGATCGTCTTACACCTTCTCGCAGGGCCTTTGCGCTGGCTATCTCTGCCACTGCCACGCCTCGTTCCTATCAGGAGGCCCTTGCTATTCTCCACTGGAAGCTGGCCATGGATGAGGAAATGACGACCCTCACGGAGCGGGGTACATGGACTCTTGTTTCTCCTCCCTTCGGTACTGATGTTGTTGGCTGTCGCTGGGTCTTTGTGGTCAAATTTGGCCCAGACGGCACTGCGGATCGGTATAAGGCTCGACTTGTTGCTAAGGGCTTTACTCAGACCTATGAGGTTGATTACTTTGACACCTTCTCCCCCGTGGCTCGTCTCAGCACTATCCGGGTCCTTCTCTCTGTGGCGGTCAATAGGGATTGGCCGATTTCTCAGCTGGATGTCAAGAATGCCTTCCTTTATGGTGATCTTCACGAGGCCGTTTACATGGAGCAACCTCCTGGGTATGTTGCTCAGGGGGAGACACGAGTATGCCGGCTGCAGAAGGCAATTTATGGCCTCAAGCAGAGCCCTCGAGCTTGGTTTGACAAGTTCAGCGACATCGTGGCGGCCGTTGGTTTTGCGCGAAGCTCTGCTGATCACTCTCTATTTATTCGCAAAACTCATTCGGGGCTGGTTGTTCTTGCTGTGTACGTCGATGATATTCTTCTCACTGGCGATGACCAGAAAGGGGTAGCCCTGACAAAGCGACATCTTCGCCAACATCTGATCACGAAAGATATGAGCTCTCCAAAGTACTTTCTGGGGATCGAAATCTCTCGGAAGCCCGACTCCTTAGTTCTCTCTCAGCGTAAGTATGCCCTTGATCTTTTAAAAGAGACAAGATTGACTGGAGCAAAACCTGCCCGATGCCCCATGACAACTGGAGAAGACAAAACCTGGACAGATGATTCGCCTCCTCTTTCAGATAGTTCGTGGTACAAGCGTCTGGTTGGTAAGCTCATATATCTCACAGTGACCAGACCCGACATTTCCTATGCTGTGGGCAAGGTGAGTCAATTCATGCAAGCACCTAGGGAGTGTCATATACAGTCCGCCTTGCGGATCTTGGAGTATGTCAAAGCAGCGTCTGGGAAAGGATTACTTTTTTAGAAGAATGGTCATATGAGGATTGAAGCCTACTCAGATGCAAGTTATGCTGATGACAAAGGGGATCGCAAGTCAACCTCAGGTTTTTGCACCTTTGTTGGGGGAAATCTGGGGAGCTGGAAGAGCAAGAAGCAGTCTGTTATCTCCAGGTCCAGTGCAGAAGCTGAGTATCGCAGTATGACGTCGACCACTTGTGAGTTAAAATGGCTGCGGGCTCTCATGCTAGATTTAGGAGAGATCTACAACCATCCTCTACCTATGTTCTGTGATAACAATGCCGCCATATACATCTCCAAAAATCCGGTCTTCCATGAAAGAACAAAGCACATTGAGGTCGACTGTCATTTCATTCGTGAAGAGATCTTAAAGGAACAAATTTGCACTCCCTTTGTCACTTCTGATAAAGAGCTGGCTGACATCTTCACCAAGCCAGTTTCCGCCTCGTTTCTTCATGTTTGCGACAAGCTGAGCATGATCGATATATATGCTCCAGCTTGAGGGGGAGTGTTGAAGTTGGTGACCGGGCGGTCTATCTTGGCGGGTTGTAGACCGCGCGGTCTGGCGGTTTGTCTCAGCCGGCTTGGAGACCGGGCGGTCTAGCGGTCTTCCCTGACAATCTCTCTTCTTCTCTTGTGGTAGCCGTGCGGTTAGCCCTTCTGTCTAACCGCGCGGCTTGTGCGATTTGTTTTGTATAGTCCGCTTAGTCCTGTAAATTTTTAGTCCCACATCTCTTATTTGTATTCTCTCATCTCTCCTCCATTCTATATAAGAGAGGGCATACCTTTGTAATAGATACCTTTTTCGGATAATAAAGTTTCAGTTTAAAACCATTTCGGTTTGTTTTTGTTCGGTTCTTACAGTGTGAGGCTTGTTAAAAGCTTGAGCGTTAGGCGAATGAGTCCCTACTCAGTCCTGAGACCCATCGGGACAAATGCTTATGAGCTGGACATCCCCGCGAACATGGGTATCCATACCGTGTTCAATGTTTAGGACCTGATGCCATACTTTGCATCTCACGAGTATTCGGGGCCACATCCTGGCGGCCCTCCCGAGCCTTTACCACCGTTTTTTACCACCCACCACTCAGTCTACCCCCGAGCCCTTGCCACCACATTCATTTCCCCGTGCTCGACCCATTTCTGACCCCCACTTACCCGGGATCCTGTCCCCAACGGTTCCACCATTGGCACCTCAGATCCCACCAGATCCTTCTGTTACTGTATTGAGAGATGAGATTATCACTGAGATCTTTTCACATGAGTCCGTCCCCTCTACAGGCGGTCTCATGTACCGCTACCTGGTTTGCTGGCGCGGACAACCCTTTATCAATGACACTTGGATGCTACCAGCGGAGCTTGATCGACTCGCCCTGGACTTTGGACTTTAGTACGACTGTCTCGATTCATTGGAGATGAAAGCTTTTCAGTCCGAAGGAGTTGATTGGCGAGGAAACTCTTCCATAGACGACACTTGGACGACCTCCGGTGGACCTCTTCGAGTTTGACCTGACATACAACGAGAAAATTTTGATCCATATTCATCGGGAGATGAATTCTTTCAAGCCGGGGAGATTGATGCGGAGCAGAGACGAGGACGAGCTTTGGGCCCATTCATGGCTGATTTGGAGACTTACCATATATGGCGTGCCGGATCGACGATCCGACTCCGTGAATGCGTCCGGATTTGCGCTGCGAATCAATTTCATATATAGCTTTGTATTTTTCGGATTTTATTTCATGTAGTTTTGACCCCGAAACCAATGACCAATCATAGCCGTTGATTTCAGGTGCCCTAATTTTTATTTCTTATAGATAGGTGGTTTAGGGCTGCTGTCATTTCTCATTACTGAATGAGTGGCGAGCTTCTCCTTCATTTCAGTGATCTCCTTCGCGGTGCCGACTCCGTGGAGTCCCCTTGGTGACGACTCCTTGGGTAAGTGTGTATCCCTTGTTATTTTCCACCTTTTTCCTATTATTCCTGCTGTCCAGCCCCCTTCAAGCAGCCGCCAACCTTCAGATTTTCCCCAGCCTCCAGCCCACAATCCGCCGCCCCTCCCACATCAGGCCGCTGCTCATTTTGGTTCCCAGAACCCGCCGGTAGCCTCCCTTCCAACCAGGTCAACCCTGCCGCCACCCTTCCATCAGCCGCTCCACCGTTTCTTCAGGCCGCCAGCCACCCAAACAGCCGTCCAGGCTGTTTTACCCCTAAAATCAGCTTAGATCTGTTTTTTCCAGCCAGATCCAGCTGCCCAATCTTTCCTTATTTGCTGCATTCACTTTCCAACCTGTGGCTCCACCTCCCAACAACTGGCCATCTCCAAATCTGTCCATATCTGGACATTCCAGCCCAAAACCAGCCCCTTCCCTCTCCGATCCAGCCCTCCTAAACCCCGATCAACCCTCCCCTTACCCGATCCAGCCCACCAACCACTGGAATCCCTCTTTGAACCCTCCAATATTCAGATTTATTTCATTGACAACAACCCTCATATTTTTGTGGTGTTTTTGTGTTGCTATTTAGTTGTAAAACATTGTTATTGCATGATTATTTGATGCTTGCCTGATATTAATATTTATTATGCTATTTGCTCCTTGAAAATCTCTAACTGCAGGAAGAGTTTATTCGCCGTGTGCTCTTGCTTTGTCCCTCCATGCGGGGGAAATCCTAAGCTTGCTTTTGCCCTAATAAATTATTTTGGCTTGCTTTTGAATTATTTGTGTGGGATGTTAAAGTTTATTATTTAATTATGATTTAATCCGTCGGGATATGCATAGCATATAAGGTTAGGTCGCAGATTTTCCGCCGCCTATAAATTCGCCCTGCGTCACACATACACCTAAAATGTATTGCCCTAGAGCACATACACTCAAAATGTAGAAATGAAAGGGGTTAGGATTAGAGCTGTCACGGTTCCGGTTCTACTAAAACCATGAACCGAACCGTTAGGATAACAGTTCTTCAAATTAGAACCAAAATCTTATTTGGTTTTACCAGTTTCGGTTTCGGTTCCGGTTCCCAAAAAATTTTTAGAACCGTAGACCTTGCGGTTCCAGTTCCTTTTCACTAAGAACCAAAACCAAATTATTTACTGGCGGTTCAGTCCGGTTGTTTGCGGTTCCGGTGCGGTTTCAGTTCGGTCATATTTATTTATTAATGTTTATTTATTTTTCCATGATAATTTTATATTATTATTATTAGTATTAATATTGGACACACATGTATATCATATGATTACTAGCTCTGATTTCTATATTGTATGTTATCAATCAACACACTTGTATAAGTTATGATTGCTAGCCCTCATCTCTATATTGTAGGTATTATTATTAATATAAATATATTTTTTTAATATTGTAACAATCAATCGCACATAGTGATTTTAAATAAAATTATAGACATGATGTACTTAGGCATTAGTGAGATTATAACAAAAGATAGGGCACAATGGCGACAAAGGATCCATACAGCCGACCCCACTATAGTGGGATAAAGGCTTGAGTATTGTTGTTGTTGTGGTTATCACATAGTGATTTTAAATAAAATTGTAAAGTGTACTGTCTTTTTGAATAAAGCTGTAAAAATGTGTTGTCTTTTTGAATAAAGCTGTAAAAGTGTGCTGTCTTTTTGAATAAAACTGAAAAAGTGTGCGGTCTTTTTGACCACAAGACATTCAAAACATGACAAAAATTTCATGATTGGCTAGCAGGAAACACAAACAAGTTTAGCACTTTCGCTACTTCATTTTCCTAGGTATGTAACAACTAACAAGTGTCCCATAGTGAACCATTTTGATTCGAGAATCGAACACTAGAGTTTGGATTTTGTAGATGGAGGAAGAAACTCAAGATACAGTGGCTATCTATGAACTGTGTAACTGGGGGAAGGGCATGAGGGAAAAAAATTCTCTCACTTCACAATTTTTTGTACCCAAATAATTTATTAAGTAAATGAAGCTCGAGTTTGATAGCTTATTTATTAGATTTATTCCAAAATATTTTGTTATAGACGTGAAACTGTGAACCATAGCAATTTTTTAAAACAGGTTAATTAAATGTATGTGATCAAATCATAATTGCAGAGATTATGTAGAAATGGATTTGCGTGAATGAATCAGACGAAAACCTTGCATTCAAAATCTCATGCAAAAATGTCGTTCATACCAATAATGTCGTTTGCGCCATCCAAACCCTAGCCGGCTAGCCTCCGACCAGACGACAACCCGACAAGGAGACGACAACCCTATATTGGGTCCACCACTGGCTGCAGTACCGGGGAATGCCTTCGTCGCTGCAGTACCGGAGAATGCCTTCGCCGCTGCAGTATCGGAGAACGCTTTCACCCCTCCAGGCGGACCAGGCTCTAGTACCCTAGAACGCCTTCTTTTTCCCCTTGAATAAAGCTTAAAAAGAAGCTGTCGTGCCGGTGTGTCCCGTGCCTTCTATTGTCCAAACAAGAGCCAAGAAGCAGGAAGCAGGTCATGGCTATCAGACCATTATGTTGATATGCTCGATGACAGACTGACAGGCTGACAGGATGTGAAAATAAAGGCTTTTGACTATTTATTTTTTTATTCTAACTTTTAAAATATTAAATAAATACAAATTATTTTTATTTTAGAGATAAATATATAATTTTAGATTAAAATTATAATAATAGATGGGTTGCGGTTCGGTTCTGTGACGGTTCGGTCCGGATCGGGTCTAAAAATTTTGAAACCGCTCGAGACTTGTATGTTGCGGTTCCGGTTCCGGTCCGGATAATAAAATGAAGGAACCGCACCCTGAAAATTGTTGTTTTCGGTTCCAAAATTTAAACCGGAACCCAAATAATTCGCGAACGGTTTGGTACGGTTCTTTGCGGTTGCGGTCCGGTTCCGGTTTGGCTTACGGTTTTCGTTTTTAAGTGACAGCTCGAGTTAGGATTATGCCAACTTATGCATTTCTGGCTTTGCCGAGTGTTCAAAATAATTTCTCTAATGTTTAACTTTTTGACTTGCACTGAAAGGTTAAATCTCACATAACTGATTGTAATGAAAACTAGACACCTCGACTACCTCTTATATATCTATGACAACTATTTTTGCAGTTTACTAATTACATATATTTTTATTCTTGTAGGCAACCGCAGTATATAAGGTTGCATCTTTTGCGAATGATTATGATGTGCCAGTTATTGCCGATGGTGGGATTTCATACTCCGGGCATATTGTGAAGGCTTTAGTACTGGGTGCTTCTACTGTCATGATGGGTAGTTTTCTTGCTGGAAGTCAAGAGGCACCTGGTATCTATGAGTATCAGGTATATAATTCATATCAAAAGTTTGGGCTTTAAATTTCTACATATAATATCTATTATGTATTTTGTGTAGAAACTATTAATAAGAAATATCAACTGTTGATGGATAGTAATCTCGTACAAATTATTGTGATATACTGAACTTTATTATTATGGATCTTGCATCTTGATTAATATAATTCATTGGCACTTGCATGTGTGATGAATGGACTACTATAATTTTAACATAATGATGAAATGATGTACTTGGAGATGATTTCTGTTGACATATAAGTAGATGGGTCATAAAGAATGCCTCTTTGAAACATAAAACACACTTTGAAATAAAAACCAAAGAACACTTAAATTTTTTTTTGCTAAGAGTACTGAATTACCTATGTAGAGAAGCACAAAAATGGAGATAAATAAAATAAATATTTTATTAATTCTCATAAATGGTCCATACAAGACAACTATTATTGCATGTATAGATAGATGAGGTGAGTGGTGACAAAATCGTCATCCAGGATGTGAGACTAATGCCTATGTAGCAACGAGCTTTGTCGTGGGCCTTTTTGTATATATTGCTTTTACACTCCTACACAAGTTGGAACATACAAATCATATGAACCAAGCTTGGAAAAGAACTGGTGGTAAAGTGGGTGTGGTAAGTAATGCAGAGCCAGGAGTCCACCTGCCTGCCACCCCGGGACCAGGAGTCCACCTGCCCAGGGGTCCCACCGGGAGTCCACCCGATAAGCTTTATCAGGTCCGCGGACCGTACACCCCAACTCATCCCCGACTCCACTACAGGGCCGATATGTTGTTGAGGTCGGGGCTCGATCCCTCGACCTTCTTGATAAAGAGCTCTCAAGCGAGCTCTCATCACCAACTGATCTGCACTTTTATGATGCAGGGACAGGAGTCCACCTGCGTGCCACCCCTTGACCCAGAGTCTACCTTACCAGGGGTCCCACCGGGAGTCCACCTGATAGGCTTTCTTAGGTCCGCAGACCGTACACCCCAACCCATCCCCGGCTCCACAACATGACCGATAGATTGTTGAGGCCAGAGCTTGTTCCTCTAACCTCCTTGATAAAGAGCTCTCAAACGAGCTCTCATCAGCAATTGATCCAGCCGTCATTCTGCTTAATCTTATCTAGACATCCAGTGATCCAACATTCTAGCTCGTTCGTCCATCTTGATCCAGCCGTCCATTTACAATATTGTCATTTACAACTGATTGGTGCGATTCATACGGAGACAACTGTCTCAAATTGAAAATTTTTGCATTTCGGGTTCTAAGTTTGACATGTAACTCTTCCGGATGTGAACGTAACTTGAGTGTATTTTAGATGGTGAGATCAATTATTGTAAAATATATCCTCACTTGTTAGATGTGAAAATTAATCCATGTGTGCATGATCTTATAATTTTTCATTATCATTATATTAATAGGTGCATTCGAAAAGAAGAAATCAGTTACATCAAAAGAAAATGAATGCTCTAGTTTTTGTGATGCATAACAAAAAGTTGATGAAAAAACAAGATAAAAGAGATTTGCAGTTGAAGGATAATTTTTTAATTTTGAGGATATCCCTTCTGATGATGAATAAATCATAGAGAAGAAAGATCCAGTTCTTCCTCGACAAGGGCAACTGGTTGGGGATTCTTTGAAATCTAAATACTCAGGAAACATATAGTGATGATAACACTGAAAAGAATGTTGAAGAAACCGCTACGGAATAGAATGAAGAATGTAGGTTTCATATTAAATTTAATTATTTGATAATGCACAACTTTTCAATTAGATTATGTTTCGTGCTCTATTTTCTTAATTAAATTCTTTTATTTTAGGTGGAGTTGAATATCTCAGCATAAGGCGTAGTGACCTCGATGCCATCAATAATATTAATGAGGGTGAATGAGATGATGAGAATGTTAGTGGTGATGATGAGGAAAATGTGATACTTGATGATGAAGATATGATTGACGTACCGATTAAAGATTTGTACTGATACTTGATGGTTTTCATTGACCATTGGATCGTCGAACATAAACTACTATTTGATATTTATAATCTTATGTTTTTTTATTTGTTATTGTAGAACTTGTAGTGATTAATATCTTGTAAGTTATAATTATGCTATTTTTTAGTTTATTATATTTGCTTTTTGTTAAATTTTGATATAATTATTCAACAATTGGTTCTTTATTATAATTTTTTGTTGATTGTACGCGTCTCGGCGATGAAGGCACACAATTCACCAAGTAGTTCAGAACGATCGTTGTTGAAGCCGAGAAAATCCCCACTCCAAAATTCGGATTAAGGCAGTCCAAGCTTACCGGTTCAGCGGTTAGGCTTGACGGCTAACGAGCTAAGACACAAAAACTGCCGGACAACTAAAAGGACCACAGGCGCTGCGGCAGGGAGGTCCCACCACGTACCTAGAAGCTTAGAAGAAGCAACCCCTCCACAACCAAAAATGGCCGAGCAGGGTACGAGGTAGACTGACTGATAACAAAGTCGCGTCGGCTAACAAGGATAGTCGCAAACTCACGGTCTGTCTCTATGAATAAAGGATTCAAAAACTCAGCTTGATGTCTAGGAAAAAGGTGGTCGAGATCTTTTGCGAGATTTCAAAGTCCCTTTTCTCGTACCCCTGAGGTTCTATTTATAGGCCAATCCTAAGGGGGGGGGAGGTCTTATTTATAGCCCCACCCCTGGCGACTAGGCGACCTCTTGGGGGAAGCTCGCTCGGCTGGGCGAGTAACATGTCTAGTCGCCTACCTGACGAATATGCGAGTGGAGCTCGCCATACCCTCCCAGGCCTTCTGTCTTCTTGCGCGTTGACTCTGACTTCTGTCTTGACTCGCTGACTTTGACCCTTGCTGACCTGGCTCTGTAGGGGTGCACCCTCGACGAATATGGATTGTACACAATCCCCGCTATTTTCGAGCGACGTACGAGCTCGAAAAGAAACATCCAACACTTATTCGGCGAGCTGCTCGAGCGAGTATTTGAGTTAC
This sequence comes from Platanthera guangdongensis, assembly GCA_039583875.1. Taxonomy (NCBI): domain Eukaryota; kingdom Viridiplantae; phylum Streptophyta; class Magnoliopsida; order Asparagales; family Orchidaceae; genus Platanthera; species Platanthera guangdongensis. The sequence continues at coordinate 129,354,801 of CM077163.1, read as the reverse complement.
TCGCTTTTGATGGATGTCTGCTGAACTCTATAAATAGGGGGGTTCCTGGTCTTTGATGCACACATTTCTGAACTCGCATGCGATGTTGAAGTCCGTCGAGGGAAGCCTACCAAGCGAGCTTGGCCGCACTGTCTGAATTCCTTGAGCCGACAAGGCGTAAAAGCCGTGAGAAGGCGAGATTGCTGCTGATCTCCTTCCCCCCAAAGAAGATGAAACTGAAGAAGAAGCTAAAGAAGTCGCTTGCCTCCAAAGCTGGCAACCCGCCCCCGCCTGCCGATATTGCCTCCTCCTCGGCCGTCCAACCCGAGCCTTCTACCAGTACCCAGCAGCTCCTTGACGACCTTGGGCTGAGCGACATTCCAGATCTACTCGTTCCCAACTTCTCTCTCTTCTCCCCGCCGTCTTCTCCTCCTGTCCCGGAAGTCGCTGGGTCCCAGGCACAACTGCAGGCAGATCTCGCTGCCTCGCGAGGTCGCCGCCCTGTTGAATTCTGTAAAAGTCGCTGATCAATCTGTTTATGCCTAGCTGATTTGCTCTTTATATTCGCAGCTCCTCCGCCGACTACTTCAGGCGAGACTCTAGATATCGCTCCTCTGCGAGCAGCTCCATTGGTCGCCCTGCAAGCTCCGCAACATTCTCGATCCGGGCATACCGTCCGGATCAACGTTGGATCCAATAAAGGGTCCGACAAACAAGTCCCTGCAGCAAGGGAAAAGGATCTTCCGGCGACGAAGAACTCACACCCTGGGGCGAGCAAGGCCCCTCAAACTGCGACCACTACAACGCTGCCGGCATAGAGCATACCTTTGCCGTCGCCACCTCCTCCGGAAAACTCGCAACAATCGAGGAGGAGCACACCTCTTCCGCCACCTCCTCCCCCGACGAGCTCGCTACAACCGAGGATAAGCACTCCACTAACGCCGCCACCTCCTTTGTCGCCTAGCAACGAAGCTCGTCCTGAACTCTGCTCGGAAACCACAGTTCGTCGGATCCCGCCGGAGAGCTCGGCGCGAGATCCGAAAAGAAGGTGCCCAAGCTACTTCCCGTCGAGGACCGGAAGTCACGACCATGGAGGTCGCGGACAGGGGCAGGCTACCGAGCGCCCGGGACGCTCGTCATCAGGCCAGCGAGAATCTACTCGCCGCAGCCCATTCCCTCGCCGGTCACGATCACCTCGGCAAGGTAACTTGCACTGATGCTGAACTGATCTGACTGCTTCCGCTGACTTTTAACTGACTTGATGACTTCTCTCTGCTTTGAGAGATCGCCCTTCAACCTCTGGAGCGGCTTTCATTGACGCCCTTGGGCTCTCTAGAAATGAATATTGTCATGCTGCCGTCCGTGCCTGCATCGAGCTGGAAACCAAGTTCGACCAACTCGCCATTTGCGAGCCTCATCGCCGGATCTCGACACTGGAGGTGAGGATGGCGAGGTTGGAAGAGCTACAGGATCGGCTGACGTCCTACGAGACGCGCTTCCACATGATTAACGAGCTGGATCGGCGCCAAGCGATGACTGACCATCGCATCCAGCTCTATGAGGAAGAGTTGGCCGCATCAAACATGAGATCTGCTGGGCGACTTCCGAGGATGGAGGACCAACTGCGGCGAGGAGACGATGCGCTGACGGTGGCCGACGAGCACTTCCGACGTGCTCGTGAGATAGGCTGGGTTGGACGACATCCACCTATTCCAGATCAGCGTCCTTCCATGACTTAGATTTTTTTTATTCGTACTCTCCACTTGGCGACATTGTAATGAACTATTCTTTATTGTAATAAGGCGAGTTTGTATCTCGCGTTGATTTTGCCGACTTTGTTCTTGGTTGATGCTCTTTTACTGCATACTCATCTTCTTTCTGCGACGTCTCGAGTTGTCTTTTGTAGGTTCCGGCGAGGTGGCGAGATTCAGGATAACGCTGCGCGAGATAGGACTAGTAGCTCGGGTGGATCTCTTTGTTAGCAGGCGACTTTGGCTGATACTCGCGCGAGGTTGATATACCCCCCTGACCTCCGCCTATAAATAGAAGGGGTAGGTGAGCCTTTGCTACGTTGTTGCGAATTCTGATTCTTTGCTCGCGAGTAGTTGTCCTTGTTTGCGCCTTCGTTTCCGTTCTTGCTCTACTCGCGCTTTCAACTCTTCTCGCTCAAGATGGTCAACGATGATGCTAATGCTCGCCTCCAGGCCCACATGATCAACTTCTCTGAAATAGTCTTCAAGAAACCCGTTGCGACTGAGCGAGATTTGGAGGATTTCCGCCAAAGGAACTTGCCAGAGGAAAAAATACTCGGCCAGGCTCCCTGCCCGGACTGAGTTACTAAACACCTATCTCGAAGGTGAGATAGTCCTGCACTCCGCCACTTCAAAGTCAGCCCGCGACTTCCGTTGTGGCCCGAGTACCGCCAAATCCTGCGGTATTTCGGAATCGTGCCCGCCCAGATTAATCCTAATGGAGTGGCGATGATCATGAGATTTCTCTGCTTCTTTCGGGAAAAGAAGATCACGTTCGACCTCTCCGTCTTTCGAAAGGTCTTCGCCTTTGCTGTGACTTCGGAGGGAGTCATCTTCTTCAGCAGCCACGTCTGCACGCTGGTCGGCATCGCGAACAAAGTTCATCTGTGGGGCGAGTACCTGGTCGTCGCCGCTGACGACTTTGAGGGGGTACCAAGGAGGCCCCACTAGCCGCCAGAAGTCGCCTTCCTGCTACCTATCCTGGAAGGTGCGCGCGAGAAGCTATTTGAAGCTTTTCACGGGCAGCGATTCGACGTCATCCATTGACTCTTGAATGTCAACTCGCTGGATGAGGTCTTCCCCGGTGAAGGTATAATCCTGACGTGATTCTGATCAACTCGCCGACTTGTCTCTGATCGCTGTTTGTAAATTCTCTAACCGCTCTTCGAAATCTGCAGCTACTCGCGAGCACCCGCGAGAACTGCTTCCTCCTGCGAAGGAGGTCGCGTCATCGCGCCAAGACTCCTCGAACCTGCCATCTGAAGTGGAGGAAGTCCCGCCTCGTGCGAGCAGCAAGGGCCAATCGCGAACTGGCGACAAGGAGAGCCCGCCACAGAAGAAGCTCGCCAAAGGGAAAGAGAAGGCCAAGTCCCCTGACCACGCGAGCAAGCGAGCAAGGATCTCCTAGGAAGTCTTCGGTGGGACTTGGGAGGGAGTCGCCAATCGACGCCGGGGCGCCTCACTTCCACCCGAACTACAACCTCGGGCGGGGTGGCAAGGATGCCTTTGGTCGCCCACGGGTGTCTTGGGCCGAGGGAGAGCACATGGTGACGTTGAACACCAACCTACCCGCCTGGTCGGAAGACTGGGAGGACAAGGGGGAGGCCTACGACATCGCCTTCGCGCTGCACAGGCGAGCAGATGCTGAGTCGATGCAGGATCTCAGCCCGGAGGTGCCCACCCACCAAACTTCTCGCGCTCTTCTGCGAGCAACCGAGCTGGGGCACTACACGGTGAGGAAGCTCCTCGAGACGCAGGTGGCGTTGAAGATTGTCTTGCAAAAGACGATCGACTTGGGGATGCAATCAGTGCGGTGGAAAGAGTACGAGGTAACTCGCCTCCTCGGCGCGACTTAGTTGACTTTGTACTTGGTCATTTTTCTGAATGTTTGCTGGTTGATCCTCGCAGGCCGCCGAGATCGAAATGGCGAAGGTCTCCGAGCATGAGCCAGAACTCGTCAACACCAAAACCGAGTTGGAGGATTCTCAAGTCCGTGTCGTCGAGTTAGAAACTCGCCCGGTCTCCGTTGAAGATCGCCCTGGTCCCTTGGATACTCGCCTGGTTGAGCAGCAACAGGAGGTGGGTCCGCACGGGATGGGCAAAAGGATCTGCTTCCACGGGGACGAGATGCCCGCTATCCGCCGCTGGATAACACGGGCAACGGGGGAAGCCGTTCTCGCCAAGCTGAGGATTGACGGCTTACTCGGTCCAGAAGCCGACCACGTGACAATCACGGACCTCATCCCAGGCTTGCTCGCCGAGGAATCCAACTCGCCTGACCGCGTCCTCTCCTCCCCTTCTGGCTCCAGCGACAACGACAACAACGTTGGAGAGAGTAGCGACTGCAGTGACGACAACGACGATGACGAGGACGAGGCCGAGGATGAGGAAGATGCCATCATCGAAGACGAGCAGTACAAGCCTGATACTGGCGACGATGAGTCATAATCGATCGACGACCTCTCCAAACTTGTAAAGAGTTATAGAACTTAGAACTTTTTGTAAAAGCTTTGTAATACTTGCCATAATATAAGAGTTCTTCAGCACTGTTTGTCTTTCTTCCTTTACTTACATACTCGCATACTCGCTTGTTGATAATGCTCGCTAGACTCATAGGCGCGGAGTGGTTGAGTGCTCGCCATTCGCATACTCACATGTTGATATTGCTCGTAATCGCACAACCAATGCTCGCTCCGCCTACTCGCACATTATTGCTCACACCTGCATGGTCGCAGTTGCATGCTCGCACATCGCTGCTTGTACTTGCATGGTCGTATACCTCATAGGAGCCTGACTCAATTGAGTCGGAGCATATAGTCGACACCTAGCAGGAGTAAACTCAACTGGAGGTGGAAAATATAGTCGACACCTAATCAGGAGGAAGCTCAACTGGAGGTGGAGAGTAAGTTGACACCTAACAGGAGCCAAACTCAATCGTAGGTGGAGAATATAGGTCGACACCTAACAGGAGACAAACTCAACTGGAGGTGGAAGTTACATCCTACAGGAGACGAGCTCAACCGGAGATGGGTCGACAACTCTCAGGAGCATCGTCAACTGGAGGTCCAGGCAACATCTTATAGGAGCCGAGCTCAACTTGAGATGAGTCGACAGCTCTCAAGAGTCGTGCTCAACTGGAGGTGGAGGCAACATCTTACAAGAGCCGAGCATAGCTAGAGATGGGTCGACAGCTCTCAGGAGCCGCGCTCAACTGGAGGTGGAGGCAATATCTTACAGGAGCCGAGCTCAATTGGAGATGAGTCGACAGCTCTCAGGAGCCGTGCTCAACTGGAGGTGGAGGCAACATCTTACAGGAGCCGAGCTCAACTGCGGATGGGTCGACTCGGGTTGAGCTCGTAGTCGGCCTGCAGGAGGGAAGCTCGTATAGGGGCTCCGACTACGACAACAACACACACGAGGTATCTATCTCTGATGGCATGCCCCCCTCCTCCACCATTTGAAGACGATGCTGACGATGCTGTTGATGATCCGGTTGATAAGGCAATACAACTCAAGGACGTGAGGCGGCACGATGACGCTAACGGAAGGCTACGCTACAACTTCCGCCCGCGGCGTGCTACAGCCACCGCAAAGCATTAGCCTTATTTATTTCATTTTCTTGAACTCTATTTATATTTGGAATATAAAATTATCCTATGTTTACGTGATAATTTTATATTCATTGCATGTTTTGTTATTTTTAATTTTGAACAATTTTAATGTTGGTGTGCATTTAGCCATTCGGATGGATGAGATTACATCTCAATCATGAATGGTTAAGGCTTGTTTTTAACTCCTATATAAGGAGACTTCCTTATGAGATAATTAGACAAGATTTTAAACCTAATTTTCTCCTTGAGAATTTCGGCCAAGAGGAGATCTCTCCAAGCCGCCGCCCCCCTTGCTTGTGGTGTGAAGCCGCCGCCCCCCCTTGCTCCCTCCATCCGTTCGGTGCGACTCCGGTGCGGCTTCCTTCGGTGCGACTCCTTGGAAGAAGGTTGCAAACCCTTCGGTGTGACGCCGGTGGATCCGTGGAGAGAGTGATTCTCCCACAGTTATCTTGTGTGTAAAGCTTTCCGGTTGGGTAATCTCTTCCCTCTCCCTTGTGTGATTCTCTTCTTTAGTTGTGAAGGTTTCGCACTCGTTTTCTCCGGAAAATTAATTTAATCGCTGCAAGTTTTTGATCGAAATCGCCGTTGCTAGGCTTTTTAATTCCGGATCGGGTGGATCCTATTTGCCTGAGCGGATTTTGGCCTATAGCCTTGGTCTTGCTCTCAAAAGGAGTGACAACGTTTGTGTTTTTCTTGGGGAATATTCCGACTCAAATTTCCGATCGTTGTTTTCGAGTCGACCATTCCTCCTTTGTTATTTGTGTTGCGTTCTTGCGACGAGAAACTATTGTGGGCGATAGGTGTTGTGTAGGTGCGGTAGATCTACGACGTGCAGTGCGTAGGTTGAGCGTTAGCTTCGTGGAGGTCTCCGATTCCGGACACCCCTACATCAATTTGGTATCAGAGGCGGTCGTTTCAACTTTCACATTGCAAACATCCTCTCTGCGTTCCTTGTTGGTCGATCGGATCTTTAGAAAATAAAAAAAATTATTTTCTGGGTCTGCCAATAGCGGACTAAAATCCGTATTTTTCAACGAAATTTCAAAAATTTTTTTTTTTAACGATCTACGTGTTATTCACGTTGAGAATCTATAAAAATATCTTATTTGCAGTATAGCTACAGCCCTAGGAAAAATCATCTTTCCAAAATTTTTCTAAACCTGAATGCGCACTAGGCTCGGATCGGAATATTCGACTCCGTCTACATCTAGGATCGCTGCGAATGAGCGTGGGAATCCCAACACCGAGGCCATAACAGGGCTGCGTCATGAAATAACAGAGCTTAGGGACATGTTAACCCAGATCCTACAATATCAAGCTAGGCCACCCCCACCACCCGTTAATGTTGACCGGCCCAACCGGCACCAACATAATTCTGATTCGGATTCTGATGGGGACTCCCCACGGGTGCCCCCTAGAGGACACCGCCCCGAGCGAGACATTGATATTACTAGGGCCATTAAGATAAATGCCCCCACTTATGATGGCATGGGAGATCCCCAAATCTTCCTTAACTGGACTGTGGACATGGAGTGTTACTTCGAGTGGCACAACCTGACGGATCCCCAAAAGGTCCAAGTTGCCCGGATGAAGTTAACAGGTCGTGCAAAGACGTTTTGGCTGAATGAGGAGCGACGGTTAGGAACCGGACACGGAGCCCCCCTTATAGGTTGGTCAGTAATGAAAAACCTGTTGACCGATCAGTACGTTCCCGCGTACCATCGGACACAGATGTTCGATGAGCTTGCCACTCTGCGGCATGGCTCAAACTCGGTAGCTGAATATATGGGTGAACTTAAGGACCGTATGGTGCGATGTGACCTTAGGGAGATCCCCGAAGTCACTTTATCTAGATTTCGAAAGGGGCTTCACCCCGATATCCAAAGGAAGCTCTTGCGATATGGGCATACAGATTTGAACACGACTTTCAATGCTGCCTTGGACATTGAAAAAACAGCTAGCCTCTAAGGCTCACTCCCGTTACGCTCATGTGAAGAACAAGTCCACCACTGGGGCATCTTCTTCCACATATAAGGGAAAGTTCAAATCCATCGAGTCGAATTCAGTCGTGATCACCGCTAGGAACACCAAGAACCCTGCGAGTGAGCGTGTCCCTATAGGGAAGGTTAGCAAGGCTAACACCACTTGTTACTCTTGCGACATTCAAGGCCACTATGCCTACGAATGCCCAACAAAGACGAAAGCCCTAGCCTTATTAGAGCCAACTACCGACCCTGACGATTATGTGTACGAGGCCGCAGAGGAGAGTGACTTAGAGGACTTAGAGGACGATCACCCCCTTATGGTGATGCGTTGTATCTTGACCACTCCTCGTCCATTAGATGACTGGAAGAGGACGAGCATATTTTCTCTGATTTTTAAGAGCGGCGAGAAGCTTTGCAAGCTGATTGTTGATAGTGGTAGCTGCATGAATATCGTATCTGAGAACGCCGTTGCACGTATGTCCTTGATCACGGAACCACACCCGACCCCATATCAGGTCGCTTGGATCAACAAGATCTCTGTACCCGTTACCAAGCGATTCCTGGTCCCACTCTCAATCAAATCCTACATTGATGAGGTGTGGTGTGATGTCCTTCCGATGGACGCTTGTCATGTGTTGTTAGGCCGCCCTTGGCTATACGACCGTGATGTTACACATTTTGGTAGAGCCAACACTTATGAATTCAAATTCAATGGCAAAACCATCACTTTGAGGCCGACCATCCCAAAGGAGCCCGTAGTCTTGGCTAAGGACATCACTATTCCGGTAGAACGGAAAATGTTGAATCTAGTTGGTAGGAAAGAGTTTGAGAGAGATCCGTTCTTTGATGGAATTATGTATGCGCTAGCCCTCCTAAGTGCGAAGCCCGATTTTAGCATTTTGGATGAGTTACCTAGTGAGTTACGGGTACTGTTGGAGGAGTATAGGGACGTGTACCCGGATGAGTTGCCGCCCACGTTACCCCCGCTTAGGAATATCCAGCATGCGATAGATCTCATCCCGGGGTCTTCCTTGCCAAATCAGCCCCATTATCGACTGCACCCCGCAGCTCACCTGGAGTTGCAGTCCCAGATAGAGGGCTTGCTAGAGAAAGGTTTTATTAGGACTAGTATGAGTCCATGTGCTGTACCAGCCCTACTTGCCCCCAAGAAGGATGGTACATGGAGGATGTGCGTTGATAACCGGGCTATCAACAAAATCACCATCAAGTATAGGTTCCCCATTCCCCGCCTAAATGATTTGTTGGATGTCTTGTCTGGAGCCACCGTATTCTCCAACTTAGATCTTCGGAGTGGTTATCACCAGATTAGGATACGAGAGGGCGACGAGTGGAAGACGGCGTTTAAGTCGAAGGATGGTCTGTACGAATGGCTTGTGATGCCCTTTGGGTTATCCAATGCCCCTAGTACCTTCTCCCGGATGATGACACATGTCTTTCAGCCATTCATGGGGAAGTTCGTTGTTGTCTACTTTGACGATATTCTGATTTATAGCACCTCTACTACCGAGCACATCTCCCACATGAGAGTGATCCTTTCCACCCTGCGGAAGGAGACTTTATTTCTTAATCTTAAGAAATGCACTTTCAATGCCTCGGAGGTAGAGTTCTTAGGCTATATAGTCAGCTCTAAGGGTATTCGAGTTGATCCGGGCAAGGTTCAGGTCATTAAGGACTGGCCCGTGCCAACCACCCTACGTGAGGTGCGTAGTTTCCATGGGTTAGCCACGTTTTATCGTCGTTTCATACGAGACTTCAGTAGTATTATGACGCCTATCACAGACTGTATGAAGAAGAGAGAGTTTACGTGGACGAAGTCCGCCACCTATGCTTTTGAACGAATAAAGGAGCTTATGACTGAGGCACATGTCTTACGTCTACATGACTTTGCTAAAGTCTTTGAGCTCACATGTGATGCGTCTGGGGTAGGGATTGGAGGTGTCTTGAGCCAGGAGGGCCATCCCGTTAGTTATTTTAGCGAGAAGTTGTCCGGTCCTAAGCTGAACTATTCAAATTACGATAGAGAATTTTATGTAGTAGTCCGATGTCTACACCATTGGAGGCACTATCTCCTCTCCAAGGAGTTTGTGATCCTCTCCGATCATGAGGCTTTACGTTTCATCAATGGCCAGCATAAGATCAGCCCACGACACGCTAAGTGGGTAGCTTTCTTACAGGGTTATACGTTTAATCTCAAGCACCTTAAGGGAGCTGATAACCGAGTCGCGGACGCCCTTAGTCGTCTTACTATTTTACTCACCTCTATGGAAGTACATGTTGTAGGATTTGAGCGGGTTAAGGATGAGTACGCCACGTGTCCTGACTTCCAGGACTTCTATTTATCTGTCCAGGATAGCTCCCCCACGACGATATCTGCATACGTCATCAAGGACGGTTACCTGTTTAGGAACGGGAAGCTATGTATTCCGCAGTCATCGTTACGACTACATATCATATGGGAGTTGCATAGAGGAGGGTTGAGTGGCCACTTCGGTAGAGATAAGACCATTACGTTAGTCGTGGACAAATTCTATTGGCCAAAACTTAAGGTTATGGTGGGACAGGTAGTGAGTAGCTGCCGCACGTGTCAGGTGTCTATGGGTAGTAAAACCAACGTAGGATTATATACACCCTTGCCTATTCCCTCCATGCCTTGGGTAGACGTTAGTATGAATTTTGTACTAGGCCTCCCCATTACCCTACGCCGTCACGACTCAGTTTTTGTAGTTGTGGATAGGTTTTCAAAGATGTCTTATTTCATCCCGTGCAGTAGGACGAACGATGCGTCTCACGTCGCTAAACTATATTTTAAAGAAGTCGTTAGTCACCGTGGAGTGCCAAAGACCATAGTATCGGATAGAGACGTAAAATTCACTAGTTATTTTTGGAAAACTCTTTGGATATTAATTGGAACAAAATTATTGTTTTCCTCCGCCTATCATCCCCAAACTGATGTGCAGACGGAAGTGGTTAATCGAAGCTTAGGAAATTTGTTACGATGCCTTGTGAGTGATCACAAGAGCACTTGGGATCTTCTCCTTCCCCATGTCCAATTAGCCTACAATAATTCCAAGAATAGGTCTACGGATCTGTCTCCGAATGAGATTTTCCACGGGTATAAGTCTCCTGTGCCGCTTGACTTGGTGCCGTTGCCCCCCACGTACAAGGAAAGTCAGTTTGCACAATCCTTCGCCCAGCACATCCATGATTTACACGCACGTATACGGGCCACCTTGACTACACAATACGACTCTTATCAAGCGCACGCTAATTTACATAGGAGAGTATCAGACTTCAAAATTGGCGATCTAGTTTTAGTCCGTTTGGTTCCCGAACGCTTGCCAACTGGCACCGTTAAAAAGTTAGCACCAAAGCGCGCCGACCCTTTTCGGATTATTAAGAAGTTAGGTGACAACGCTTTCGTTTTGGACTTGCCTGCTGATTGGGGTATCTCCCCCATTTTTAACGTTTCGGATTTAACGATGTTTGTGTCACCACCACAAGAGTTGATTTCTTTGTCGTCTTCTTCTCCCACTCTAAATTCTCATGGGTTGGGGAGTGGTAGTACGGATGATCTCTCTCTTTCGGTCCCCACAGGTATATCATCGGATGGTAAGTTGCCTTCCTTCCTGCCTACTGCTAATATGTTCCCCAGGTTTCCACGGACGTTCTCCACTCCAGAGATGATACTTGCTACTGAGCCTGTTACCACTGCTGATGGCGACACCCACCGCTTTCTCATCCGTTGGCGTGATCGGCCCCCTTCGGATGACTCTTGGGTACTCGAGATGGAGCTGCAAAATTTGGATGCCGCTCTCCTTCACCGCTATCGCTTGGACCACGCAACGGAGATGCGTGCATTTGAGCGGGGGGAGGATTGATGGCATGCCACCTCGTCCACCATTTGAAGACGATGCTGACGATGCTGATGATGATCCGGTTGATAAGACAATACAACTCAAGGACGTGAGGCGGCACGATGACGCTAACGGAAGGCTACGCGACAACTTCCGCCCGCGGCGTGCTACAACCACTGCAAAGCATTAGCCTTATTTATTTCATTTTCTTGAACTCTATTTATATTTGGAATATAAAATTATCCTATGTTTACGTGATAATTTTATATTCATTGCATGTTTTGTTATTTTTAATTTTGAACAATTTTAATGTTGGTGTGCATTTAGCCATTCGGATGTATGAGATTACATCTCCATCATGAATGGTTAAGGCTTGTTTGTAACTCCTATATAAGGAGGCTTCCTTCTGAGATAATTAGACAAGATTTTAAACCTAATTTTCTCCTTGAGAATTTCGGCCAAGAGGAGATCTCTCCAAGCCGCCGCCCCCCTTGCTTGTGGTGTGAAGCCGCCGCCCCCCCTTGCTCCCTCCATCCGTTCGGTGCGACTCCGGTGCGGCTTCCTTCGGTGCGACTCCTTGGAAGAAGGTTGCAAACCCTTCGGTGTGACGCCGGTGGATCCGTGGAGAGAGTGATTCTCCCACAGTTATCTTGTGTGAAAAGCTTTCCGGTTGGGTAATCTCTTCCCTCTCCCTTGTGTGATTCTGTTCTTTAGTTGTGGTGGTTTCGCACTCGTTTTCTCCGGAAAATTAATTTAATCGCTGCAAGTTTTTGATCGAAATCGCCGTTGCTAGGCTTTTTAATTCCGGATCGGGTGGATCCTATTTGCCTGAGCGGAACTTGGCCTATAGCCTTGGTCTTGCTCTCAAAAGGAGTGACAACCTTTGTGTTTTTCTTGGGGAATATTCCGACTCAAATTTCCGATCGTTGTTTTCGAGTCGACCATTCCTCCTTCGTTATTTGTGTTGCGTTCTTGCGACGAGAAACTATTGTGGGCGATAGGTGTTGTGTAGGTGCGGTAGATCTACGACGTGCAGTGCGTAGGTTGAGCGTTAGCTTTGTGGAGGTCTCCGATTCCGGACACCCCTACATCAATCTCACCCGAGGGGGTTGGTAGCCGATATGCAGGAGAGGAGCTCGTGCAAGGACTCAGACTACGATAACTGCGCGACTCGAAGACTTCTATTGGTGCTAAAGTAGTTCGCCCTGTTGCTTAAGAGATTGCCAATGAGTCAAATGCATCAATATTTTTGAGGACGAAGGAAAATTCTAAGAAGATGACGGTCCCCTGTCGAGTTGGGAGGTTGGTGTCCAGACCTGTTCCTGATAGTTCCTCCAGTCGGAGGAGAGATTCAATCGGGGGTAGCTAGACCGACATGCAAAGGGAGAGCTGATCTCGACCGTCAATGCGGGGGCTCAGTCTTAAAACGACGCTTAAATCCCAAAGCATCGTCCCATCGTCCGCCCGGAGCTTTTTAGGAGAATCAGGTCGAATACTTGTTTCCCAGCTCGATCGTGGAGATCGTTACTAGTTCTGCCTACTGACTACGAAGGCCAGTGTACAAGCGAAGGGAAATAACCCTCGGGCGGTCCTAAATGACACACACACTCGAGTCCACCATCCTTCCGCGAACTTGTACTTTCTAGAGCTTAGTGGGTTATCCCACTTTGACAACAACAGAGACGCGTCCTGCTTTGCAGGACCAAAAATTGCTAAGAGCGGGCTTTTTAGTCTTCTCAAAGACTGATGACGCCTTTACACAAGTTATCACTTTGTGAGGTCGATCCTTCATCGAGTTTAGGAGGTTAGCGTCCAGACCTGTTCCTGATAGTTCCTCCAGTCGGAGGAGAGATGCAATCGGGGGTAGCTAGGCCGACTTGCAAGGGGGGAGTTGATCTCGACCGTCAATGCAGGGGCTTGGTCTTACAAGGACGCTTAAATCCTGAAGCATCGTCCCATCGTCCGGCTTTTTAGGAGAATCAGGTTGGATGCTAGTTTCCTAAACCAATCAAGGTGATGAATTTCACTACTTCTAGTTGACTTGGGACGATCAACACCAAGAAGGCAACTCGCAATCACCCGTGCCTCCGGGGGCGAGGAAATGTATAAGTAACATAAAAACAATATTATAGATAACCAGTACAAGTTACCGCTAAGGGTAGAATCTTTTCAGGTCATCCCCGCTTCAGGTATTTGAGGGGATGAAATGAATAACATAGCGTCCTGGTTGCTGAAGAGATAGCCTCACGCTTATAAACTTGCAGAATTCGAACACCATAGTTTCTGAAGTAGTGATTTCACAAGTATGGACTCATGGAATTAAAGGAGAGCATCATAGCTGTTGAAGAGATGATCCCGCGAGTATGAAATGTAGGTTGTCGAAGGAGATCATCGCAAGTAGGTGCTCGTAGAGCACATTGTATGTTTTTCCCTAGTGGTGAACTCGTCGTGATTCACCCTGTTTGTTAGTCATACAAAAAGTACTCACGGGCTTTACCAAAGCGCCTGTAAGTATGAACATGTATGAAAATCACCACTATTGAAAAAGGAGATGAACTAGGCGGAGGGTAAGTGTCACTTTTGACATTAGAACCCCTACACAGAGTTTTCGGGGGTTCCGCTGCCTGGGGGCAGCGCCCCTGGAAAATTTTTCATTTTACACTCCAAACTCGCTCAGATTCTGAGCTCTCCCGACCTTGCGAGTAAGTCACCTACAAAACTCGCCTATGGGCGAGTAACAGAGATACTCACCAATCCTTCCTGTACTCGCCGGTATATCGCCGTCTGCAACTCGCCTCCATGAACTCTTCTGCATATTCTCGCATAGGGTTGTCACCATATGGAACTCGCCTATTGGCGAGCAACAAGGGAACTCGCCAACCTCTATGAACTCGCCGGTATATCGCCATCTGCAACTCGCCTCCATGAACTTGCCTGCATATACTGGCTAACTGAAGTCGTTATCTGGAGCTAACCCAAGGATGTCGCAATCTGGAACTTGCTTCTGAGCGAGTAACCCGGAAGCTCGCCTCACGAAGCCGCCGAGCTTGAAAGTCGCCATCGTGAAGTCTCCTATAAGCGAGTAACCAGAAAACTCGCCCACCTTGTTGAGAACTCGCCTCACTTTGCCGAATGTTCGCGAGTTGTTGCCTTTGGTCTCCAGCTCTGCATCTCAAGCTATGATGTCTTCTCGCAAAAATTTCTTCCTCGGCTACGATCCACGTTCATCGCACCAAAGTGTTGAAGCCGGGAAAATCCTCACTCCAAAATTCAGATCAAGGCAGCAGGAAGATCCTCACTCCAAAATTTAGATCAAGGCACCCTAAGGTTACCGGTTCAACGGTTAGGCTTGACGGCTAATGGGCTAAGACACGGAAATTGCCGGACAACTAAAAGGATCCCAGGCGCTGCGGCAGGGAGTTCCCACCACGTACCCAGAAATTTAGAAGAAGCAACCTCTCCACAACCAAAAATGACCGAGCATGGTACGAGGTAGATTGACTGATAACAAAGTTGCGACGACTAACAAGGAGAGTCACAAACTTGGGGTCTGTCTCTCTAAATAAAGGATTCAAAGGCTCAACTTGCTGTCTAGGAAAAAGGAGGTCGAGATCTTTTGCAAGATTTCGAAGTCTCTCTCCCCGTACCCCTGGGGTCCTATTTATAGGCCAATCCAATGGGAGGGGGGGGGGGTCTTATTTATAGCCCCACCTCTGGTGACTAGGCGACCTCTTGGGGGAAGCTCGCCCGGCTGGGCGAGTAACATGCCTAGTCACCTACCTGACGAATATGCGAGTGGAGCTCGCCATACTCGGCCAGGCCTTCTGCCTACTTGCGCGCTGACTCTGACTTCTGTCTTGACACGCTGACTTTGACCCTTGCTGACATGGCTCTGCAGGGGTCCACGCTCGACGAATATGAGTCGTACAATCGTGAAGTAAATACAACTAGGTCATACGAGAATAATCATCCATAAATATGATCGTTAACCCAAAGCCTGTGACGAGGGACAACAATAGACGACATTAGATATAAAACAACCAGACGGTTATTCAGGGTGCCTGCGGGTACTCCCCAAGGAATCACGCGCACATGACAACACTTGATAGGAGGTTTCACGCCCTCCTAGAAAGCTCGTCTGAAGTTCGCTAGAGGGGTCGCTTCGGGCACTCCCCAGGAGCCCGCGCAAACTATCCTACCCGACAACAACATGCGCGGTTACGCACAGTCTCTTTTTTCACCCCCCGCCACACGACTCTTCTTGTACCTCGAGTGGTTGGACATTTAATGTCGTATTAAATAGGACATGAAATGCCCGACTCTTCGTGAACCGTTTGAGCGACCTACCCTCAAGTATAAATAAGGGTGAGGGGCGCTCAAACGGGGAGACCGAACTTTGGCCGTAATCTATCTTGTTGTAGGTGCAGACATTAAGTTCGGCTCTTGCTAGTTTTGTCTTCTCTCTACTCCCCTTGTACTCGCTGCAACTCCTTTGTAGCACTTTATTCGGAGCAATAGAAGAGCCCTCCGCAAGAGACCATTCGCTGCGGCAGCCAGTCTGTTGTTCGCCGCTGTCAGCGGCACAGTCGTTTCTGTGTTCTTTTCTGCTCGCTTAACCTCTGCAGGGCTAGTAACCGATCGGTTGCAGTCTCCTCTCATCTCCGAACTCCCCTTGTGGTTGTTGAACGTAGAAGGACTAAGGTGACAAATTTTGCACCAACAGTTCGAACACGCTACCTTCAGATCCAAGTGATCGGAGAAGTCACCCATCCCGCGGTTACGCAGGCAGAGCCCGCTCAAGGTCTCTCAAGGAAGATGCTGCCGAATGCTTCCCAGAGCACGCAGGCACTCGAGAGCAACTCCAAGTCTGACGTAGGTGCTCAGTAGCGATGTGTCTCGGGCAGGAGGGACTCATTTGGAGCTCGCTCAGGAAGTGCCATCAGTTTACTCCCCTCCAGGTACAACCATCACAACAGCTAAAGTCCATCTCCGTCCCCTGGTCGTTCGCAGTCCGGGGCATAAATTTAGTAGGTCCCTTCCCGGCAGCAAGCGAGCATCGCCGATTCTTCCTGGTGATGATTGACTATTTCAGTAAGTAGGTAAAAGCTAAGGCTTTGGCCAAGTCGACGACTCAGGTGGTTAAGAACTTCATTTGGGACAAAATCATTTGTCGGTACGAAATCCCAACAGCCATCATCACGGACAATGGTCCCCAGTTCGCAAGCGAGGAGTTGGCAAATTTATGCGACCAAGTGGGAATAGGGCTTCAGTTTTCATCAGTTCATCATCCACGCAGTAACGGGCAGGTAGAGGCGACCTATAAGCAGATCTTGAACTTGCTAAAGAAGAAAGTGGGGAGCATCAGTTGCCAGCAGTTCTGTGGATTCTCCGGACGATCCCTTCTTTGGCTACCCGGGAGACACCTCAAACTATCGCACGGGTCCGAGGCCCTCATTCTTGTGGAGTTTGATGTAGTCAGTCCTTGAGTACTACTCTCCAAACAAGGCAGCGACGACTGGATGGAAGACAATGATGATGAGTTAAGATGTAGCCTTGACTGGATCGAGGAACTCAGAGATCAATTTGTCGTCAGACAAGCAGAAGAGAAGTGAAAAATGACCAAATACTTTGACAAGAACGTCAGAATAAAGCAGTTCGTGCAGGGGGATCTCGCGATGAAGAAAGTGAACGCAACAAAGAGAGCGACCTCGGTAGGAAAGCTCAATCCAAATTGGGAGGTCCCTTCATCGTTAAGGAGGCACTTAAGAATGGAGCAGCTGCAGTGTCACGAGGGTGAGGAGATTTCAAACACTTAGAGCGGTGATGATTTGAAGAGGTACCACTCCTAGGGCAAAAGATCCTTGTTTTACCTCTTCCTTTCTCATTTTTGTCAAAATTCAATATGTAACTTTTGTTCAACGCATGACTTTTGTTTCTAGAATGGAGAGTATATTGCAGGGATCATTGCGTAAGTATCTGGTTATAATTCCTAATACTGTTTCTGTGAAGAACATGAAAATTGTTCTCAGCACGTCGCAATACGATATGAAGCCCTCGGTGTCGACCAACCCAACCTAGACCCTTTTGTTCTCCAGCCCGGTGAGTCCCAGAGCTTGTGTAGACCCCCTCAAACGTATTCGGGTGTCTCGTGTGGAGGTTATCAAGTATCTGACCCTCCTGCCGGTATGAGCTACTCCCCCCACCCTAAGACCACTACGATTTCCCTCGTGGAGACACTCCCGACTGACATATCTGGCAGGTACAGTTGTGATAGCCAACCATGCATGGACTGAGGTGTTACTATTGTTACTGGTTCCCTTTTTGAGGACAAGCTCCAAACAACATGATGCCTTATGCCCGACTGGTAACCTTGACCTCTGGTAACAGGCCTGACTTCTTTGATGACGATTGCCACTTTTCCTCCCGAATGTCTTTTCGGAGGAGCGTTCTGCTTTCAGACACCCATAGCCCCACTAGACATCCCAGATTGATGAGGTACCTCGGGCGCACACTCCTGCGTAAGGAATACAGAAAGGAAAGAGCGGGGGAGGCACCCGGGCGGACACACGCTTCTGCTTGGCGCTACGAGTAGCGAAGCCTGCCTCAGTTATTGGAAGCAGTCACTGCCTAAGCTAAACACGCGAGCACCCCATTAGCAGTGTGCAAACTCTCGCCAGGCCAACATTGCAAGAAGCGAATGGTAGTAAGAATGCACATAAACTAAAAAAAGAAAGAAGGAAAGACAGAGCAGTAAAGAAGTAAAAGCTATAACTGCAAATCACTGTAGGATCAAAATAAATAGTATATATAATGTATTTATAGCAGTGACGAATACCAAAAGTGCACCAAAAGAAAAGAAAAAAGAGCACCCTCCATCACTCGTTGTCGCTGCCGTCTTCAAGGTCCTCCGCGGCCTCTTCTCTGGGCTTGGACATCTTTCTCGATTCCTCGGACGACGTGTACCTGCTGGACATGGGACGCTTCGAAGAGGGTCCGGACTCGCCTTCCCCTCCTTCAGAATCTCGGAAGGTCAGCTCCGCGTCCTCGGGGAACAGGGCTTCATAACTGGCATCCGCAAACTCCTTCCTGAGTGCGCCCAGCTCCCGCAGGTGTGCAAGGGTGACCCTCGTGGACTGATCCCCAGCTTTGAGGTTCGCCCTCACGAACTTCGGATTACCCAGAGCTAGGCTCGCCTGGCGAACACAGAGGAGACGGTTAGAACTCGCGCGAAAGGTACGTAAAAACAATAATTCCAGTGTTTGAAATTACCCTCAGCTCTCTCTGCAGGTGAACCTTCTCTGCCCGCAGCCTCTCCAGGGCCTACCTGGAGGCGCTGTTGTATGCCAGCAACCTCAAGGTGGCCGTGTCTGCCTTCTGTGTTAGCTGCTTCGGGGGTACGCTCCCCATCTCTTGGAGGTTCTCCTCACCAATGACCGCTGTGGAGATCGCCAGTGCATGCGGGGTCACCCCCCGCGCCTCGCTCCAGGAGGGAAGGTTGGTGCTGAGGGTAATCACACCCACCTCCCGGATAAGCAGTGGGCTGCCGACCACGTCCATTAGGTCCTCAACATCTGAGAACGTAGGCTCTCCCCCTGCATCCGCCGCCACCCGCGCGGGTCATCGACCTAGGTGGACGAGAGGATCCACCCAACCCCTTTGGGTAGTCGCTGACGAGTGCGAAGGCACAACCCCCCTCTGGCCGGCGGCCTTCCTCATCTCTGTGGCGGTCAAGTCCTCGCAGGAGGTTCAAACGACTTCTCCATTGGAACCCGCAGGACAACTGCGAACAGGAGAGGTCAATATCCACAGGTGTGGAATTTTTTTTATGGGAAACAAAATTTACTTACAATCAGCGGTGTCCATGCCCGCCACTTCCTCGTGGCGGGGGTCGAAATAGTTGATGTCGAGGGGGGGGGGACTTGAAGAGGATGTCGACGATCATCTTCTCCACCCCTTCGATTGGAAGCTTCACGAAGTCTGCCTCTGCCCGCGGATCGGGACCGTCTGCAGACCCCCAAAGTCTGCCTTAAACACGATGAACTGTTCTTTCCACCCATGCACCTTGTTGGGTAGGTTCAGCACCCGCAATTTGCTGGAACCAATATACACGTACCTGTGCGTCTGCGTGCGCACATGAAAAAGGTTTCAGAACACTGCGAGGTTGAACCGGACCCCATGCGGTCGCAAGTAGGCGAAGAACGCTGTAACTACAGCGATTGAGTTCGGGGAGAGCTGGGCAGGGACAAGCCCATAAAAGTTTAAAACTTCCACCATCTCAGGGAAGATGGGGAAGGTCCAGCCCGTGTCGAAGTATTCGAACGGGTTGACGATCTCATGGTTGAACACATTATGAGAGTGTTCTCCCGGGGCGGGGTGTCGAGCGCTAAAAGCGGCGGGGTTCGAGCGGATTGTTGCGAGGAGTGTCGCGAACTCCTCGTCAGAGACCACGAACCCGCGCGGTTCATGAATCAAGAAGGCCACGACACAACCTGCCTCGTGGCACCCGCCGGAGGAGCTCGCTCACTCTCTGAGTCGCTTATGGATCAAGAAGGTCACGACACAACCTGCCTCGTGGCACCCGCCGAAGGAGCTTGCTCACTCTCTGAGTCGCTCATGGTTTCTATTGCCGAGAAACAAGGAATTTACGCCTATTTATAGGCGGCGCAGAGTTCCCTGCCTCACAACGCGAAGCATCCGTGGGGGGGGGGGAGTTGTTATCCGCTGTCGGCGTCCGCGATGACCTCCCCGCGACAACTTCCCTGCAAAAAATAACATGCATGCGTCCGCAGGGAAGTAGAGTATTCGCAAAACACGGAAATAAGTAATGAGAAAACATAGTTAATAAGAATACACATAAATATCCCGCGGGCACTTAAAAGTGCCCGCCTTTAATGTTCGCATACCACAAACACCAACAACACTTATTATTACAAGAAACTGAATTCGATCTTAAGATAACCCTAAAATTCTCAAAGCATCCTCAGCGGGTGTCCTCTCCACACCTACAAACGCCAGGGTGTTTGTTATGCCGACGAGCATGCCCGCCGCGCCCACTAGTTGCTTGTTCAGCTTGTCTCCCAGTGTGTGAATGGCGCGTGCATCCTCCCTCACTTTCCGCATGTACTTTTGAGGGATGTCCTCTGAGGGAACCGAGCTCTGCGGTGCCGCCGCTGTACTTATCCGTGGAGCTGGCACGTGCCAACTCTCGGCATCGCGCGCGACAACCTGTTGCCGCGCCGCCATCCCTCTTCTATCTGAACGATGCGCACACGAGCATCCCAAAACTCTTTTTGTAGCGCGGCTATCGACAGAGCATTCACTGTAAGCAAAGGTACGAATTTTAAGTTTTTCGTAATTAACAAGTTGCTTGCAGGAAGTGAGTTTTCAACTGGTGTACT
This sequence comes from Platanthera guangdongensis, assembly GCA_039583875.1. Classification (NCBI taxonomy): domain Eukaryota; kingdom Viridiplantae; phylum Streptophyta; class Magnoliopsida; order Asparagales; family Orchidaceae; genus Platanthera; species Platanthera guangdongensis. Next base: position 129,334,202 of record CM077163.1, on the reverse strand, counting down.
TGCGACAAGATCCTCCTTCGGTACCCGCGGAGTGCCCACACCTTCTCCATCGCGATCCCTTTTTCTTTTCTTTTGCGATGCAGAATTCGGGAGCTTGTTGACGGTGGCTAGCGGCTGGGAGGCGGTCTTAGCTGCCTTCCCCTTATGTATTTTGGATGGGAGTCCGTTCCCAGTTCCGTGAGCTCTATTTCAAATTCTTCATCCTCGCCGTTGCTTCCTCCAGCGTCCTCATCCAGGCAGGCTTCTCAGAGGTGCTCGCCGCAATCTTCTCTAGATTTCAAACAGTTCCAGCGGGGGTTACTGTGCTCTCAAAGGCGTCCCTCGGGTTCTTCAGCGGGATTGTGTTCCAGAGTCTAAGCTTTTGCGATTTCTGCTCTTGCGATTTCTTGGAAGTGCTTTGCGAGGGAGCGGGAGGACCCCCTGCGCTCGCGGGCAGGCCTCCCTTTTTATCTGTAACCGAATTACTCGCCGCTACGCCATAGATGTTCTTCATGTGCGCAGAGTGGTCAGAAAGGGTGGGGGTCTTGCTACCCTCTTTGGAAGGAGAGGGATTCTTTGTCGACGACGACACGGGCGGTATCTTGGAAGAACCACCGGTCAGTTTCTTCAGCGGTTTCACCGACAGGTTGGGATCGGTCTTCTTCAGAGTATTCTTCTTGATGCCTAGCGAGGCATGAAGGGAGGCGTTTACGCTCTACATTTCACAGGGAATTCTTGTAAAGCAGCTTGGAGTTTCAGAAGGGTATCTCTGCAGGAGGATGGTCTGCACTATTTATAGATTTCGAGCGGCGCGAGACTCGAGTCGCAGTCTTTACGGTTACCAACATATTTTTTCGGAGCCCGCACGGGCACAAAAAAGTGCGGGGATTATGTTAACCTAAATCCTCCGATGGAAGACGACGTCAGGAGACGCCGGTCACGAAGTAGATGGGTGGTTGCTCGAAGTGTTCGCGAGTACCCCCAAGAAGTTACGTGCAGACTACAACACCCGACAGGAGGTTGTGCGCCCTCCCGGAGAGCTCCGTCGGCTGTTCGCTAAAGAGGTCGCGGAGGGCACTAACCAAGATTCTGCACAGACTCCTTTCTCCGGCAGCAGCACGCACGGTCTCTTCTCTCAACCCCCCATCACCCGACTCTTCGTGTACCTTGGGCTGCTGCACATTTAATGTTATATTGAAGATGATATTAAATGCCCGACTTTTCATGAAACGTTCGGGCGGCCTACCCTCAAGTATAAAAAGGGGCCAGGGGTGCTCGAACGGGGGATCGAACTTTGGCTAGAATCTATCCTGTTGTAGATGTGGACACTAAGTTTGGCTCTTGCTAGTTTTCTCCTCTATACTCCCCTTGTACTTGTTGCAACCCCTTTGTAACACTTTATTCGTAGCAATAGAAGAGCCCGCCGCAAGGGAGCATTCGTCGCGACTCAATCGGGTGTTCGCCTCTGTCAACGACACCCTCATTTTTGCATTCTTTTCTGCTCGCCTAACCTCTGTAGGGCTAGTAACCGGTCGGTTGCAGTCTCTGATCTCTTCTCCGAACTCCCCTTGTGGTTGTTGAGCGTGGAACGACAGGTGATAAATTTTGCACCAATTATGATGAGATAACAATAACCAGAAACACTAGTTGTTTAATACGGTCCCCAAATATTAGAGTACACTAAATTAAAAGGAGTAGAGCTTCAAGTACAATGAGGTGTAAAATTAAAATGATGTTGTTTGTCATAGATGCATGAATCGCATGTGAAGTCGAGGTGGGAGAGATCGGGGAGAGCTTTCCTGAGAATTGTGAGAGACGCATGCCCAAAGCGTCGATTTCCATCAATATAGGAAACAAAGGTTAGAGCAGTGGTGAGAACATTCATAGTGTAGAGCTAGTTTGACCGTCGTCGTCTACCAATGATATTCTGGGTCTTTTGATCATGCACAATGAAGGAAGAAGATGAAAAAGTTATAGAGTAGTCAAGATCATGTGTCAGACGATTAACATAGAGAAGATTAAAATGAGAGTCCGGAACATGAAACATCGAGCTCAAAGAGAGATGGAGTGAGGGACACGTCCCCAAAATCACGAATAGGGGTGGTCTCCCCATTAGCCACCGTGATGAACTTAGGGTAGGCGAAGTTCAAATATTGAGGCGGCTTTTGTGGAGTAATATGATTCGTGGCACCAGAGTTCACTATCCAATATTGATTGTTGGAAAAACAGGAGATGCCTTCATTTGAAATTGACGCCACAGAGCCAGGAGAGAGACTGATCAACCTTTGGAGATGCTGAAGTTGGGTGCACAAGCGGTCAATGTCCGCATTGGCGGGGGGGGGGGGGGGGGGGGCATCAATTGCAATGGAGGCATACTGTTGCGGAAGTATACCATGCTCACAAAAGCAAGTAGACTCCAAATGACCACCATGGCCACAATAGGTACACATGCAAGTGTCGATATCCTTGGAGTGATTCCATCCGCCGCAACCCTGTCTACGAGAAACAGTGCGACCCCCACGAGACAACGACAGGGTGGGACGGTGCTCAGAAGAGCGTTGGAGAAGGGCTGGAGAGACAGGCCCTGGAGCATTGGTGGGGTGGGTGTCACCTTCAACATCACAGATCAAATATCTGAGAGGGAAGGAACCGTGGAGGACAAGAGAATGTTAGCATAGACACTTTGGAGATATGGTGGGACGCTTGTCATCATGATGACGCTGCTTCTTTCTGAGCACGTTGAGCGGCGAGATCCATTGTTGGAGGCTGATGTTGAATCCAGGCCTCGCCGTGAGTTTTGGATTTTGCAACAAAGGAGGTTAAGTCTTTGTTTGCTCCCGTAATAAGAGATTGAAGGGCCGTAAAAATGCCAAATAGGTGTTGGAGACTGTCTTTGCCAGAATACAAAAAGTGAAGTTCATCCCGCATTGCTTTTGCCGTCTCATGATACATTGTCATACGATATCGCTCAACGTCCATCGAATTAAAAATCCAGGACAAAATGTAGCCATCATCACAAACCCATTGCTCGTTGGGCTCCGCAGACGGTTCCTGGGAGAGATGATGAAGCAAGACTTTTGTTTGTAGAACTCGATGCACTGAGTGCACCCACTCGACAAAATTCTTCTTGCCTTTGAGAGAGATAATAGTGATCCGTAGTAATGGGGGTGGCTATGGATTTGTGCTTGAGAGCGCACGACAGCAGGGGTGTGCGTTTCGCGAGAATACATGACAAGTCACGCGAGTCGCTGCAGCTATGTGGGAGTGCGTCACTGCGGTAGTGCAGGTGTGCGTTGCTGCGAGCCTGCGACAAATGTGGGAGTGCGTTGGTTCCGCAATGCGGGAGTAGTGCACGTGAGGATTCTTGCGGGTTGCATTTTCTTGATTGGCGAGCGGACGCGTGTGCGGAAAAGCAGGGAGTGCGCTCAGATGTTAGCGGGCGCAACTGATTGGGTTGTAGAATGCAAGGTGAGTTTAGACGATAAAAGGAAACAAAACGAGAACATATGCTCAATCAAAAAAAGATCCGGCCCGTAGGATCAGCGTCTCGGATAGTATGTAGAGAAGTACATAGTTGGAGAGAAAATAAATATTTTATTAATTCTAATAAATGTTACATACAAGACAACTATTATTACATGTATAAATAGATAAGGTAAGTGGCAACAAAATCGTCATCCAAGATGTGAAACTAATGCCTATGTAGCAATGGGCTCAGTCGCGGGCCTTTGTATGGGTTTTTTTATATAGATTGCTTTAACAACTTACAAAGTATAGAAATACGAAACAATTAGATTTCCTTTACCGAGGGAACATACTTTTTGTGAAGAATATAAAGTGTTTTCAGAAAACAAATGTATGACTACATGATATATAGAAGTAGGTTTGGATGCATATCTTAAGATACAATACGTAAAGGAAATGATTTTTGGGGGAGCTTATATGGTGAAATTTAGAAGATGAGAAATTATTATGCTTTTAAGATGGGAGAATTTTGAGATACATCAAAATTGATATGGAGGCTTGGTGATTGGTATGAATTATTACTTGTAGATTTTCAAAATATCTAATATCTGTTATATAATTTATGTAAAAACTATTAATATGAAATACTGCCTGTTGATCGATTGTAACTTTATACAATATTTTTGAGATATACTGAGCTTTGTTGCTATCGTTGTTTCATCTTTATTAATAATTCCTTAACAGGTGCATGCAAAGATGGCTTCCTTATTTCATATATTTGCTAATTTTCCCATGTTTATTTTTATTGTCCTGAATTCTGATGCTTAAAAACAGTCATTGGTCTCAATTCTGGATGGAAATGATTGACGTTAGAAGTTAGATCGACAACTGATCAAAAATTAATGCTAAAACTAATGAATTAAATATAAATTTTTTAATTATTTTTTGTTTGCGTTGACCAACTCAATTGTTAGAAGTAGGCTAGGATTTATTACTGTAAAAAGTGTGGAAAGAATCTCTTATTTCATATACTTCAAAAGTTACAATTACTGGTATATTTATACAAGAAGAAAGGACCCACAAAACTCCATAGGTGATATTGGACTAACAAGATGAGGAAGGGAATATGTGCCCAAATACGGGCCATTGCAATTTGGGCTTTCTCCCCCCCACCCAAATTGGAGCATATATATTAATCATACTTAGTTTGTTACATAAGTATTGAGTTCACTTGATACGACGCAGCCGCCACACACTGATATGTGTCTATGTAGCTCATGGATATTATTGTACTTTGTATTTTCCCACTGGCCTATATATAAGAGTAGTAGTTTGCTTAGAGGAGTATCTTTTGGAGTCTTGAGTGTGTGGGCTCTCTTGGAGAGTGGAGTGTCAAGGGGGGCCCAGCCTCTGGATGCTTGGCGAGACTTGTTCTCGATTGTATCTTTTGCCGTCTAATGCAATGTTCTTCATTTTCTTGGTTTAATTATGACCCTATTGTAACTTGGTCCGACCTGTCTCGATTAGGGTTCTCCCGAACCCTAATAACACTGGTCTGTCTCCTTTCGTTCCGCCAGGGACACTTACACTGGTAGCGGTTCTGTGATTCCTACGCTAGCGTCTGCCGCTAGGGCCTCCACATCCCAGCCGCTAGCCTCCTCCGCTAGGAAGTCCGCGACCCAGCCGCGTCGCCCTAGCATCGTTCTGCACGCTTCGCCCGAGCCGCTGCACCGCCTAGTCCGCTCGACCGCAACACCTGGTCCGCTGTCTACATCGTCTGGCCGCATCCTCTTCTCCGACTGGACCGGATCCTCCCCCTAGTCGTCTTCTCCAGCCTTTTTAGCACCGCAGACGGCCTCCAACAGCCCTTCCGTCGAATCCAGTGCCGCACACCTCCGCTGGCGCCCTCGCTACTCTGCTACGCCTCCGCCATCAGCCCTCCAGCCTTTTTCCCGCCTCCCGGAGGCCCTCCGGCGGCTTCAGAGGCCATCCAGCGGCCGTTTTTGCTCCTAGCCGCTTTCCTCCGTGTCAGGCTGCCCTCCTCCACCTAGTGCTGCTTTCCAGCGGGCCTTGTCGCGCCTCCTAGCTGCGGTTCATCCCCAAAACTCGGGCCATGACCCCCCACGCCGACGAGAACACCTCAACCTCGGCATGCTCGGGCTCTCAATGCATGGATCACATAAAAGCCCAGCCGACAGACCTTACGCTCCTCCGGGGACTTACTGCGACTGTTAATCGCCCTCCGGTTCCCCCTCCTTCGCCACAAATTCAAACCGTTCCCAATCACACAGGCTTTTTGCACCCCGCGTCAGACAGTGCCCCGACCCCATCTCCGACGGATCGAGATTCATGTGTTCGATGACACCGACCCCCACGGGTAGATCACTCGTGCTGAACAGTTCTTCGACCTGCAGGCACCCCCTGCTGACCAGAAGGTTCCTCTCGCCACTATCTCTATGGAGGGCTCGACGCTCCATTGTGTGCGTGGGATGTGCTTACAGGTTCCTAACATTCCCTGGCCCACATTGAAGAAAGAACTCCTCCGACAGCTGCCAGACGGGTAATGCCGTTGGGCGCCTCAGCTCCTTTCACCAGTCAGACTCCATGGCCACCTACATCGACAAGTTCATTGTGATTGCTACGCATGTTCCCGACCTAACCCCGACCACTACCTGGGTTTTTTCCTTGTGGGTCCGCACCCCCACCTCCGCGTGCGCCTTCGGGTACACAATCCGATCATTCTATCCCACGCAATGGAACAGACAAGGTATCTCGATACGGAACTCTACCCAGATCAACCACCCTCAATCTGTCCGCCCTAACCGTCGCGGCCATTACCTCCACCTCGTCTGCACGTGGACCCTCTGCCCCCACCCGAGCCCCCGCTACCGCTTCCACCTCCGCAGACACCATCTCCACGTCCACCGGCCCCTCGACGACTCCATCATCTGTCTTAACTTCAAGAATCTATGTGTGTTGCTGGGATCTGAAGATACTGATCCGGACTCTGGGGAACTAGACCCGCTGATGCTTTCTGACGACCCCTTTGACCCTCGACCTTGAGGACATAGTCGTTTTTCTAGCAGAGCGTGTTGATACGGCACGGTCTCCACGCACTGTTATGAGTCTATGTAGCCCATGGGCATTATTGTACTTTGTATTTTTCCACTCACCTATATATAAGAGTGGTAGTTTGCATAGGGGAGTATCTTTTAGAGTCTTGAGTGTGGGGTTCTCTTGAAGAGTGGAGTGTCAAGGAGAACTCAGCCTCTGGATGCTTGACGAGACTTGTTCTCGATTGGATCTTTTGCCGTCTAATGTAATGTTTTTCGTTTCCTTGATCAAAGTACGACCCTATTGTAACATCTACTCCCATTGAGAACTTTATTGAAGAGGGTGATAGCTTGATCTACAGACTTAACGAAGTACGAGTTTTTTTGGAAAGAACTGCATCTATGGTGAAGTGGTAATTTAGTTCAATGTGTTTTGTATGCGTGTGAGAAACTAGATTATTGGTAATGAATGCAACAACACGATTATCACAACATAGAGGACTCATAATAGCAGTAATGTCCTAACTCCTTCATAAGAGACTTGACCTAGAATAGTTCATACGTGTCTCGGGCCATCACTATGTATTTTGCTTCAACACTTAATCTGACAACTATATTTTGCCTTTTGATGCGCCAAATGACAAGATTTCCTTCATCCAGAGGATAGTAACCAAAAGTTGATTTTCTATCAAGTCGGTAACCAACATAGTAAACATCAAAGTATCCAGTAATATCAACATGACCATTCTTCCTGTAGAATAGCCATTTTCTTGGAGACCCTTTCAAAAACCGGAGAAGTTGGAGTATAATATCTGTAAGTCTAAAGACAGTCTAATCATCTAGAGGGGGGGGGGAGTGAATCAATGTTTGTGTTTTTTCAATCTTTAGTAATTTATGTAGAGATCTAGCATATAAATTAAACACATCACACAGAGTACACAAAGATTTATAGTGATTTTCCAAGATATGTACATCCACTTTCCCTTTTTACCTATCTAGCAGTGTGCTAGCCTAGGAAAGCTCCACCAAAAACTTAGATCTTACAGCTCAGAGTATAGAACACTTACCTCAGGAATAACAATAAGTTTCCTACCTCAGATTCCCTTTCTCAGGATTCTACAACTTAGATTTTTTCCCAGAATCCCACCTCAGATTTATATCAAAACCTACCTTAGATCTTCTTCCTTTGGATCCTACAGCTGAGATTCTATCCCAGAATCTTACCTCAGGTTTATAACAAAACCCTACCTTAGGTTAACCCTTGAGCCCTAGACTCAATAAAAATGGTCTTGAGAGAGTTGAGTCTTCTTTGCCTTTGATAAGGAAAAGCCTTTACTAAATCAACAACAGACCTTGACTGAATATTCTTTAGAAAGCTGGATCTATTATTAACTTTTTGACTAGAGAACTTCTTTGCTCTTGAGAGATTGGAAGTAAAATGATCTTGAGCAAGTCTAGGAGCACTAGATGATTTTCTGTTGAGATTTACTCCTTCTGAAAGTTGTACTTCAACCAAGGTTGTTTGTCAGCGCTATTTTACTGTTTGATTTTTTTTTCTTTTTGGAATAACAAGATTAGAGTTTTTCCTTCACATCTCATCTCTATTTATATGATTGAGAGCATTAACGGTTTAATAGAAGAATCTCCATGTCAGAAAAACTCTCTTTAAAGGACTGATTTGATTTGCGCTTTCGACGGCGATGGGAACTTGAATATCTGCAAATTGAACTGTCACAATAACATTTCATGTTGTCTCGACGACATTTCATTTTGTCTCGATGACAATTCACTTCTTCAGGCCGATCCTTTCTCTTTTCAATGTTAGATGGTATATCAACAGTCATGATGATATTGCTTCTTCACGACAATGTTGCTTCTTTTTGACGATATTTTTATCTTGTCAGAACGATAAGACTTAGCTATTAGATCCTGAATTTGTTTAGGCAGTAGGGGAGCCATATCTTGACGATATGGATTTAATCATTCTCAACTCAACATAGATTCTGAATTGTCGCGGAGGTTTCACGACAAAAATTTACTTGTTCTCGACGATAATTGACTTAGAGTAATTTCATCTTCAACGAAGGACTTCAAAACGATATTTCTTTTTCTTGACTGTCTTAACTTAGCGTGAGACCTCTATGAAAGATTTTGTCATCAAAACGATGTGTTTATACTTCAGCTCTGTCAAGACTATAGCTGATCCCTGTCAAAACAATGTCGTCTTGAACTGTGTATTATCAAGACGATATACATGAGCTTGCTTGTCAAGATAGTTTGACTAACATTGAGTCTTCAAAATAATGTTGTGATGGTCTCCACTATATTTCTAACTTATCACAACGACATTGAGTCTTCAAAGTAATTCTGTGAATTACTTAACCCTTTAACACCTGTTGATCTCTTGATTTACTGATAATGATTTATATGATCCTACACATACCAAACCAGATGATCATCAAATACAAAATGTATTTATCCTTGACTTGAGGATTTCTTCAAATCAGGAACATTGTGGGCAAGGTTCCTAACAATCCCCCCTTTTTAAGAAGTCAGAATCTCAACCAGTAATAAAATACATAGAGAAAATAATAAAAGCTTGACAATCACAAAAATTGAAATCATAACAACATTCACATAAAATAGAGAATAACATCCAAAATGTTATATATAAGATTCAGTCAAATGTTTTAATAGGTAATTAAACTACATTTGCATTCAACCCATTTGCATCTAATCTTTCTTCAAGGAGCCTTCTTATTTCCACTCTCTTTCTCGTTTTTCTTTAATCTCTCAAAGTAACTGAATGACTTTGGAAGATATCTGAAGGGGGGTTGAGGAGCATCATAGTTCATATTTTTCTTGATATAAATTTTCTCTGTCTCGAACTCCTGGTGTTTTGACCATTCTGCAGATGGGTAGAGCTTGACTATATCCTTTTCAATGTTCCGAAAGCTTATCCATGTTTTTTGGACAATGTTTCTTGATTTGGGCCTCCATTACCGCAAAGTTTGGATCATTAGATCTTTCTCACTCTCTCTTCTTTTTAGCCAAAAACTCAGGTTTTAGCCAAAAAATTCCTCAGGGGTCAATAATTCTCTTTGCCTTTTCCTCTAATTACTTGACCTAGCAAGATCTGACCTCTCCCTTTGAGCAAATTCTTCTCCAGTTGGCTCTTTTGAATAATTAAGGGGAGGAAGATTGAGAGCAAGCCTAATCCCTTGAAGAATTCATATAGGTTGATCAACTCTCACATTCTCGCCCTTTCCAGCTTCTTCAAATATTGTTTGTTGAAGATCAACTTTGCTTGCTTCAATTCTGCCTGTAAGAGTTTGGTTAATATATTCTTGATCTTGAAGTATAGCTTTTGTATATGTGATAATTTTGTTGGTCACATGTTTTACAGCACTTTCCAGGTCTACTTTATAATCTCCATTTCTAGAGCAGGGGGCTCAATGTGAGACACCCCCTTAATAACAACATCATTTTCTCTCAAAACTTCAATATCTTGGGCTGAGAGCTCCCTTAGAGTTCCCCTCTCAACAGGAACACCTCTTTCAGCAGTGGTAATTTCTGTAAAAACTTCATTGATTATTTCTTCAGGAGCTCTCTCATCCATGACAGTTGGTTCATTATACTTCGGCTTATCAACAACTAAGGGCTCTCCCTTAGTTATTAAAGACACAAGGCGCACCAAGGCGCACAAAGGCACAAATGGGTCTTGAAGCCTAGGCGCAAGGCGTAGGCGCGCGCCTAACGAAGGCAAAACGCAACCACATCCATTTTAAATAATTAACATCAAAAATCATTTCATCTTTTCGATCAGATTCTTCATCTATTCTACCAATTAATCACTCAATACTTTCGTTTATATCTCTTAAACATTATAATCAATGTGGTCACTTGCGTTATATTTAAGTTCCAATACCCTATTATCATTCAGAAACACTAAATCAATTAAAAATTATTGAGTTCATACATTATTTTTTCTTCATTTTTGAAAACAAATTTATAACAAAAATCTCACTCAGTCGCGCCTTTTATATTTCAAAGGCGCAAATAAAACACAGGAATGCGCAAACCTCTGAGCCTGGTGAACCTTCAGCCTTAGGCCCGCCTGAGACACGTCTTTAACAACATAGGCTCTCCCAATGGTTCTGATATTTGTTCAAAAACAATTCTTTGAATTCCCTCCCCCTCAATATTTGCAGGGTTTGGGTGATCAGGCTCACTGTTATCAGATGAGCTTTCTTCTTAGCTAGCTTCTGACTCAACAACAACTTCCTTTCCTCTTCCTGAACTCTTACCCTTTTGATTCATTGGAAACCTGGAGAGGACTTTCTCCCACCTTCCCATTATCTTGATGTCAATCTTTTTCATGTAATGTAACGGGGCACCAAATTTCTTATTCAGCTGATCTGGAATAGTATTTGTTAAGATGCAATAAATAAAGCCCGTTAGGAGAGGCCCATATATAAGCCCATGTATATTCTATTTAGTCTCACATTGTAAATGTAGAAGCCTCTCCCTCTTTCTTCCTCAATATAAGTGTATGTACTCTTGTTTTTTGAGAATAATATAATGAAGGGTGATTTTCTCTCTCCTACGTAGCTCTCTCTACATGGTATCAGAGGCATTCTTCCTTCCCTGTGCTTCCAGCGGAGTCCGGTTTCTAACCGCCTCTTCTCTCTGACCGCCGAACTCCCACGGCCTCCAGCAAACTCCCATTGTCTATCTGCCTCTCTCCCCTCCATGGTTCCACCTTCCTCCTTTCAGGGCTACTTATAGCCTCACCTCTCTGCCCCGTGGGGTCCACCTCTTCCCTGCCTACTCGCTACGGTCTGTTTCAGGCCGCCGCAGACAGTCTTCCCTTGCTCGTAGCTCGCTCACTCTTCTTGCTCGCGACCTCCTGTTACAGCCCGCCAGCCCGCTCCTGCTCCAATTCGCCAGCCCGCTCCTGCTCCAGTCCGCTGCCCGTTGCTGCTCCAGTCCGCCATCCCTCAACCTCGCTATCTCCTGCTCGAGTCCGCCAATCTTACCTGCTGCTGTTTCCTCTGCCTGTTCGACCGGTGCTTGTTCGCTAGCCGCCCGGCTAGGGGTGCAAGTTGAGTTGAGCCGGCTCGAAAGCTCGATGAGCCGGCTCGAAAAAAACTCTACTCGAGCTCGAGCTCGATTACGAGTCGAGCTCGAGCTCATCTAGTGTTGTTCATGAGCTCGCGAGCCGGCTCGCGAGCTTTTTATTTATACATTTAAAAAAAAATATAAAAAAATATTAAAAAAATAAGAAAATATAGCTCATGAGCTAAAAAGCTCGCGAGCAGCTCGAGCTCGAGCTTGCGAGCTCAAAACTCGAGCTCGACCTCGATAAGTTAACATTGAGCTCGAGCTCGAGCTGGGATAAATGAGCTCGTCGAGCTTGAGCTTGAAATGAAAAGCTCAAGCTCGAGCTTGGAAATTTTGCCAAACTCGACTCAAGCTCGACTCGTTTGCACCCCTATGCCCGGCTTCTGTTTGCTAGCCCCCGCCTTCTGTCCGCTAGCCCCCCGACTTTTGTCCGCTAGCCGCCATGAGCTCGAGTGAACCAGCGGTGGCTACTCCTTCTCTGCCCACGCGTGCTGCCTCCCTGCCTCCCAAGGTTCGTGATGAACTTTGCATCACCACTATATCTCTCAGTGGAACGACCAACTTTTTCAAATGGGTTCATTCAGTCTGTCGTGTTCTGCAGACGAAGGGTCTGCTCTCTCACCTTACTCGGGATAAACTTGCTGACCCTACTGATGACTGGTTTCGCGATGACGTCCGAGTCCAATCTTGGATGCTTAACTCTATGGACACAGAGCCTTACCGCATGACAATGTATTATGAAACGGCTAAGGAAATGTGAGACAAATTACACTCCCTATACTCTGGCAAGGACAGCTTACAACACCTATTTGACATTATCTCCCCTCTTCAATCACTGGATCCGGGCGCCACGAGCGACTTAACTTCTTTTGTTGCAAAGGCTATGGCCCTGGTGGAGGCCTGAATACAACACCAACCTCCCTCTGCAGACCTTGCTACCCAACAGACACAGAAGCAGGCTGTTGGGATCGCTATGATGATGACCAGTGTTCCCAGTTATCTTCACAGTTTCCGGGTCCAGATTCTCCCCTCTTCTACTACACCCTCCCTGTCTGATGTTTGCTCCATGTTGTTCAAAGTTACACCACCGTCCGAGGCTCCAGCCAGTTTCTCTCCGGCTCTGCTTCAGCAGCCCTTACTACCTACTCCTGCTCCTCCTACCCGTGGCTCTTCTACTCGAGGAGGCCGCTCACGTCTCGTTGTCGGGGACGTGCTGGGCGCTCTACTCTCAAGTGTACCTACTGTGGTCATGATGATCACCTTGAAACTACCTGCCATCACAAGCATGAGCTGCCTCCTTATCTTACTGGGGCTACTACTACTACTACTACTACTACTGCTGCTCCTCCAGGTTGCTCTCCAATCGAGTCCTCTTCGTCTACTCAGAAGGATATCAACAATCTTCGCCTACAGCTTCTGCAGCTCTAAGGCGTGGTTAACCGCTCCTCTGGCTCGGTTGCTTCTTTCTCCACCAAAGGTATCTCCTGTCTCTCCTACAACTCTCAATGGATCTTGGACTCTGAAGCCACACACCACATTACCTCTCAGAAACCTCCTCAGTACATGCACTCTGAGTGTCCCAAGTTTATCACTGTGGCAAATGACGACACTACTCCGGTGTCTGGAGCTGCTGACCTACAACTTATTCCGGTCCTTCATGTTCCGGGATCCTCCTTCAACCTACTGTCTGTTAGTTGACTTGCTCACGACCTTGATTGCTGTCTAATCTTTTTTCCTTTTTCTTTTGTCATGCAGGATCGTCGAACACAGACTATCATTGGTAGAGGGCGGCCGTCAAACGGGCTTAATCTCCTGGATGTTCTTCCTACTACACTCTTTGCCGTTCCCTCTGTTGGTTGACATCGTCGTCTTGTCCATGCTACTCTTTTGATTCTCAAGAAGGCCTTCCTGATGTCTCATTACAAGACTTTTCTTGTGAATCATGTATCTTTGACAAGCAACATCGTGTTTCTTTTTCCCCAGTATGTAATCGGAGTAGTACTCCGTTCTCTTTAGTTCATTGTGATATCTGCGGTCCCTATAAAGTTCCCATTGTTTTTGGTTATCCGTATTTTGTAACCTTTATTGATGACTATTCACGCCTCACATGACTTTATCTACTTCGTGAACGTACTGAACTCACCTCTGTATTTCGTGTCTTTATTGCTGAAATACTGTTAAAGTTTGGCGGTTAGGCGGCTAGCAGGTGGTCTGGCGGCTAGCAGTGGCGGTCTGCCGGCTAGCAGACGGTCTGACAGTTAGCGGTCCTTTGTACAGTGTTGCGGTTTGACAGTGGCAAACCGCATAACCGCACGAATATCTATTTAGTCCCATATCTCTTGTTGTATTCTCTAATCTCTCTCATTTTCTATAAATATGGGGGCATACCTATGTATTGTTTATATTTTTGGAGTAATAAAATATGCGATTTATTTACTTGGCCGTTTATTCACTCATCTTTCACATGGTATCAGAGCGAATCGATCATTTGCTCCAATTCGATTGCGGTTTGTTTGTCTAACTGTGCTGGCTTCTTTCGGTTTGCTTTCCGCGCCGGCCTTTCTCGGTTTTCTTCCCGCGCCGGCTTCTCAGCTGTTCGTCGTTTCTCTTATCTGTTGCGGGTTCCGCATTTGCGTCGCGACATCTTCCTTGCCGCTGGTGTGTTGTCACCGTGACCGTGCAGACTCTTTCTGTCCTCTCTTTCTTCTTCTTCTTTGCGGCTTATTTTTTGTTCGCGCGAATTCTTTTCTTGTTCGCGCGGCTTCTCTGTTGTTGTCCTGCTTCGGCTTCTATTCTTTTTTTCTTCTAGCCGCGACTTCTCTTGTCTCTTCGGCTTCTCTAACCGCTGCGGGCTCCACATCTTGGTCGCGGCCTCTTCTCTTGCCGTTGGTGTGTTATCATCGTGACCGTGTGATCTTCCCGTGCAGTTTGTTCGCTCCTTGGTCGCTGCGACTTTTCTTCTAGCGCGGTCTTTTCTTGGTTTGCTCTTTTCTTAGTGTCCGGTTTTCTCAGGCTTCTCTTCAAACCGTGTGGTTTGAGTCTCTGCCAATCTCTTTCTCTTGGTCGCTGGCTCTCTGCGACTTGTTTGTCGTCCTGTTCGGTTTGGCTTCTCTCCTTCTTGGTCGCGCGATTTCTTTATTCCTTTTGAGATGGTTTCTTCTCTCCTCTTCAGCTAGTGCTCTTGTGACCTGCTCTGATAAGTGCCTTATTGGCTCTGGTGCCACTTGTCACATGACTGACAACTCTCGTTTGTTCTCCTCTTTGACTAACCAGAACAGGCTATCTCCTATTGTTATTGCAGATGAGACTTCTGATCCTGTACATGGTTTTGGCACTGTGCATCTCTCTCCGCCCTTGCTGCTTAAGGACACTCTCTATGTCCCCACTTTACTGTGCAATTTACTCTCTGTTCATGCTCTCTGCACTCAGTTAAATTGCACGGTTATTTTTACTGACACCACTTGTTCTTTCTCTGATGCTGTCTCCAAAGCTCCGATTGCTACTGGGACTGCAAGTGATGAACTTTTCTTTCATGACCACGACGTTGCTCTTTCTGCTTCTTCATCTCTTCAGCAATGACATCGTCGTCTTGACCATCCTCCTTCTCGCCTCATTCATCAACTTTTCTCAAACCTTCCTTCAGAGGATTTTCCTTTGAATTGTGAAGCCTATCAGTTTGGAAAACATCATCGCTTTTCTTTCCCAGCTCGGACGAGACGTAGTTCTTCGCGTCCCTTTGAACTAGTTCATTCTGACATCTGAGGTCCTTCTTTTACTGCCACTGTTGGTAGATGAAGCTTGTACTTTGTTATGTTTATTGATGATTTCTCCATGTGCACTTGACTGTATCTCTTGAAGGACCGTTTTGAGCTGTACTTTGTGTTTACTGTTTTTTTATAATGAGATCTCCACACAATTTCATGTGCCAATTCGAGTTCTTCGTACTGATAATGCCAATAAATTTATCAGCCGACAATTCTCTGATTTTTGTGCGAGCCATGGCTTGATTCATCAAACTACTTGTCCCCATACCTCTCAACAAAATGATGTTGCTGAACGCAAGAATCATCATCTCCTGGATGTTGCTCGCAGTCTTTGTTTAAAAATGAATGTTTCTCGGTCTTATTGGTGCCATGCTGTTCTCCTTTCTTGCTATCTCATCAACCGTATTCCCTCGTTTGTTCTTCAAGGTAAGACTCTATTTTCTATTTTGTATCCTGAGGCTGAGCCATTCCCTTTACCTCTTAAGATTTTTGGCTGTATAATGTTTGTTCACATACCTTCTCATAGTCGTGACAAACTTTCTCTCCGTTCTGTTAAATACATATTTCTTGGTTATTGTCCGACTCAGAAGGGTTATCGCTGTTATGATCCTCTTCTGCGCAAACAGTACGTTTCAGCTGATGTTCTTTTTTTTGAAGATACACCATATTTTTCTCCTACTTCTTCTCTCTTGCCCTCTGATACTTCTTCTTCCCTGCCTATATCTCGGCACCTCTGCCGGAGCCAGTTCTTTCCACATCTGCTCCTGTTGCCCCGTCTCTTTCTCTGGAGACTGATGTGTTGCCCTTGGAGCCATCTGTGTCTGTTTCAGGGCTTCTTTCTTATGACAGCACATTGCCTCCTCCGTCCAGTAGTGACCTTGATCTTCCCATTGCTTTGCGGAAGGACGTTCAACAATGTACTTAACATCCTATTGATGCTGTTGTTTCATATGCTCATCTTTCCTCAGTTGGCAAGCGTTTTGCTCTTGCTATCTATTCTACTGTCATACTAGCAACGTATGAAGTGACTCTTGCTATTCCTCAGTGGAAAGCTGATATGGATGCAGAAATGAACACGTTAACTGAGAGAGTTACTTGGACTCTTGTACCCCCACCTCTGGACATTGATGTGGTTGGTTGTAGGTGGGTCTTTGTGGTTAAGTATCTTTCAGATGGCTCTGTTGATCTCTATAAGACAAGGCTCATTGCCAAAGGGTTACTCAGACATATGTGGTAGACTTCTTTGATACTTTTTCTCCTGTTGCTCGCATTAGCACTATACGTGCTCTCTTCTCTGTAGCTGTTAATCGAGACTGGAAGATGTCTTAGTTAGATGTGAAGAATGCTTTCCTCTATGGAGATTTGCAAGAGGTGGTTTAGATGGAGCAACCTCCAGGGTAGGTTGCTCCGGAGGAGTCTCAGGTATGCAAGCTTCGGAAGACCATTTATGGCTTAAAGCAGAGTCCACGAGCTTGGTTTGACAAGTTTAGTAGAGTTGTTTCTCTTATTGGGTTCAATCGAAGCTCTGCTGATCATTCTCTGTTTATACACAAGACTACTAAAGGTCTTGTGACTCTTGCTGTGTATGTTGATGATATTCTTTTGACTGGTGATGATAAAGAAGACATTGATCTAGCCAAACGACATATTCGACAACATTTTGTTACTAAGGATATAAGAACTCCGAAGTAATTTCTGGGAATTGAGATTTCACGAAAGATAAATTCGGTGGTTCTTTCACAGCGAAAGTTTGCGCTAGATCTCTTAAAGGAGACCGGTCTTCTTGGCACAAAACCTGCTCGTTGCCCGATGACGGTTGGAAATGATAAGGGGTGGACTGAAGATTCTCCTCTTCTTCCAGATTTCACTGTGTACAGACGACTTGTAGGCAAACTCATATATCTGGCTGTTACTAGACCAGATATCTGTTATGCAGTTGGAAAGGTCAGTCAGTTTATGCAGAATCCTAGAGAGTGTCATATTTGGTCTGCCATGAAAATTCTGGAGTATGTGAAAGAGTCTCCAGGAAAGAGCTTGTTGTTTCAGAAGAATAATCATCTGAAAATTGAAGTGTATTCTGATGTCAGTTATGCTGATAACAAAGAAGATAGAAAATCTACATCAGGTTTTTGCACCTTTGTAGGAGGAAACCTTGTTAGCTTAAAAACCAAGAAGCAGACAATGATTTCAAGGTCAAGTGCTGAAGCAGAGTATAAGAGAATGACTTCAACTACCTGTGAGTTGAAATGGTTACGAGCGCTTATGCTTGACTTGGAGAAATCTATGACATTCTTTTCCTATGTTCTGTGATAACAAAGCCGTCTTTTACATATCAAAGAATCCTGTCTTTCATGAGAGGACAAAACACATTAATGTTGATTGTGTCATTTCATTAGGGAAGAGATGTTGAAGAATCAGATCTGTACTCCCTTCATCACTTCTGATAAAAAACTGACAGACTTCTCCATGAAACCAATTTTCGCTTCAGATGTTTGTAGCAAGCTGGACATGATTGAAATATACGCTCTAACTTTAAGGGGAGTGTTAAAGTTTGGCGGTTAGACGACTGGCAGTCGGTCTGACGGCTAGCAGTGGCGGTCTGACGACTAGCAGATGCTCTGGCAGTTAACAGTCCTTTGTACAGTGTTGCGGTTTGACAGTGGCAAATCGCATAACCATGTGGATACTTATTTAGTCCCACATCTCTTGTTGTATTCTCTCATCTTCCCCATTTTCTATGATTATGGAGGCATACCTATGTATTGTTTATCTTTTTGGAGTAATAAAATTTGCGATTTATTTATTTCTTGGCCGTTTATTCGCTCATCTTTCACAAATACGTGCGCAATTTTCTACTACATTAAAAATGATTCACACTTATAATGCCTGTGAATATACTAGTCACACATTTTCTAATTTATGCGCCAAGTTTGAGATTATTCATCAAATCTCGTGTGCGTATACCCCCCAACAAAACGGTGTGGGCGAGCGGAAGAATCAGCATCTTCTTGATGTCACTCGGTCAATTATGCTTAAAATGCAGGTACCCACCGAATATTAGAACTTTGCTGTCTCTACTGCCTGTTATCTCATTAATCGCATGCCCTCCTCCGTGCTTAACTTTGCTTCTCCGTTCAGTCTCATATTTCCTTCCAAGTCTCCATTCTCTCTCATGCCCCCGTATATTTTGTTGTACCTGCTATGTTCACTCTCTTGGACCACCCACTGACAAACTTGCCCCTTGGGCCACAAAATGTATGTTTGTCCGCTACTCTCCTACAGACAACAAGATGCTCATTTCCGCTGATGCCACCTTTAATGAAGATCAGGGTTTTTACTCCACCCCCTCCGCTCTACCACCACCTTCCACTATTCCTCGTCCGGATGTCCCCGTTACGTCCCTGCCTCCCATATCTTCCCCTTTTCCAGTGCCAGGATCACCCTCTCTCCCGTGTCTATGCTCGACGCTCATCCCAGATTGCTACCCGACAACAACCCTCTTCCATTGACGGTCTCCTGCGCCTTGACGATCAAGCACTACCCTCTACGGCTCATCCCATGGGAAACTATGTATCCCTTCATCGCCTCTTTCCGCCTCTTCCCAATTTTGCCCTCTCTCTCCACTATGTCTCTTCCTAACTCTTTGCAGGACGATCTCCAACATCCAGGCTGACGTGCGGCTATAGACGAAGAGATGACAGCTCTCTGAGCTAACCAGACTTGAGATCTTGTTCCTCTCCCTCTTGTCCAGTCTTATGTTAGCTGCAAATGGGTCTTTGCTCTCAAACATGCTCCTGATGGTATGGTTGATCGTCTCAAAGCTCGTCTTGTGGCCAGAGAATTCATTCAGCAACATGGCCTTGACTATGACGAAACCTTCTCTCCGGTCGCAAAATTGAATACTGTTCGGGTCCTGATCTCTCTTTCTATGCACCGCCAATGACCCCTACACCAAATGGACATCAAAATGCTTTTCTCAATGCGATCTCCAAGAGACTGTGTATATGCACCAATCACCTGGGTTTGAGACTACAGAGAGTCTCGTGTATGTCATCTCAGGAAGTCTATATCATTCTTGTCTCGACGTCAAGGCGAACCAAGACGAGCGTCGGGCGCCTAGACGCTTAGGCGATAAGGCTGACGCCTAGGCGACAATAAGACGAGCAACCCGAAGCGACAATGTGGTTTAAATTTTTTTTAAAATGACTTTAGACTGCGGTTTTTATAAAAACCGCTGTCAAAAATTTTTTTAAATTTTTTTTACGTAAAAAAATTAAATTATTTTAATGACTTTAGACGGCGGTTTTTTATAAAAACGTTGTCTAAAGTCATAAAAAAAGTAAATTTTTTTTTTATAAAAAAATTATTTTTAATGACTTTTGACTGCTATTTTTATTAAAACCTTACTCTTAAGTCTTTAAAATAATAAAGTTTTTTTAAATTTTTTTTCCTTTTTCAAAAAAAATTAATTTATTTTAATGAATTTAGACAACGGTTTTTATAAAAACCGCTGTCTAAAGTCATTTAAAAAAAGTAAAATTTTTTTTTAATAACTTTAGACAACGTTTTTATAAAAACCGCTGTGTATTCAAATTGTTTTTTAAAAAAATATTTATTACAAGGCGTCCAACGCCTTATACACATTTGAGCGCCTGGACACCTAGGCGTCGCCTAGGCGACGCCTAGCGACGCCATGACAAGCATGGTCTATATATGGTCTCAAACAATCACCTCGCACCTGGTTTGATAAGTTCAGTAAAGTGGTTCACGAGATCGGATTCAGTCAGAGCTCTGCTGATTTTTCTTTTTTCACTCGTCATCAAACAAGAGACACTGTTCTTCTTCTTATTTATGTGGATGATATTCTGATCATGGGTGACGACACCATCGAGATCCGAAACATCAAGCAACATCTAAACTTCGTTTTCCAGACAAAAGATCTTGGTAATCTGCGATACTTTCTTGGACTTGAGGTTACAAAGAGATCTGATGGTCTGGTCCTATCTCAACGAAAGTACTGCATTGATCTTTTACAAGATGCTGACTACTCTGGATGCAAGCCTACAGACACCCCGATGGATGTGAATCATAAGCTATCTGTACATGGATCTGGAACTGACCCTGTTCTTATCAATCCAGAGTACTATCGACGCTTGGTGGGGAAATTAATCTATCTCGCAGTTACACGACCTGATATCTCATTTGTTGTTGGAGTTGTAAGCCGATTCATGCATACTCCTCAGACCTCTCATTTCCAAGCCGTCGAGCGGATTCTCAGATATTTAAAGAAGGCTCATGAACAAGGACTTGTTTATAAACCATCAGCTTTCTTATCTCTTGTTGCGTACTCTGATGCTGACTACTCAGGTTCTCTTGATGATAGACGCTCCACAATTGGTTTTTGCACCTTACCTCGGCGGACATCTTATTACCCGGCGTAGCAAGAAACAATCTGTTGTTGCTCGCTCATTTGCTGGGCTGAGTACCGTGATATGACAGCGATCGTATCTGAGGTCACTTGGCTTGAGGGTTTCCTCAATGATATGTGCCTCAAACTCTCATCTCCTGCTACCCGGTTCTGCTACAGTCAAGCAGCCATATATATTGCCAAGAATCTGGTATTTCATGAGTGAACAAAGCTTATCGAAGTTGATTGTCACTTCATTCGGGAAGAGGTTCAATCAAAGAAGTTAGTGTTGGAACATGTCTTGGCATCCGGTCAAGTTGCTGATATTTTCGCCAAAGCTCTCTCTCGGACATTGTACCATCAGTTCTTATCCAAGTTTGGTGCTTATGACTTGTACGCTCCAGCTTGCAGGGTAGTGTTAAGATGCAATAAATAAAGCCCGTTAGGAGAGGCCTATTTATAGACCCATGTATTTTCTATTTAATCCCACATTGTAAATGTAGAAGACTCTCCCTCTTTCTCCCTTTATATAAGTGTATGTACTCTTGTTTTTTGAGAATAATATAATTAAAAGTGATTTTCTCTCTCCTACACATCTTTCTCTACAATATTCAAGATATAAAGACAGCATCTTTCCAAATTTTTGGACCTTAAGATTTTCTTGAATTTTCGTATACAAAACATAATCCCAATCAATCTTTTTGCTTAGAATCACCCAGTCATACCTTCAAATATGTTCCTTGAGATTCTGTCATGTAATCTTGGTTTACACAAGAATGCCTTTCCATTTATATCAGCCAACAGTTTCCACTTTTGATTGAAGTTTGCTCTTTTCAGAGACCCATGGGTCTTCCCCAAGTGGCCACACCATTTCAGTGCATCACCAAAGTCCTCTTGTCTTAGGGCAAATGTAGTTTATACCCTGTGTTTAAACATTTGACTTATTTATATATATATAAATAGATCAAATGTACGCTAACGGGAAAAACAATGGAAGTAGTGAATACGATGGTTAGGAGAAGGATAAATATTGTATGCCTGCAAGAGAATAGATGGGTGAATGAGAAAGCTAAAATTTTAAATAATTCTGGTTTTAAATTATGGTACACAAGAAAAAATAAAACAAGCTGTGGAATAAGTATTATTGTGGATGCTACTTGAAAAGATGAAGTTGTTTGGGTAAGTAGAACATGCGATAGAATTTTAGCTCTTAAATTGGTCATAAGAAAAGAAACTATTAATGTGATCAGTGCTTACACGCCGTAAGTAAGATTAAGTGAAGCTATTAAAGCGCAATTTTGGGAAGACTTAGATGATCTAGTAAGAGAAATCCTATAAAGAGAGAAGATTTTCATAGGATGAGACTTAAATGAACATATAGGGAAGAAAGATGTAGATTATACAACCGTTCATGGAGAATTTGGATATGAAAAAAGAAATGAAGAAGGACGAACCATTTTAGGCTTTGCTCTATCACATGATCTAATTGTGTTAAATACGTTTTTCACAAAGAGAGAAGAACATTTAATTACGTTTAAAAGCGGACGAACAAATAATTCACAAATTGATTATTTTATGACTCGCAAAATTAATAAAATGATTTGTAAGAATTGCAAAGTCATACCAGGAGAAAGTTTGATAACAAAACATAGATTGATGGTGTTAGATGTACAAATTACTATAATAAATTTGGGACAAACAAAAATGTTGCAAAAAATTCGGTGGTGAAACTTGAAGAAGGAAAAGCAGGTTGCTTTCAAGACAGCAGTTATGAAACAACTACTTGATGACTCTTATGTTGATCCTAGTATTTCATGGTAAGTTATGTCTTCATATTTAATGATAAGTGGAAAGAACTTGGAGTATCAAAAGGTCACGCGCCCCCAAATAAAGAATCTTGGTGGTGGAAAGAGGAAGTGCAAGACAAAGTGAGAGCAAAAATGGTCAATTATAAATTACTTTACGCTTGTAGGAATGACAAAAACTTAGCCAGTTATAAAGTCGCCAACAAAGAAGCTAAACATGCAGTAAGTAAAGCAAGAAGTCAAACTTATGAAGAATTTTATAAACGACTAGATATCAAAGATGAAAAACGCGCCATATATAAAATTGCTCAAGCTAGAGAAATGATGACAAGAGATTTAAGTAAAGTAAAATACATAAAAGATGAGATAGATACAATTTTGACAGATGATGTCGATATTAAAGAGCGATGAAAAAGATACTTTTATCAACTCTATAATGAAGCAAAAGATAATGAATTGAACTTGGAAGAATTAAGTAAATAAGAGGAGTATAAGAATAGATTGTTTTATCGTAAAATTCAAGTATCAGAGGTAAATGATGCTCTAAAAAGATGCTCTAAAATTCAAGTATCAGCGATGAAAAAAGATGAGATTAGAATGTTTCATACCCATCGAAGTATGAAAATGTTAGGGAATGAAGGAATTTTATGGCTTATATGTTTTTTTAATAAGATACTGAAGTCAAAAAAAATGTCAGACCAATGGAGAGAAAATATCTTGATACCTTTGTATAAGAATAAATGAGATACAAAATTATGTTAATTACAGAGGAATTAAATTGATGAGTCATACCATGAAATTATGGGAACGAGTAATAGAAAGAAAAGTTAGACGGGAGACTAACATCTCAGAGAATCATTTGGATTCATGTCTGGGCGGTCGACTATATAAGCTATACATCTCTTGAGGAGAGACTCATTGACAACTACCGAGAAAGAAAACATGATTTGCATATGCTGTTTATTGATCTTGAGAAGGCTTATGATAGAGTTCCAAGAGAGATCTTATGGAGAGTCTTGGAAAAGAAAGGTGTAATTGTATCTATTGATATAATCAAAGATGAGCATCTTCGCACGGCTACGCCCGTGCTCGATGCTCTCGGTCAGCCTTCGACCGCATCCAGGCGGGCTTCACCCGCATCTAGGAGGGCTTCGCCCGCATCCAGGCGGGCTTCGCCCGCATCCAGGCGTGCTTCGCCCGCATCCAGGCGGGCTTCGCCCTCATCCAGGCGGGCTTCGCCCGCATCCAGGCGGGCTTCGCCCGCCTGCGCACGGGCTTCACCCGTGCTCGATGCGTCGTTGCGGGTTGCGTCCACCTATGAGCGGGCTGCGCACGCACTTAGAATTTTTTTTCAAAACATATACATATAAGCACGCATCCAGGCGGGCTTACGTCGAGCAAAAAGCTCACATCCCGAGCGCCGACCTTCAGTACCCACACCGAGCAACGAGCTCATAACAACAAAGTCACAACATTTCGCATAAGCAAACACTAGGAGCCAACATGAAAGAACAATTTCATCTCTCAAAACAAACAAGCATTACTACGTACAAAACCTGACACCATGTCTAGGCACAACCATGCACAACCTCTTGACACGTTTACACGTGCGCAACTCTGCAACACGTCCACGTTCGCGCAATCTCTGCAGTACGATCGCGCACACACAAATTTCCAACACGCGCTTTCAGCTCAAAGAGAGCACAATGTGAAGATCCCAAAAACATACGCAAAATAGTTTGAATTTTTCCCCGATGATAAACAAGAGGCAGAACGGATTTTACGTAATATTTTTTCGCATTTTTTCCTTTTTATTTTTTATTTAAATGTCTTTCTTTTGTTAGGGGTGCTATTAGCCAAATATATATATATATATATATATATATATATATATATATATATATATATATATATATATATATATATATATATATATATATGATGTTTATTCTTGGCAACAAATGTAGTGGTATTATTTGGTTGCTATTAGCTATTATAACAAGGGACCTAGGTTTTGGCTTGTGAGATTGACATGTGTTTATTATAATATGCCTTATGGAATGGCTTTGTGATGACTTCAGAGTTTGACTTGTGGATTTTGAGTGGTGGCTGATTTGGTTTTTGTTTTGACACTTGGCTTGAGTGGTGTGCTTAGGGCTCATTTTTGTGACACCTGGATCAGTGCATTGAAGTTTGTTGGAAAAGCCCACTTAACATTAGGCCCATTTGTATAGCATTTATTGCTTTTCTCTCCTCTCTTTAGTCCCACATTGTGTATAGGACTTTTCTCTCTCTTTCTCTCATCTATATATATGTACTCATTCTTTGTATTTGTATCAAGTGGACATATATACAAGGTTGGCTTTCTCCATTTCTACATGGTATCAGAGGCAGGTTCGACTCTCCTGCGGACTCACTCTTCTGTCCGCCCTGCAGCCTGCGGTCTCTGCGGCCTCCCTTGTCCAGTCCGCACCCTCTAGTCGCATCTCTCCTGCGGCCTCACTTTTCCTGTCCGCTTCCTCTCCCGTGGATCCACTTCTTCCCCCCCCCTCCCTTCTCCTCAGGCCCCCCCTCCTTTTATAGCCCTCCTGTGGGGTCCGCTGCTTCCCCTTGTCCGCTGCGGCCTCTTCCTGTCCGGCGCGACCTCGGCGACCTCTCTCCTTGATCTCCTTCATCCGCCGTTCGCGCTGCGTTCGCCAGCTCGCCAGCTCGCCAGCTCGCCAGCTCGCCAGCTCGCCAGCTCGCAGCTCGCCAGCTCACCCGGCGTGTCCTCTCCTATCAGTTCACTCCTGTCCGCCGCGGTCTGGCCCAGACCGCCGCGACCTGAACCAGCCCGCATCATCCTCCAGCTCGCCGCGGCCTCATCCAGGTCGCCGCGTCCTCACCCAGTCCGCAGCCTGTTTGCTTCCTCTAGCTGCTGCCTCCAGTCCGCTGCGGTCTCCTCCAGCTCGCTGCGACCTCCTCCCACTCGCTGCAGCCTCCTTCAGCTCGCTGCGGCCTCCAGCCCGCTGCGGTCCTCTCCAGCTCGCTGCGGTCTCCAGCCCGCTGCGGTCTCATCCAACTCGCTGCGGCCTCCAGCCCGCTGCGGTTTCATCCAACTCGCTGCGGCCTCCTTCCAGCTCGCTGCGGCCTCCTTCTAGCTCGCTGCGGCCTCCATGACTACATCTGCAGACTCCGTCGGTACGGCAGTTCCTCCTGAACGCCCGGCCTCTATACCGGAAGTCCGAGACGAGCTCCGGATCACCACAATTTCGCTCACTGGCAAGAAGAACTTTGTGGAATGAGCACACTCAGTTCGCCGGGTCCTTCAGTCCAAGGGATTCCTTCATCATCTGACCCAGACCGTTACTGGTGTCCCTACTGAGGAGTGGTTACGCAATGATGGGCGTGTGCAGACTTGGCTCCTCAACTCTCTTGATGGAGAATCTTATCGTCTGGCCATGTATCATGAGACGGCCAAAGGCATGTGGGACGAGCTACACACCCTCTACTCCGGCAAAGATAGTCTCCACCATCTCTATGATATCATCACCGCTCTCCAGGCCCTTGACAGCAGTGACGCCACCGACTTGACGTCCTTTGTTGCTCAAGCCGGTCTCTGGTTGAGGCTTGGATCCACCATCAGCCTCCCACTCTAGATCTCGCTGCTCAACGTACCCAGAAGGAAGCTGTGGGTATCGCCATGATGATGGCCCGGGTGCCCCCTCATCTTCACAGTGTCCGGGCTCACATCCTCTCCTCTACTGTTACACCGTCCTTTTCCGACGTGTGCTCCATGCTTCTCAAAGTCTCCCCGCCTCCGGATGTTCCCGGACTTCCTTCTCCGGCCCTTGTTCAACAGGCACCTGCTCCCTTACTACCTCTTCCCCCCTCTGCCCGTGGTGGCCGCTCTGACTCTCGCGGCCGGGGTCGCGGTGGCCGGTCTAGGCCTCAATGCTCGTTCTGTGGTAAAGTTGGTCATCTTGAGGCCACTTGCTTTCGCAAACATGGCCGTCCTCCTCGTCCACATGCCTCTGCTGCTACTACCGACTCTGCCTCCTCTCGTACTGAGCTCGACGAGGTTCGTCTTCAGCTCCAACATCTTCATGGCTTGCTCAGCCGTCCGCCTGCCTCGGTTGCCTCTGCTGCCTCTCTCTCCAATGAAGGTATCGCCTGCCTCTCCTCTGGCACGCGCTGGATCCTTGATTCTGGTGCCACTCATCATATCACCTCTGTTAAGCCACCACAGTACTTGTCTTCACCTCACCCGAAGTATATTACTGTTGCTAATGGGGCGTCGGTTCCCGTATCTGGATGTGCTGATATTTCTCTCACCTCTTCTCTCCTCCTACGCTCGGCTCTACATGTTCCGGGCTCTCCTTTCAATTTACTCTCTGTTGGTCGCCTTACTACTGATTCTAATTACTCAGTGACATTTACTTCTTCTTCTTTTCTCATACAGGATCAGCAGACGCAGACTATCATTGGTAGAGGACGGCTGCAGAATGGGCTCTATCTCCTTGACGACTCTCCTACTGTCCTCGCATCTACCTCCTCTTCGGATTGGCATCGCCGTCTGGGACATGCTCCTCTTCCAGTCCTCCGGAAGGCCCTTCCTGACGTCACTCTCCCTGCTTTTCGTTGCGACACATGTATTTTGGGCAAACAACCCCGTTCTTCTTTTCCCCCTCATTGTACTCGGAGCTCCGCTCCTTTTATTTTAGTACACTCCGATATATGGGGTCCGTACAAAGTTACTAGTATTTCTGGCTATCGCTATTTTCTTACTTTTATTGATGATTACTCTCGCATGACATGGTTATATCTTCTTCGGGATCGCTCTGAACTTCCCCGCGTATTCCGGGCTTTCATCCTCGAGACTCGCACTCAGTTCTCTGCGCCTATTCGCACTATTCGTACAGACAATGCGCGGGAGTACACCAGTCATACGTTTGCCACTCTCTGCTCTGAATTCGGCATTCTTCACCAAACTTCCTGTCCGTACACTCCACAACAGAATGGTGTCGCCGAGCGCAAGAATCGTCACCTTCTTGATGTCGCTCGCTCGCTTATGCTTCAAATGCAGGTCCCCAAACCGTACTGGAACTACGCTCTCTCCACGGCTTGCTTCCTCATCAACCGCCTCCCGTCTTCCGTCCTCCAGTATGCTACTCCCTTCAGCCTCCTCTTTCCCACTACTTCGCCTTTTCCTCTTCCGCCACGGGTGTTTGGGTGTACCTGCTACGTTCACCACCTCGGTCCCTCCACGGACAAGTTGGACCCTCGTGCCACCAAGCAGATCTTTGTCGGGTACTCGCGCACTCAGAAGGGTTATGTATGTTATTCGCCTACTACCCGCAAGGTTACTGTCTCGCCTGACGTAACTTTCCGTGAAGATCTTCCTTTCTTCCCTGCTCCGGATATCGCTCTGCCTCCCGCTCCCGTCGTTCGACCTATCATCCCTGCTCCTCACTCCTCAGCCTCTCTCCCTACCCCACCTCCGGTCCGTCCACCACCTCCGGTTATCCGGGTCTATTCTCGTCGCTCTCCTCATTCTGTGGCTCCTCTGCAGTCGGCTTCGCCCTCTGGTGCTCTGCTCCCTGCTGCTCCGGCTCCCGTCTCCACCGCTCATCCGATGGCGAACTACGTCTCGCTCCATCGCCTCTCCCCCTCTCTTCTTCACCTTGCCACCTCCTTATCTTCTGTTTCAGTCCCTAACTCTTTGCAGGAGGCGCTTCACCATCCTGGCTGGCGGGCTGCCATGGACGAAGAAATGACGGCCCTTTGGGCCAACCAGACCTGGGTCTTGGTTCCCTTACCTCCCGGTCAGCACCCGGTTGGATGCAAATGGGTCTTCGTCATCAAGCATGCTCCGGATGGCACTATTGCCCGACTGAAGGCCCGTCTTGTGGCCCGAGGCTTCACACAACAGGAGGGCCTCGACTATGAGGAAACATTCTCTCCGGTGGCCAAGCTTAACACTGTCCGCGTTCTTCTCTCCGTCGCGGTACACCGCCGCTAGCCTCTTCATCAACTTGATATCAAGAACGCCTTTTTGAATGGCGACCTTCAGGAAACTGTCTACATGCGCCAACCGCCCGGGTTTGAGACCACGGGGAGTCTCGGGTCTGTCTTCTCAAAAAGTCAATTTATGGTCTCAAACAGTCCCCACGGGCGTGGTTTGACAAGTTTAGCAAGGTGGTTCGGGACATGGGGTTCACTCGGAGCTCTGCAGATTTCTCCCTCTTTACCCGACACCGGGCCGCTGGCACCATTCTTCTGTTGGTTTATGTTGACGACATCCTTCTCACTGGGGACGACTCAAAGGGGATTCAAGACGTCAAACAACACCTGAGCACTGTTTTTCAGACTAAAGATCTGGGGAAACTTCGCTACTTCCTTGGTCTCGAGATCGCCCGGCGGCCGGACGGGTTGGTACTCTCCCAACGAAAGTACTGTCTCGATCTTCTCAAAGATGCTGGTCAGTCTGGTTGCAAGCCAGCATGTACCCCGATGGAGGCAAATCATAAATTATGCGCTCATGCTTCGGATGACGATTTGCTACTTCCGAACCCGGAATACTATCGACGCCTTGTGGGCAAGTTGATCTATCTAACAGTCACAAGGCCAGATATATCATTTGCAGTTGGGGTTGTCAGTAGGTTCATGCATGCCCCCCGGGCTTCTCATCTCCAAGCGGTTGAACGGATTCTCCGATACCTTAAGGGAGCTCCAGGCCAAGGGCTGGTTTACAAAACCTCCGACTCTGCTCCCGCATTGGTTGCCTATTCTGATGCCGACTATGCGGGTTCCCTGGACGATCGAAGGTCAACTAGTGGGTTCTGTACGTATTTTGGTGGGCATCTTATTACTTGGAAGAGTAAGAAACAAGCTGTGGTGGCTCGTTCCTCTGCAGAGGCTGAATACAGATCGATGGCCTCAGTTGTTTCAGAACTCACATGGCTTGAAAGTCTCCTTACTGACCTGGGAGTAAAACTCCCCTCCTCTGCTGTTCTATTTTGTGATAGTCAAGCCGCCATACACATCGCAAAGAATCCAGTCTTTCATGAGCGCACAAAACATATAGAGGTTGACTGTCACTTTGTTCGTGAAAAGGTTCAACTGAAGAAACTTGAATTAAAGCATGTTCCAGGAACTGATCAAGTTGCCGACATCCTCACAAAGGCCTTATCAAGCACTCTGTTCTACCAATGTTTGTCCAAGCTGGGTGCATATGACCTATACGCTCCAGCTTGCGGGGGAGTGTTGGAAAAGCCCACTTAACATTAGACCCATTTGTATAGCATTTATTGCTTTTTCTCTCCTCTCTTTAGTCCCACATTGTGTATAGGACTTTTCTCTCTCTTTCTCTCATCTATATATATGTACTCATTCTTTGTATTTGTATCAAGTGGACATATATACAAGGTTGGCTTTCTCCATTTCTACAAAGTTAATTGGCTTCTTTTTACCACTGGCCGCTTACTTATCTTAATAAAAACCGAGCCGAGCCCTTCTCATTGCCGCACTTCCTGTTTTCTGCGCTATTTCTCTGCCGCTGCTCCCGGCTTCCTCCCATGCTCAGCTTCTCCTTCCAGGCTGCTGCTCCTCTTCTCTTCTTCTGCCTCTATTATTCTTAGTTGTCGCTGCTTCATGCCGCTACTCTGTGTCGCTGCTCTGTGCCGTTGCTTTGTGTGGCTGCTTTGTGCTGCTGCTATTATGCCGTGGATCTCGTGCCCGTGCTTTGCTGCTTTCTCCTGCAAGTTCTCTCCCTCCCTCTCTTTCTTCTGTGCTATGCTGCTGCTTTGAGCCACCGTCCCCGTGCTGTCGCTCTGTACCGCTGGTTTTGAGCTACTGTTGCTGCTGCTTTTCTCCCTTGCCTCCTACCTTCTTCTTCAGTGCCTCCTCCATGGATTTTGGAAGAACTTCGCTGAACCTCAACGCATCCAAGAAGGAACGGTTGTGCAACACTTTCTTCCTCTTTCTCCCGCTGTAAGGATACTTTCTTCCCCTTATTTTCTTCTGTTTTTGTTACCTTGCTGGTTTGGTAGTATAATTAGTGATATTAGTCAGCTATTGCAATTTTCTGTGAATGATTTCGCTATTCGATTGCTGATTATCTGTTTTTGGACTGTTTTGCCGGTTGGTTGTGCTATTTTTGCGGGCTAATTATGCTGATTTTTGGGGCTGGTTAAGCAGTATTGTTTCCTTGCAATTTTAGGTCGTTTTTGTTATGATGGACAACCATTTTGGAGGCTGATTTTGTATTGGCAGCCTTGTTTAGGGGCTGAATTGTTTGTGCTCTTTAGAGGCTAAGTGTGTGTTGGACAACAAAGATAATATTTTTGGCCGTTTCTTTGAGTTGATTTTCGTATTTGAACGGATTTCAAACGCCTTTTCCTAATGCTTTTAAACATTAACTCTACGCATATAAGAGACATAACCCAATTAATGTGCGTGCTATTTCAGTAGTTTTTGAGGCCGAGAAACAAGATAATGATGTTTCAGGATAAGTGTGGCGATAATGCTGATAAGAATGCGAGTAAAGGAAAGAGGTTGGTGAGTTTCTTGTTTCTTGGTACTGTTTATTTCAAGTACTTGTCATATTTTCTGTCTTAATTATTGAAAGAATTACTGCCTGTGCATATGAGTTTAACTAAATGATATTTCGCTATAAAATAAGTTGGGCGAGGGAAAAAGAAAGCGATACAAATTTTTGAGAGAAACGTTTATTTTTAAGACACCTGTTTTTATGAAAATTGTTACAAGATAAGAATAATAAAACTCTGTATAAAGAAATGTTAAGGATTTGAAACTTATGATGTAGATGTTATCTACCGATGAATTCACTAGTAGGGGTGTGCCTACACTTTTGCCCTTTAGGGATGGAGTCCAATTCAAGTTTGCATACCTTAATATTTCCTATTTTATGTAACAAAAATTAAGGGACAGGTTAAGTGTTAGTATTGAGAGCAAATATTATAAGAATTATTGCTTCTTATGATGTATGCATTTTGTTACCTCTCATTTCCTGTATGTATAACAGTTCATGGAGTACTTTTCTCACATTGTCATATTTTTATGACTAACCTTTCGTGGATACATTTTTTAGGCAACAAGAGCGTCTCCCAGTGCACCACGAAAGATTCCCCCTGAAGAATTAGCGAAGGTATGACTAAAAATTTTTATAGGAATCGAAGAAGCTCAGGAAAGACATATAGACTCTTGTACTGATTATGAGTGTGCATTTTGTAATGAGTATGGATAAATACTTGTAGCCTCTGAGATCAGCTATTGTATATAAATAAATAAATGAATAAAATTTTGATATTCATGATCTTTGTACTGTGGTTTAATACTGCGACCTTTTTATTAAAATTATGTTCGATTCTCGAATCTTTTGGGAAGCTTGGAATAAGGGTCTTCACAATTTGATATTAGAGAGAGGTTTTCAATAATTTGTGTCGTAGGCAGTACGAAGACATACCACAAATAATATATCGTTTATTCAAGCCAAAGACGTTTCGAGATACGAGAAAATCCTGAAGATCATCAAAGTACAAGATCCGAGAAAAGTGGTAATGAGCATCCTCAACGCCCTTCTGAATTTGTGTTAGCGGTCGCGAAGACACTCAAATTAGTATTCCCTACACTAGCTGCTTTCGGACCAACAATTCCACAAGTTGATCCTGTTCCTAGACAACACCCGATAAATCCACCTCTTGATATTCCTCCTGTAGCACCTGCATCACATCACCGTCAAATGGATTTTGACCTGAAACAATTCCTCGAACTAAAACCACCAACGTTCCTCGGAGGCTTGTCTCCTTTGGAGACTGAAGATTGGATTTTACGTATAGAAACAATTTTTCAAGTTATGGATTGTCCAGAAGATCGAAAGGTTGGATTAGCCTCTTTTCTTCTCGAAGGCACAACAAAACGTTGATGGAATAATATCGTCGTCATGAAGTATGCCGGACGTGACAACATAACCTGTACGAACTTCCTGCAAGAATTCACAAATTGGTTCATTCCATTGTCAGAAAAAAGAGTGTTGCATGACCAATTCCTTCGACTTGTTCAAGGAACCAAGTTAGTCATGCACTACGAGGCAGAGTTCTCTAAGTTAGCATATTATGCTGACTCTCTTGTGTCTACCAAAGAAGATCGTTGTGGACAGTTTTAACAGGGACTGCACAACAATATTCATAATTTACTAGTCTCTCTGGATATTCTTGAATATGAGAAACTAGTTGAAAGATCTCAGTTGGTGGAGATTGATCAAGAAAAGTCACAAAAGCGTTGAGATAGCGGAAAGAGAAAAATGACTGAAACGCCAAGCCAGAACGAAGAGCAAGACATGGAAAATAAAACAGTCCAATCCGGTCCTTCTACTAGTAATGCATCCCAAGTAACTACAAGAAAATGTGCGAAGTGTGGCCGAATGCATTGAGGAGAATGCTTAGTTTGAGCTTGTTATTATTGTCGTCAACCTGGACATACAAAAAGAACATGCCCAAAACTCCTAAATAAACAAATCAACTCCCAAGGAGCTCTGTTGCCACATTCACAGCTCTATCAAATGCATGCTGAGTCGTTAGCTTCAGCGCCTGCTCCTGCTCCTATCCCTGCTCTAGTTCCTCCTCAAGGAGTTCTAGAGGAATGTTTGATTCAACTGCGAACGTTTAATTTAGAACCGTATCGCCGAAATTAGCTTAAGTCATTTTCTGTACGAAAACCTGTTGTGTATATTATGTATATATGTATATAACTATGAGTTTTTTGAGAACTGTTGGAAGAGCCCAAAGCTTGTATATATTATTTCAGTATGTAAATACAAGGAGAGAATACAAATATATAGGAGAGAAAAGAGAAGAATAAATCCTATACATGATGTGGGACTAAAGAAGGAGAGGAAAAATGGGCCATCAAATGGGCCTTTTACATGAGCTTTTCTAATACTCCCCCGCAAGCTGGAGCGTACAAGTCGTATGCGCCAAGCTTGGATAGGCACTGATAGAAGAGGGTACTAGGTAGAGCTTTGGTGAGGATGTCAGCAACCTGTTCAGTACCCGGAACATGCTTGAGCTCGATCTTCTTCATGTGGACTTTCTCTCGGATGAAATGACAATCTACCTCAATATGCTTCGTTCTTTCATGGAAGACCGGGTTTTTGGCAATATGTATGGCAGCTTGACTGTCACAAAGAAGGAGAGCTGGTGAAGGTAGTTTAACTCCAAGGTCGGTAAGGAGACTCTCAATCCATGTGAGTTCAGAGACCACAACAGCCATTGCCCGATATTCTGCTTCTGCTGAGGATCGAGCAACCACCGCTTGTTTCTTGCTTCGCCAAGTAATCAGATGTCCTCCAAAATAAGTGCAAAACCCGCTAGTAGATCGTCGATCGTCGAGGGAGCCAGCGTAGTCGGCATCAGAGTATGCCACTAGTGTAGGAATGGAAGATGAGGTTTTGTATACAAGTCCTTGGCCAGGAGCTGTCTTAAGATATCTGAGAATGCGTTCCACAGCCTGGAGATGAGAGCTTCGAGGAGAGTGCATATAGCGACTCACAAGTCCCACAGCGAAAGATATATCAGGTCTTGTAACTGTTAGGTAGATAAGCTTCCCAACTAGACGACGGTAATATTCTGGATTTGGTAGAAGCGAATCAGAATCTGAGCCCTGAGCACATATTTTGTGATTTGCATCCATGAGAGTGTTAATAGGTTTGCAACCAGAGTAGCCTGCATCATGAAGAAGATCCAGGCAATATTTGCGCTGAGAGAGAACCAACCCATCTGACCGTCTGGCCACTTCCAGTCCGAGGAAGTACCGAAGAGGACCCAGATCTTTAGTTTGGAAGACGGAGCTCAGATGTAGCTTAACGGCCTGTATGCCGTCCAAGTCACTGCCAGTAATAATGATGTCGTCGACATATACCAACAGGAGAACCGTACCAGTGGCTTGGTGACGAGTAAACAATGAGAAGTCAGCCGAGCTGCGAGTGAAGCCAATGTCCCGGAGAGCTTTGCTGAACTTGTCGAACCATGCCCGAGGGGATTGTTTGAGACCATATAGAGATTTGAGAAGATGACAAACCCGTGACTCCCCCGTGGTCTCAAACCCGGGAGGTTGGTGCATGTAAATCGTTTCCTGAAGGTCGCCGTTCAGGAAAGCGTTCTTGACGTCGAGTTGAAACAAGGGCCACTGGCGATGGACAGCCACAGAGAGGAGAATGCGGACCGTGTTGAGCTTAGCGACCGGAGAGAAGGTCTCGTCATAGTCCAGCCCCGGTTGCTGGGTGAAGCCACGAGCAACCAACCGAGCTTTGAGGCGATCAATGGTCCCATCAGGAGCATGTTTAATGACGAAAACCCATTTGCACCCAACAGGTTTCTGGCCGGGAGGAAGGGGCACCAGGGTCCAAGTCTGGTTGGCCCAAAGAGCAGCCATCTCTTCTTCCATGGCCGCACGCCACCCAGGATGTTGAAGAGCGTCCTGGACAGAAGTAGGAATAGAGACCGAGGAGAGCGAAGTAGCCAAGGCCTGAAGAGGTGGAGAGAGGCGATGGAGAGAAACATAATCCGCCATTGGATGAGCGGTAGAGGCCGACACCGAGCAGCAGAACACGGAGAAGCCGAGGTCGAAGCCGACTGCAGAGGAGCAACGGGAGGAAGAGGGCGACGAGCATAGACCCGAATAACTGGGGGTCGAGGAGGGTCAACGGTGGGAGGAGGCGGAGGGATGGTGGGAGGTGAGTGGACGTGGATCACTGGCCGGGGAAGGGAGGGTGTTGTAGGAGGTGGTGGTAGAAGTGGTGGCAAAGGAGGAGGGAAGAAGGGTTGATCCTCCCGGAAAGTAACATCAGCCGAAACAGAAACCTTCCGGGTGACCGGAGAGTAGCAAACATAGCCCTTTTGGGTACGGGAGTAGCCGACAAAAATGTGTTTGGCCGCACGGGGATCCAGTTTGTCAAGAGTGGGGCCCAGGTTATGGACAAAGCATGTACATCCAAAAATCCGGGGGGTGAGGGGGAAGGCGGGTGTGGAGGGAAAAAGAAGGCTGAAGGGGGTAGCGTTCTGGAGAACGGGAGAGGGGAGACGGTTGATAAGGAAACATGCTGTGGACACCGCAAAGTTCCAGAAGACTTTGGGAACGTGCATGTGAAGCATGAGAGAGCGAGCCACATCGAGCAAGTGGCGGTTCTTGCGTTCGGCGACCCCGTTTTGTTGAGGGGTGTAGGGACAAGAGGTCTGGTGAACAATACCGAAGTTTGCGCAGAGAGTGACAAACTCGTGGCTAGTATATTCCCGTGCATTATCAGAGCGGAAAGTTTTAATGGTGGTAGAGAATTGCGTACGAGTCTCTAACACAAACGCCTGAAAGACACGAGGAAGCTCAGAGCGATCATGCAAGAGATACAACCAAGTAGTACGAGAGTAATCATCAATAAATGTTAGAAAATAACGATAACCAGAAATGCTAGAAACTTTATAGGGTCCCCAAATATCAGAATGTATTAAATCAAATGGAGCAGAGCTCCTAGTACAATGAGCTGGATAAGAAGAGCGAGGCTGTTTGCCAATAATACAAGAATCACATTTAAAACCAGGAAGAGAAAGGTCGGGAAGCGCCTTCTGCAGGATAGGTAGAGGGGCATGCCCAAGCCGACAATGCCAATCAGACGAGGAAACGGAGGAAAGGGATGTGGGAGAGACATCGAGGAGGTAAAGCCCGTTCTGCAGCCGACCCCTACCAATGGTAATCCGCGTCTGCCGATCCTGTATCAAAAAACCAGAAGAGGTGAAGGTGATAAAACAATTCATATCAGTAGTAAGACGACCAACAGAGAGTAAATTAAAAGGCGAGGCTGACACATAAAGAACGGAGCGAAGAGAGAGAGAGGGAGGAAGGAGGAGATCCGCACAGCCGGAGACCGGGACAAGCGCACCATTGGCCACAGTAATAGACGGGGGGTGAGCAACAGCAGAGAACTGGGGCGGCCGTATGGAAGTTATGTGGTGGGTGGCTCCCGAGTCCAGGATCCAGCGAGAGCTGGAAGAGAGACAGACAGTACCTGCAGCGGAGGTGGAGACAATACCTGCATGGGAGGTGGAGGCATGGAAGCAGAAGGGGGGTTGAGGAGCCCCTGGAGTTGTTGCAGCTGAAGGCGAAGAGCCTCAAGATCCGTACCAGTCGGAGGAGAGCTATCGGTAACAGCAGCAGTAGTCGGGCGAGGGGGGTAGCCATGTTTCTTGTGACAAACGGCTTCAGTATGGCCATCCCGGCCGCAGTAGGTGCACTTGGGCCGTCCGCGGCCACCACGGCCCCGCCCACGGGAGCCCGTACGGCCACCCCGAGGAAAGGAGGGTTGTGGGAGTAAAGGAGGAAGGGCCTGCTGAAGAAGGGCCGGCGAGGGTGGTGCAGGAGCCTCCGGTGGAGGTGGTACACGAAGTAACATCGAGCAGACATCAAAGAAGGAAGGGGTAGTGGGTGAAGCCAGAACCTGGGCCCGAATACTGTGCAGGTGTGGCGGGACGCGAGCCATAATCATAGCAATACAAACAGCCTCCTTCTGGGCGCGTTGGGCAGCGAGATCAGTAGTCGCGAGCTGGTGCTGAATCCAGGCTTCCGTGAGAGTTTTAGCACGGGCCACGAAGGAGGTCATGTCCAGAGCTTTGCCAACATCCAATGCTTGAAGATCAGTGAGGATGTCAAAAAGGTGTTGAAGGCTGTCCTTCCCGGAGTACAGCGAATGAAGTTCATCCCACATGGCTTTAGCAGTCTCATGATACATGATCATCTGGTACGGCTCACCCTCGATCGAGTTCAGGATCCAGGTCTGGACACGACCGTCATTGCGGAGCCAATCATCAGTAGAAGGAGTTGGTGGGCCCTGGGTAAGGTGACGGGCAAGGCCCTTGGCCTGTAAGACCCGGCGGACAGAGTGGACCCAGGGAATGAAGTTGGCCTTGCCAGAGAGAGAAATAGTAGTAATCCGAAGCTCATCGCGGAGTTCGAGAGGAGCCACGTGGTCGGCAGGGGGTTGAGCGGTAGTGGAGTCGCTGGAGGACATGGCGACTGAAGAGCAGCAGGGCTCGGAGAGAACAACCCGCGCGGCAAGCAGTGGGAGAAAGGAGGGCCCGCAGCGGTCTGGAGGTCGCGGCGGTCTGGAGGTCGCGGCGGTCTGGAGGTCGCGGCGGTCTGGAGGTCGCAGCGAGTTGAGTGAGGCCGCGACGAACAGGAGCAGTCCGCGAGAGGAGGGCGCGGCGAGTTGGAAGAGGTCGCAGCTCAATGGAGCAGATCGCAGCTGGTGAGAGCAGAGCTGGAGCAGTTCGCGATAGAGGCCGCGGCGAACTGGGGGCAGGTCGCGGCAGCGGACAGGAGCAGTCCGCAAGAGGTCGCGGCGAACTGGGGCAGGTCGCGGCAGAGGTCGCGGTAGAGGTCGCGGCAGAGGTCGCGGCGAACTGTGGGCAGGTCGCTGGAAGAGAAGAGCACAGTGGATACAAGCAGAGCCCGCAGCGGACAGGAGCAGTCCGCAAGAGAAGGCGGAGAGAGAGAGTCCGCGAGCAGAGGCTCGAGCGGACAGAAAAAGAGCGAGCTAGAGGGAGCAGTCCGCGAGCAAAGAGGCTCGAGCGGATACAAGCAGAGCCCGCAGCGGACAGGAATGATCGTCCGGAGCGGATAGAGAGAGGTGGGCCCCACGAGTCAGAGCAGAAGATGGCTATAAGAAGCCTGAGAAGGGTGGAACCACGGAGGGAGAGAAGAGGAGCGGAATCAGAAGGGCAGTCCGCACGAGACCGGAGCGGATGCAGGAAGGCAGTCCGCACGAGACCGGAGCGGACAGGAATGCAGTCCGCAGGGTAGCCGGGCGGACAGAAGCAGAGGGGCAGTCCGCAGGAGACCGGGCGGACAGAGAAGGGGCAGTCCGCGGCTAGACGCAACCTGGCTCTGATACCATGTTGGAAGAGCCCAAAGCTTGTATATATTATTTCAGTATGTAAATACAAGGAGAGAATACAAATATATAGGAGAGAAGAGAGAAGAATAAATCATATACATGATGTGAGACTAAAGAAGGAGAGGAAAAATGGGCCATCAAATGGGCCTTTTACATGGGCTTTTCTAATAAGAACAAAAACTCTTTTAAGGAGGAAAGAATTATGGCGATCCCAAAAACATACGCAAAATAATTTGAAATTTTCCCCGATGATGAACAAGAGGCAGTACAGATTTTACGTAATATTTTTTCGCATTTTTTCCTTTTTATTTTTTATTTAAATGTCTTTTTTTGTTAGGGGTGCTATTAACCAAATATATATATGATGATTTATTCTTGATAACAAATGTTAGTGGTATTATTTGGTTGCTATTAGCTATTATAACAAGAGACCTAGGTGTTGGCTTGTGAGATTGACATGTGGTTTATTATAATATGGCTTATAGAATGACTTTGTGCTGGCTTGAGAGTTTGACTTGTGGATTTTGAGTGGTGGCTGATTTGGTTTTTTTTGACACTTGGCTTGAGTGGTGTTGGCTGGTGGTGTGCTTAGGGCTCATTTTTGTGACACTTGAATTGGTACATTGAAGTTAATTGGCTTTTTTTTACCCATGACCGCTTACTTCTCTTAATAAAAACCGAGCCGAGACCTTCTCATTCCCGCACTTCCCGTTTTCTGCGCTATTTCTCTGCCGCTGCTCCCGGCTTCTTCCCGTGCTCAGCTTGTCCTTCCGGGCTGCTGCTCCTCTTCTCTTCTTCTGCCTCTCTTCTTCTTAGTAGCCGCTGCTCTGCTGCCGCTGCTTCGTGTCGCTGCTCTGTACCGCTGCTTTCTGTCGCTGCTTTGTGCCGCTGTTACTGTGCTGTGGATCTCGTGCCCGTGCTTTACTGCTTTCTCCTGCAAGCTCTCTCCCTCCCTCTCTTTCTTTTGTGCTGTGCTGCTGCTTTGAGCCGCCGTCCCTGTGCTGTCGCTCTGTACCGCTGGTTTTGAGCTACTGTTGCTGCTGCTTTTCTCCCCTGCCTCCTACCTTCTTCTTCAGTGCCTCCTCCGGGGATTTTGGAAGAACTTCGCTGAACCTCAGCGCATCCAAAAAGGAACGGTTGTGCAACACTTTCTTCCTCTCTCTCTCGTTATAAGGATTCTTTCTTCCCCATATTTTCTTCTGTTTTTGTTACCTTGCGGGTTTAGAAGTATAATTAGTGCTATTAGTCAACTATTGCAATTTTCTGTGGATGATTTCGCTATTCGATTGCTGATTATCGGTTTTTGGACTGTTTTGTGGGCTGGTTGTGCCATTTTTGCTTGCTAATTATTTGATTTTTTGGGGTTGGTTAAGCAGTATTGTTTCCTTACAATTTTAGGTCGTTTTTGTGATGATGGGCAACCCTTTTGGAGGCTGATTTTGTGTTGGGAGCCTTGTTTAAGTGCTGATTTTTTTGTGCTCTTTAGAGGCTAAGTGTGCGTTGGACAACAAGTATTATATTTTTGGCCGTTTCTTTGAGTTGATTTTCGTATTTGAACGGATTTCAAACGCCTTTTTCTAAAGTTTTTAAACATTAACGCACGCATATAAGAGACGCAACCCAATTAAAGTGCGTGCTATTTCAGTGGTTTTCGAGGCCGAGAAACAAGAGGATGACGTTTCAGGATAAGCGTGGCGATAATGCAGATAATAATGCGAGTAAAGGAAAGAGGTTGGTGAGTTTCTTATTTCTTGAATAATGTTTATTTCAAGTATTTTTCATATTTCATGTCTTAATTATTGAAAGAATTACTGCCTATGCATATGAGTTTAATTCAATGATATATCACTATAAAATTAGTGTGGGCGAGGGAAAAAGAAAGCGATGCAAATTTTTGAGGGAAAAGTTTATTTTTAAAACACCTGTTTTTTTGAAAATTGTTACAAGATAAGAATAATAAAACTCTGCATAAGAAAATGTTAAAAATTTGAATCATATGATGTAGAGGTTATGTACTGATGGATTCACCAGTAGGGGTGTGCCTACACTTTTGCCCTTTATGGGTGGAACCCAATTCAAGTTTGTATACCTTAATATTTCATATTTTATATAACAAAAATTCAGGGGCAGATTAAGTGTCAGTATTGAGAACAAATATTACTGTTTTTTATGATGTATGCATATTGTTATCTCTCGTTTTCTGCATGTATAACAGTTCATGAATTACTTTTCTCACATAGTCATATTTTTATGACTAACCCTTCGTGGATGCTTTTTTTAGGCAACATGAGCATCTCCCAGTGCACCCCGAAGGATTCCCCTGAAGAATTAGCGAAGATATGACTAAAGATTTTTATAGGAATCAAAAAAGCTCGGGAAAGACTGAGCCACTTGTATTGATTATGATTGTGCATTTTGTAATGAGTATGGATAAATACTTGTAGCCTCTGAGATCAGTTATTGTATATAAATAAATAAATGAATAAAATTTCTGATGTTCATGATCTTTGTACTGCGTTTTAATGTTGTGATTTTTTTATTGAAATTACGTTCGATTCTCGAATCGTTTGGGAAGCCCGGAATAAGGGTTTTCACACAAAAAGCTCACATTCCTTTTTTAAAGAACCCAACGTCCTCTGATCAAAGAGGATCTGCTCCCCTCCAAGACCATGCACAAATATCGTTCCCCCACGTATCTCCAATAGAACCATCGTCCTCCGATCAAAGCCGCGCGCACAAAGAAAATCATTTCTGCTCGCGACACACGTAAAGTTCAAAAATACGCACACACATGTATTTACATCCAAACACGTGCATCATGCACGGTTCTACGAACCGCTACACAAGTCATAGGCACACCCCGTTTCCCTGCACCAGGGAGTGAGTAATAGCTCGTGCTATATGTCGACACGTAATTTGCGCCATCACAGGAACTCATGTACGCTCTCCCAACCTCTCACATTCGCTCAGCCCTTCAGGCCCACACACATTCCCACGCAATTTTGCACCTGCATTCATGTTTCCGCTCTACCCATGCATACGTATTTGTGCAAGCGCACATTCGTGGCTGCACGTTCCCAAGCACACCTCTGACACTTAACCCTCTTTCACCCGGGGCACGCAAATACATACAAAGAGCGTAACAATCTTGAACACTAAAGTCATGTCAGAACTCACAAAAAAAGATAAGGCGATCGTGAAAAATTTCCAAACTCGTCCTTTCCAAATTGCGACGTCCGGAAATTTGAGATCAAGACCGACAGCAGGAACTCGCGCCATCACCCTTCCGCGACGCGTAAGCTCGTGGGAGCAAAGACACCCAACACCGCGCACGCGCGTTGTACCGAACGCGTTCTCAACAACAAACACTCTCACAGCAGCGTGCGCTCCCTGCGCGCGCATGGTCTGCATGTGCGCCCCTGCGCATCCTACATCACGGACGGGTCTTCGCGCCCCCTCGCTCACCTTTCTTGCCGCCCTCG
Organism: Platanthera guangdongensis; assembly: GCA_039583875.1. Taxonomy (NCBI): domain Eukaryota; kingdom Viridiplantae; phylum Streptophyta; class Magnoliopsida; order Asparagales; family Orchidaceae; genus Platanthera; species Platanthera guangdongensis. The sequence continues at coordinate 129,292,183 of CM077163.1, read as the reverse complement.
CTCGCCTTTCTCGCCGGCGGGCTTGCCTGGACCGCCCAAGGGGCACGCTCGTCATTTCCTGAAAGTTTGTGATTCATGTGATCAAAATCATGCTCTCCTATTCGCCCGCTTAAATTCCAAAAGGGCTCAATTACAAAAGGGCACAATTACCAGCGCAAAAACTATAAAAAGACGTGCAGGTCTTCATTTTCAAGGACATAATAAAGGAGAAGACAATGCTCATAGGTTTTTTGTCGAAGACTTGGCTCTCCGCTCATCCTTCTGCTCAGCATGCGCTCCAGTTGTGAATTTTCCGCTCCGGCGATTGCTCCCACGAGCAGGGGCAGACCCAGCAAGATTTTCCAGTGGGGGCGTTCAATAATATAAAAACATAAAATGTTGGTACATATAATAAAATGACTACAAATTAGGACATTTTTAATTAACAGAATTAAATACTTTCTAATATCTGCACTGCTGCACAGTGCACACCCTTTGCTCGAAGCTTTATAAACAATAGCATTGGAATTAAGAGCCGTTGATTAATTCTAACAGAGCTGCAAAAAAAGAGCCGCACAAAAAGAATTAGTGAATTCCATACAGATAGCATAAAAAATTTAACACAAGATTAACTGATTAAGAAGAAAGTTAATTTTAGCAAAAGAGCTATATAAAATGATTTTTAACAAAGCATAAAAATTCCAAGTTCTCCAAACTAAGAGTAACTGAAGGTCTCGAACAGGAACAAGGTCAAGGTGTTCAAATTATAAATGATAGCATCGAATGTTCGAAACAAAAGAGTTGTCCAAAAAGATTCGTGGAAATTGGAGTTAATAGCAGTTAAATTCCTAGTTCACCCCTATTGAGGTTAAATTCCTAGTTAAACCCTCAGTCCCTCACACCAGCATTGAGCATTCATGATTCATCATTAAAAAAAAATCAACATTCAACACATAGGCGGACCGATGGTCCAGATCTCTATCTATTCTTGAAGAAGCTCTATTCTCAACCACGAGCTCTATTCTCAGCAATCAACATTCAAAAAACCCGAACAAATAGAGTTCTTGAAGAAGACAACCAGAAGGTGAGAAGGTGATGTGATCCTATCGCCGACACTCTAATGCTGCCTCGTTTTTATTTTTTTTGCTTATTTACTGTTGCAGATATACTGTTTGTGTTGTCGCTTATTTATCTTCCGTCATGGACATGTATGTTTAAATTTCTTGTATTGTGGCGCGGCACGTGAGACTGACCACCTCGCGTGAACCTGAATGGATTGGTCCAGTTTGGAATGGGCGGGCGGGTCGTCGTCGCTATTTGATTTTGTTTGAACATCCTTGCTGAAAATTTGCAAACAAAAATCATAATCATTTTTTCTTTATTACATGGGGGGTGGTGGGGGGGGGGGGGGGGGTGGGGTGGGGGAGGGGCTATGTAAAGCCACATGCTAGGATGCCCTAAGTGGTGTGTAGTAAATAATCGAGATTGAGTTTCACTATCTCGGTGATATCCCGCTGCACGCCCGTTTCGCCTGTTCGATGATCCCGCCGCAAGCCAGTTTGTCGATCCTGTCCGCCTGTTCGTCGATCCAGCGCCAAGTCTCGCTGCCTTCGCTCCTCCGCAGCAGCTCCGCCCGCTGCCTGCTACGTCGACCCCGCGCCAAGCTTCGACTCCACCATTCCTCCTCAGCAGCTCCGCCATCCGCCGTTTTCCCCACCTCGCTCTTCACCAAACCCCAGCTTCATCGCCTACCCGCAACCCTACTTCAACAACCTTGACGTTTCCTCCACCTCCATCCCCTCCTATCCCGGACGCCTACTTCATTTCCAGCCAAACCTCCAACCACCCGAGCCCTTCCACCCTCTCCACTGCATTCCACCGCCGGAACCCCCTTTTCCGTAGCTTCCCCCTCCCACTTCTCCCTCTACCTACTGTGACCGCGCCGCGAAGAATCGAAAGCTCCTGCGGAGGCCCTCGGTGAGATCTCTCCTTTCCCCTTTCCCCAATCTTCTGTGTTTGCATTTATTATGAATTATTTCAGCAAGGATGTTTCATTCCCATGTAGCACACGCTCGCCCTAACCATTCCTCTCCGTTCGTTCTTCATTTGTGTTAGCAAGGCATATTGTGGAATAGTTAATTTTCGTGCCCAATTAATTTCATTTAGACTTAGAAATTTAGAAGTAAAAATTTGCATCAATTTGGTGTGGCTGCTGAGATATCTCACTTCTATTGTGGGATAGTCGAACGATTTTCACTTCCTAATTTCTGAGTTTACGGGTTTTTCAAGTTTGTCCATGGAGTCACGAGTGGAGCACCTAGAGGGAAATTTGGGAGATCTGAGTAAGCGTATGGAAGAGATTATGACGGCCATCACAACATTTTCGCTATCGGTGAGAGACACAAATCAAGTCATGTTAGGGTTGCGCACGTCTGTTAACAACCTGGAGGCTCGATACCACTTAGGGAGTCCTCCCGCACAACCCCCTACTCCTCCAGCAGGACTGCCGACACCTCCAACACTAGAACCCCAACCAGTTCATCACGAACACGGACATCCACCTAGGTGCGATGCGGGTATCAAATTGGATGTTGGGGATTTTGAGGGCACACTCGAGCCTGAGGTGTGTCTTGACTGGTGCGAGCGACTTGAACGATTCCTCAGTTGGAAGCGCACCCCTATCCACCAACAGGTGGAATATGCCACACTGAAACTGAAAGGCCCTGCACTCACTTGGTGGGGGCAAGGTGAGCGGATGCGGTACACTATGGGGCAACCTCCTGTCACCACATGAGTTGAGTTCAAAGCTCAACTCAAGAAGAGGAATGCCCCAACCGATTTCATGCAAACCTTGTATCCAAGGTATCACAGCCTTCGACAGGATAAACAAACTATCGATGAATACACAAACGAGTTCCTGGTCCTCCAATCACGTTTAGATCTGAAGGAGGAAGATCATATGGTCGTGGCCCGCTCTCTGAATGGGCTGCGATACGCGATACACGACCAGCTAGAGCTGCACGATTTCCGGGACTTGGGAGAGATCTCCAGTCGAGCCCGTCAAGGGGAGGCTCTCCAGAAGAGGACATCTGGGCCGAAGTTGACTGATATAACTCATTACTCTTCCTCTTCAACATCGACCACCAGGGCTGCCATGTCACCCACCCCTGGTCTACCTTCTAGTGTCAGACCCACGTTGCCAACCCCTACCCATGCGGACCCCTCCTCGAATTCCATAAAAGGGAAGGAGGTTGTCACCACTAAACCGATCTTCCGTTGTTTCAAATGTATGGAGCCGGGACATAAATCATCTGAGTGTCCAAGACGACAGTTTACCGCGGTTGTTGAAGCTGACGATGGACGAGATCCGGAGTATGGGATCTGGGAGAGCCACTTAGTTAGAAAGACCGAGGACCCCCTTGAGGGAGCGTGTGAGGTAGAGGGCGAGTAGCCAGTTCAGTTGGTTTGTGTTCTACAGCATAGCCTGCTTACTCCGAGAGCTACCACTGATGACGCTTGGGTGAGGCATAATATCTTTTGCACCACCGCTTGCATCCAGGAGTAGTACTGTTCTATTATCGTTGACAGCGAGAGCATGAAAAATTTCGTCTCCCAACGCATGATAGAGAAATTAAACCTCCAGACTCAGAAACTGGAGCGCCCATATGAGTTATCCTGGGTGACTAGTGGCACCACGATGGTCATATCACATCGATGTCTCGTGGCGTTCACCATTGGTCCTGCCTATTCTGACTCGGTGTGGTGCGATGCTGCACCCCTTAATGTCTGTCATATTCTTTTGGGGCATCCGTGGCAGTATGACCAAGCACTATCCATGATGGGCGAAGGAACTCTTTTTCCTTCGACCATCGCGGTCGTAAGACAGTCCTTCTTCCCCAGAAGAACAGTCTTGTTCCACAACGACTCCCCCCCCGGTGGCTGCCCCAATCGGGGCTCCTATCTCCACGACCACGCTCACCACTATGGCATATCCGTCCGTCCGCATGCTTTTGACAGAGAGACAGTTTTGTCACGAGATGCGTGAGGGTACCGTCGCCTATGTTTTAGTCGGTCTGGAGTCCCCTACTACCTCTGTGGAGATCCCTGCGGCCGTTTGACCTCTGATGACCGAGTTTGGCGACCTTACCCCGGACGAGTTACCCGACCAGCTTCCACTGCTGAGGGACATCCAGCACTGCATCGATTTAGTCCCAGGTGCAAGCCTGCCCCACCTAACACATTATCGTATGAGCCCGAGAGAGCACAAGGAGCTCAGGAAACGGGTATCCGAGCTTCTCCAGAAGGGGCGTGTGAGGGAAAGTCTTAGTCCATGCGCTGTTCCTGCCCTTTTTGTCCCCAAGAAGGACGGAACTTGGCGTATGTGTGTTGACAGCCGCGCTATCAACAAGATTACTGTCAAGTACCGATTTCCGATTCCCCGGTTAGACGACATGCTCGACATGCTGAGTGGGGCGAGGATTTTTTCGAAGATTGTTCTCCGGAGTGGCTACCATCAATTTCTATACTCAGCTACGATTAGTGGATTTCGTCAGAACTATGCCGGGCCCCGTGTTTTTTTACCTTTCCGGTTTTTCCACGTAAAAATCTTGTTGTTGGCTCTACATTTTGACTATTTGCACGTTTGTCTCACTCTCGAGCTAAGACGGTTCGATTCCTCCGATCCGTGAGAGCGCTATGCGACCTGCAACAAAACTCTTAATTATCTAAAAAGAGTAGAACTACATAGCACATAAATACCCTGAGCACTCTTTTTCTGAGAATACCTGCCTAGTCATCATTACGAATGAGTGCTTGTATCTATCTAAAGAGATTTTTTTTCATGGAGATTGCATTAGGGATCCAATACAATGACTTCAATTTATTTTCTGGTGTGTGAATAGAACATTTAAGATTTGAAAATTAATGAAATTGAGGAAAAAATCTTACATTTTTGGGCTCTGGGAATTGCTGTGTGTTAATAACAATCCTCTATTTATAAGGTACCAAAAGAGTAGAAAGGCATCCATGAAATTTCCTGACAATCAAAGGAGTCTGTGATATATTCAATAGGTACAACCAAATAAGCTACAACCCTGCTTGCAAGATTTCAAATCATAGATAGCATCAAGTTTTAAGTTTATAGTAAATATTTGTAGATTATATTAAAATGGACCTATGGACTTCTTTTAATTTTTCAAATGTTATTTTCACATTTGCAGTGTTATTAATTTTATTATAGTTGCAACAAGCTTATATGTAATGTTTTCATGCAAACCATACATTAGTACTGGTTAGTGCAATATAATATAATGATTGTTCCTGCCGTCATGCAACCCCCTCCTCCGCTTGCTGTCATGCACCTGCCATGCACCAACACGGCCTTGCTTCCATTTCTTTCTCATGTGCAAACTGAGCCTTTTATCTTCAAGAAAAAAGATGAAAAGAGGAAAACTTGAACTCTTGTACTAGCAGGCTTTTTGGAGAAGTTCTTGATACTACTGGGTCAGTCGAGAGACCTACAACTGTTAGCCCGTTTGGCATCAATGTGGCGGTCATGAATGCAGTGGACATATACTTGTGGTTTCTGAACGTCCTCTCACCCCTGAAACCATGTCGGTGTTTAAGTTCAAAATGAGGTATTCTACCGTGGTGGTCTCAACCGTTGTCACACCAAAGTGGTGTAAAATAGTGGTGACATTTTTGTCCAAACGCATCAGAGCAAAAACACCGCATCAAACAGACCCTTAATCTATTCTTTTCTTTTCTCTTCTCTAATATTGTTCTTATGATTCATGGATGCTTAGGGCTCAATGCGTTTTTTGCCCAATGCCTCTCATTTTTTTAAAAATATTTTTCTTCAGGACGGTCACTTAGTCAAGAAATACAGAGGCATGGGCTCTCTTGAAGCTATGACAAAAGGCAGCGACGCTCGCTACTTGGGGGATATCTTGAAACTGAAGGTGGCCCAAGGAGTGGTTGGGAGTGTGGCAGACAAGGGTTCAATTTTGAAGTTCATTCCTTACACAATGCAAGCTGTCAAGCAAGGATTGCAAGATCTCGGCGCTTCCTCATTGCCCATTGCGCACGATCTTTTAAGAACGGATGTTCTACAATTGGAGGTACACTTCTGAACCTTAAAAATGTTCTTTTGGTGATTTTTTCAGTCACGTCGTCCCCATATTTAGTTTAAGATCAAGTCGTGGACTAATAAGATGAATAGATAGATTACTTAATCGGGTGAATATGATTGGTTTCCAACTAATCTCATCTCCTTCTGCAGGTTCGAACTGGTGCAGCGCAGGTTGAGGGAGGAGTTCATGGCCTGTCATCATATGAGAAGAAGGCTTTTTAAGCTGTGAATGAGTATTCAGCAGGAATGGAATGTACCATATTACAGTCTCGTGCGCGGTTAGTTCTTTGCGAGGCATCCATATTATGGAGCGGAAAAATACGGTGGTAAATAATGTTATCTTCTCCCATGTGGCATTTTGCTTCTAAGTTAAACATTTGATCCATGTTATTTTTATGATCAAGTTAGACGTTGCATATGGTATGTACATGCGAGTTGCATGACGATTGGTATCTTCTTTATGTGAAATTTTCTTAATTTAAACAATGGTCCTGATTTTATTTTATTTTTTTCCTGCTAGAAATATGAGTTACATCTTGAGTTATTCACTCACAAGCCGTATTAAATTAAAACTTTATCACTAAACATCATTGGCAAATGTTCATGGCGCATAATCATAGGGAATAATATAAAGATTATTGATTTAGAGAAGTCATGTATCATTGAATTAGTGAAATATGTTTATGCAGTAACCCAGTGGACGTGGCCGGTATGCAAAGGATTACAATTACTTTTACCTAGATCCACCAATCTAAATGTCGGCCTTGGTCCGATTTTTCTCCACAGTCTTACACAACTACTCACCATCTCATGATGTGAATTCTCTCTTCCAAGAACCCAAATATGTGGATTTTTTGACCTTCGGAGAATTTTGGTGAATTGCCACTCTGATCCTGTTTATGACATGCTGAATAAATGTGGCTCAAGGAATTGCCTCTTGTTTTATTAATTACATATAACATGCTGAATAAATGTCTCAACAAATTCTCCCTTTTTATAATAATAACAAACTTGAGAAGTGTAACATTTGCAGGCTAATATGGAAAGTAAATACTGAAGGCAGCCAGACAAAAACATAGTTATCTTAGTATTCAAATAGAAAGATTATCAAGGACTCTCTCCATGTCTATACTCCAAATGTAAGCTCCATGAAAAAAAAAACATTTGATTAGCAAAAGTATACCTGAATCCTAGTACACAGAGATAACACAAAAGTGACTGGATGAATTGAAAAACATGCACATTTTCAAGAAAGCTGAGAAGAATCAACTTGGCATAATTACTCAAAGACAGGCATCAATGATTATGGGATGTATATAAATATGCACTAGTTTGAGTTGAACGAAGTAAGAGGAGCATAAAAGACGTTAATAACCTTAAGCGGGTATTACAAAATAAAGATGACTTAAATTAATTACAACTCTCCACCTCAAGTCGGACGGAAGATTTCAGTCATTCCGAGCTTATGGATGTCCTCAGTAAACACATCGCATCCCAAGCTTTTGTTGAAGACATCAAGCAGTTGATCTTTGGAATGAATAAAAGGAGTGACCAATTTTCTTTTATACATGTGATCTTTGATAAAGTGTCAATCGACCTCAAAATGCTTAGCCCTATCATGTTGAATTAGATTATGAGCTATTCTAATAGTTTCATTATAGTCACGGTATAAGGAGAGGGGGACATTCTCCTGAAGTCCCAGATCTTGTAACATAATACGCAACCATAAACCTTCACAGAGACCTTGAGACATTGACCGGTACTCAGCCTATGCACTAGATCTGGCCACCACATTCTATTTCTTGCTACGCCATGTCACCAAATTTACATTAACAAAGGTACAGTACCCCGTTGTGAACTTTCTATCATCACAATTTCCAGCCGAGTCAACATCAGTGAAGACTTTGATCTTCAAGTGGTTGTTTTTAGAGAACATGAGGCCACAACTAGGGACTTTCTTTAAGTACCATAGTGCACGATATGCGATCTTTTGATGTCTGATCTTGGGAGCATGCATATATCTACCCATGATACCTACAATATATGTAATGTGTAGACGTGTGTGAGATAGATATAAGAGTCTCCCAACTAATTCTGATAGCTCGAGACATCTGTGTGATCACCATCACTGTCTTCATCAATCCTATGATTCTCATCTATAGGAGTGTTAGCTGGAACACAACCGACATCCCAATCTCTTTTAACAGATCTAAAACATACTTATGTTGAGAGATGAAGATACCTTGATTTGACCTAGTCACTTTAATGTTTGGGAAGTGTCATAATCTTCGGAAGTCCTTTACTTCAAACCCTGCAGACAAGAGTGCCTTGAGATTTGCAATTTTCTTTGTGTCATCACTTGTGATCACATTTTCATCAATGTAGACAATAAGTACCACAATTTTCTGTTTGTCTTCGGATAAACATGGTGTGATCCGACTGTCCCTTATTTGTAGCCAAAATTGAGCATGGACTTAAGAAACATGCCAAACCATGCCATGAGATACTGCTTTATGCCATACAATGACTTTCTTTAAGTGACAAACAAGCCCTTTTTCACAACCCAGGAGGGAATTTTATCGCACTTCTTCATCAAGCTCATCGTGGAAGAAGAAATTTTTTACATCCAGTTGATGAAGTTCTTAGCTCAAGCAAACAACACATGACAAAAGAACCTGAATGAAGTCCATCTTTTCTACCGGAGCAAAGGTCTCCTAGTAGTCCACTCACTGAGTCTGGGTGTATCCTTGAGCCACTAGTCAACCTTACCATCCCGAGTCTATGTAATTCTTGTCCGAGACAGATATTTCCTCCATTACTTGTGTCCATGCAGGAATACTCAAAGCTTCCTGCTACATCTTGGGAGTAGTAATCAAGGACAATGAAGAGATAAATACCTGATGAGTATGTGCAAGATGATAAACAACATGAGTGGAAATAGGGTGTTGCGTACATATATTTTTTATCTTTCAACAATACAAGGGGAACATGTAGATCATCACCAAAATCTGAGCCCAAAGCAGACGCCAATGGCGGTGGAACGACATCGACCTGTTTACTTATTTGACGGCGATGGTATACAAAAGGAAGAGGAGAAATCAGAGATGAGCGCATAGGAAATTGGGTAGGAGATGTAGGAGGCATTGCTAGAGTGGTAGAGATGGTACAAGTAGGAGGATTCAGTGGTAGAGGAACAGAAGTATTAGAAGTAATGCCATCAATCTCCCCCTGACGAATGAAGTGAGTCAAATCCATGTAATAAGATTCCTCCTCGCGGAAACGAACATCCATGGTACACAAAATACATCGGGATGGAGGGTAGTAACACTGATACCCTTTCATGGTGACAGAGTAGCCAATAAAGACACATCAATAAGCCAGAGGGTGAAGTTTGTCACGATGAGACTGATGCACGTGAACAAAACATACACACCCAAAGACCCGAGGTGACATATGAGATGTATGAATAACAAATGTAGTGGAGAGACATGCTAGAGGTGTAGCATAGTCCCTTGAAAGAAGGCGATTGATAAGATGAGCAACAGTTAGGATAACATCACCCCAATATGATTTAGGAAGATGCATAGTGGTGAGAAAACATCAGACAACATCATGAAGATGCTAATTTTTCCGTTCATCATGAAGATGCTAATTTTTCCGTTCAGCAGTACCATTTTGAGTAGAGATGTTAACACAAGTGGTTTGCTGTAAAATATCATGACTGGTAAGATAAGATTCAAACACATCATGATCATCATTATCCCCCACCCATTATCACTACGAAGGACACAAATATTATCGTTGAATTGGGTCCGCACCATTTTATGAAATGATTAAAACAAGGAAAAAACTTCATTTTCTTTTCTTTAAAAGATAGACTCAAGTGGTTCGAGAAAAAAATGTCAATAAATGTGACAAACCAACGCAAAACAGATAAAAATAAAAATAGGGGATAACCCCCAAACATCAGAATGTATTATAACGAAAGGGGTGCTATTGAGAGAAGATAAATGCGACGAGTAATGTCTAACATGTTTAGACATTTCATAAATATCACAAGACATTTTTAATAAGAAAACAACAAAGCAGGAAACCATTTTTGAAGGTAAACAAGGCATGGATGTCCAAGACGCAACCGCTAGCTTCGAACATCAACAACAATAACAATAGTACAGGATGTAAAACCCCCTCCCCCAACCTTTGCCCGGGTCAGGTCGGAGACGGGCCTTACTGCCTAAGACGGCCACACAGTGTTTCTCAAGTGGCTACAACCCACTCTACCAAACACTAGTTGACAGCCTTGCCTGACATAAATCATAACATTCACATCACATCACAGATATGTGGAAACAATATCAGAAAACCACACATATTTATAACAATATATATATTTAACAAAGTAAAAGCATAAACCGTAGCCACTGTCTATACAAACGAGCTCATGGGCTTCAAAAAGACTACTACTACTAGATCTCTCACCCTCTCTCAAGCCCGCGCTCTAGGAACTAACGTCTCGGAAGTCTGGAGACGATGGAGGAGCCTCTGCTCTGGTAGTCATGTCAGTTGGCGTACTGTCCTGCGATAGCGGGACTTCACGGTGCTCCATCTCCTGTGAATGATTATTAAAATAACCGTTAGTCACAGAGCTAAGTGAAAACATATCTTCCCGGATCCATATCCTAGGGATGAGCCTACGCACCCAATAATAAGTAAATAGCCGAAGCACAAGAGAGTTAGTAGCATCATTTCAATATATTGCATTTTCATTTCTTAAGCTATGAGCAATTATCTGAAATAGTGCAATATAAAATAACTGGAAAGTAACATCATAAACATCAGTTAATTAAAAAGGCACTCAACTAGCTATTACATCCATTAGTTACAACATGTAATCACACCGCAAGTATTCAAAACCCGCCAACACATCGCAGGTGCTCAAACCCACGCACACCGCAGATATTCAAACCGCGCACACCGCAGATATTCAAACCGTGCACACCGCAGATATTCAAACCGTGCACACCACAAGTATTCAAACTGCGCACACCACAGATATTCAAACCTGCACACACCCACTATGTTGATATAGATTGGACCGCTTCTCTTCAAGCAGGGTAGCTAACCCCACGTGCCTTACCGATGTGGTTGTCGGTGACAGTGGTCAGTCCTGCCACTTCTGAGGGTGGTCGTACCGCACTACCCAGGCCTCAACGTACAACAAAGTGTACTTTTGGATGGGAGCGACATCCGACGAATTCTGAAAATTTAGGTCGACTAGTGGAGGGAACCCAACAAAGAAAAATAAAACAGCCGGTCACCCGTGATAGACATCTCACTGTTGTCATAAGTCGTCCCACACTGGTATGAATGATTTACGGAAGTGACTGACCTGCCACTTTTCACCGCAAGCAATTTACAAGCATTTCGATTTAAATAATTTGTTGGTACACACCGGGTCTGCGGCGGCCTGCCCTACTAAACATTAAATAATTCAGGCAGACGACCTTTTTAAAACAACATGCCGTTCATTATTCGACAAGGAGAGCTACATGTGTGAGAGCACATTATTTGGGGTCAACCTTGAAGGAATATCTCGACTCTTGGTTATCCCCAACTAATGCTCTATCAGAATCAATTGCTTGTCAGAGTAGGACCCGCGCTATTAATGCTGAAACCAAAAATTGCTGTAATTTAAATGCAATAATAAAATGCTGCTAGAAATAAGCTGCAAAATTGAAATACTGAACTGAAAGCACTAAATAAAGTGTTGAAATAAAAATGACCAGTACGAAACTGGAATGATACTGAATAAAAAGAACTATAAATAAAGTACTGAAAAGAACTGGAGCAGTACATGACTGAAGTAGTACTTGAGAAGAAATAACTAAATAAAAGTAATAAAAAGAACTGGATCAGCACAAGACTGAAAAAAATATTAAAAAGAAAGTACTGAACTGAAAATAATAAAAGGAACTGTATCAGTACAAGATTGGAATAAAGAAAATGAAATAAAGAAAAGAGTTAGTAGTTCAATCACCTCATTCTCAGGAGACTTCAGTTCCATCTCTATTCATAGGAGGAAAGTTTAGTTCCATATCCATTCATAGGAGAAATGTTCAGTTCCATCTCCATTCATATGAGGAAAGTTCAGTTCTATCTCCGTTCATAGGAGGAATGTTCAGTTCCATTTCTGTTTTAGAAAGTTTCTTTTGAGTTTTATCCATTATTAAAGTCCGATATTAGTTTAGTTGTGACTTTCAAACACGGTTTAATCAAACCAGAGAAGCTTATTATGAGTTTCATATTTTATTATTCATTCAGGAATAATAGCTAACTTAGTCGCTCGAGTCGGACCAACTCCGAGCATCTTTTAGAAAGTCCAATTTTCCTCGAACTTCAAACTCGAGAGTAATTTCAAAACATGGGGAAAATTTCACACTCGAGTCAAGGTTGGACATTGCCCTACTCATAGCTCGTACTCCTCGTCCCCCAATTCGCTCAAAATGCCAGAGAGTTACTTTAAATAGGCACACGATAATTTGCAAAAATCCTCGAAACACTCCGAGTTTGAGATCTCGCCTCGATTATTCTCGTCATTTATTTATTTGAAAATATGATTCTCAAATTAAAACATGATCGCACGCCACAATTTCTTTTTCTGAAATATTTGAACATATCAAATTCAGAACGCGATCTTAGACTCCAAAAAACTGGTAAATCTTCAATTTTCATCCACAAGTCCACAAATTTTTATATAACATCAAAGAGAGCCGAATTTGAGTCTGGAAAATCTTTCCAAAACATTCTGATCACTTTTGGGCCTATAAATTGACCAAATAAACTTATTTAAGATTATTGAAGTATCAAAATGTTTTATAAAAATTCCCAAAAATTTGAGTAGATAGCCCTCATCAAGGAGAACAACTTTTATGTTCAAAGATTTTTCCCCAAGAGCCTAGATTTTCCTCAGAAAAATTTCAAGCTATGATTTAAGATTTGGTTTGCAAATAACAGAAATTTGTGGCTGAGATTGAGCCAGACATGAGTTTTTATCATACTGTCCCCACAACAGATCCGACATGAATTTGCTGGGGGGGGGGGGGGTGGGGGTGGGGCATAATTTTATGCGGGGGTGAGAATTGATGAGCTTCTAGTCGTCTGATCTCCCGGTGGAGATCAGACGAAGGTTGGTTGTTCCCGGCGTCAGAAGCTTATGGCTTCTGCCGCCGCCACTTGGTGGCCGTCAGGCCACGACGCCTCCCCTGGCCAACTCGTCGGGGACCTGCTCTGCTCCCGACGATGCCGCGCCGCCTTGCCTCTCTAGTGGCTTTCAAGCCACATCACCACCCCCGACCGGCGCGCTGGGGTTGGCACTTGCTCCGGCAGTGGCCCGACGGCCTTGCGCCGCCGGAAAATCGAAAACAGAGCCGAGAGGAATTTTTTTTCAGGTGCCGCCAGAGCTGCGATTTCCTGCGGCACCATGACCTTCCACAACCGGCGCTGAGCGGTGCTCACCATGCACGGTCACCACCTGACCTGGAGCTTGGGTCGGGCGGTGCCGGAGGCGCTCCGGCCGTCGGTAGGGGCATGCACCACATCAGAGGAGTGGTGAAGGAGGGGGAGAGCTTCCACCTAGAGTTGGAGGGCTCGGGAGGGGCCGGGCTGAGTCGCCAGTAAAGTTGGCGGAGGTGGCGAAAACGACTTTGGGTTTTACGGCGAGGAGAGGCTCAGACAGGGTGTCGAGGTGGCTTGACTGGGCTGGCGTGGGGTTAAGTAGAGGGGGGAAAGACTATATATAGCTGGGGAGGAGGCCCCCTCTTCTCCTTCCGTCGATGTGGGATTAATCTCTCCTTTGAGATGGATTAATCACCACATTGCAGCTGGAGGCTGCTGCTTATTCAACATGTGGAAAAGGAGGGAAAACCACAATGAGCTTGGGCTTTTTGGGGGAAAGAAAGAGAAGGGGATGAGAGAACTTGGTGGCTTGCTTGGTTTGGCCCATGTCCCACCCTTGGTGATCTATTCTTAGCAAGGTCAGAGCCCATATAGGGCTGGAAGGTGGAGCCCATGCCATTCAATGATGTGGAGGTGAATCCCTCATTTGGAAAAATTCCAAAAAATGAAAAATTTAAGGGTTTGACTAAAGTCAACCCTAAGGTGGGTCCCCCATGTGGGTCAAAGTCGAAGTGGGTCCACGTCGTTGGGAGACGGGTCAATGTTGGGGGTATCGTGGTACAATTGATGTGTGCATGCTTTTCAGTGTCACCTGAAAGCTTGGTTGACCACGGTTTGACCACTCGATTTCGAAATTGACCGAGACGAACTCCATTGACTTCGCATTGACCATACAAATCCAATGCCACTGACTGTGCCTCAGTCCAAAGGATTTTAATCACAGTCCAAGAGGGACCCTTCATTCCCATGAAGATCTCTGTCTTGGATGCCAATGTCCAAACTCCTAAGTACTCTAAGATGACCAAGGATGAGGTCATGTTGGCAACCATGGACAAGAGGGCAGAAAACATCATTGTCAGTGCCATGGATGACTCCACCTTTCAGAACATTGTCCACTGCACGACAACCAAGGAAATGTAGGACTCCCTCATTATCTATATGGAAAGAACAGAGGAGGTGAGGGATGACAGGAAATCCTTCCTGAATTAATAATATGAGGCATTCAAGCAAGATAAGGACTCCATAGTAGAATGCTATGAGAAGTTCTTCATAATAGTGAACAGCCTGATCACATATGACAGACAGTTCACTAGTTATGAGCTGAATGACAGGTTCTTGAGATCCCTAAACAATGAATGAGATATCAAGATCTGTGCCATCAGAGAAGTTGACAACTTGGCAAACACTCTGCCTCAAAATTTATTTGGGGAGCTGCTATCCCATGAGATGCAGCTAAACTCCAGGAAGGCTGAAGAGGATGCTGCCAGATCTCTCAGCACAGAGAAGATTGTGGCCTTCAGAGCTGAAGCCACAAGAAGAAGCAGGGAAAAGACTCCCTCCCCATCATGGAAAACAGCAGAGTCAGAAAGCTTAGATCCCAACTCCTCTAGAAGTGAGCTATCAGATGGAGAACTAACACTGTTCTCCAAGCTATTTAAGAAGCTGCTGAGTAGGAGGAGACAATGGAAGAATACAGGCTCTTCTAGCTCCTCGTCAAAGAAGCCCCACTACAACAAGGAAAAATCCAGAATGACCCCTCTGGGGAAAGGTATGACTCCAAATATAACAAAAATGTTAAGTATAATGTTGTTTGTTACTGTTGCAATAGGAGTGGACATGTCATTACTGACTGTCCAGTTAAGAGGAAGGAACAAATGAAGTCTGAAGGCAAAAAGCATCATAGGGACAAGAAGACTGAAAAGAGCTTCTTGGCCAAGAAGAAAGTATGTCTATTAGACAGTGATTCCGAGTCCTCAGAATCGGATGAAGAGGAGGCCTACATTGGTCTTATGTCCATTGAAGAAGAGGCTGATCATTCAGCTACCCCATCAAGCATAAGGGCTCCAATGTCCTTAGTTGACAGTGACTGTGAAGAGATGAGGAATTCAGTCTCATGGCTCTATCAGAAGAAAATCGGGATAATGCTATTCGTGATTAGGTATATTCTATCCCTAGCTCTCCTTCTATTTATGAGTCTGGCTCAGACTCTGATGCATCCACTTCCTCCAATGAGGATGAGGGATCAGATTCTGAAGAAGATGCCAATAAATTAATTGACAGTTATGGTGCAATTCTGGATGCTCTGAAGAAGAACAAGAGAGTTGTTAAGAAACAAGCTTAGGGGATTGTCTCTCTACAGTAAGCTGTTTTCCTACAGTCTAAGTCAGCACCCTTGCTTGCTCGATGAGGAGGGAAGTTAGTCAACTGAAGACAATCTCAATTATCCAAATTGGTACTATTAGCCAAAAGAACAAGATCATCGTGGATCTTGAAGAGAAGCTTTTGAAGGAGAAGAAGATTGTGGCTGAATTCTCCAAGCCCAAAACAGTGCTGCCACTGATTGACTCCTTTACCTCTCAAAAGGATAAGAGAGGTTTGGGGTTTAAGTGGAACTCTATAGCTGCCCATTCCAAAGGGAAAGACAATGCTCCTGTAGAGCCTCAGACTACCTTTCACGAGGTAATCCTCCCTTCTAACAGGTATGACCAGGATATCATGTATGGTCATTGGAAGAATGAGAATTCTTCTTGTTAGAATACAAGGGTATCTTACAATGGAAGGAGAAAGGACATGGGTTTGAGTGCACTGAAGGCTCTCCATGAGGAAATCCAGATGACCCATCATGGATCATTTGTGTTTAGTGCTCCGGCCCCCACACTCAAGGATAAGGCAGTGACCCATTCTCAGGCTCCTCCAACAAAAACCATGACCAAGGGGAAGTCAGTCAATAAGGATCACTTGGCTATCTCTGATGTAATCAACAACATGTCAACTGCAGAGAAGACTACTATTGATGAAACTCAGGGTAAGCCATGCACATCCTTTGGCCGACTCACCTTCAGTCAGATTCTTGCTGAAAAAAATAAGAAGAAAGATATTGCTCTCCCTTCCGAACAGACATTTATTGACAACTTCCACTCCACATGGGTTGTTCAGAAGAGGAGATACAACATTCATGAATATTGGTGCTATGGTAAAGTTAGTCATTTTGGCATAGATTGTTGACACAATCCTAGTGTGACAAGGGCAAGGGTGAGTCTTCCTGTCATAAGTGCTATAGGTAGACATGTTCATTTTTATGTTAACAAGAACCAAAAACTCAATCCATTTTGGGGTCCTAAGGTAAACTAAACCGTTTTTGCAGGATAGTCCAAGTACCCATGCAATGCCAATATGGTACTTGGACACTGAATGTTCCAGACATATTACTGGAACAAGGAGCTACCTGAAGGATTATACTCCTGTGAAAAATGGACTTAAGGTGATCTTTGGAGATTCAGATAGAGCAGTCACCAAGGGTTATGGTATGATCACCATTGACATAGTCTTCGTCACAAAAGTAGCATAAGTCAACTGTGTGATATGTGATATGCCTTTGTCTTCCATAAGGATGCATGTCTGATTAAAAGGTCAAGTAATCGAGATATCATTTTGACAGACACTAGGAGTGGAAATATATATTGTTTAAATTGTTTATGTTTAAGTACAAGTATGTCTGGTAGCAAATGAGAAAGTCTCTTATTATGTGCAATGACACAAGAGGCTTGCTCACTTGAACTACAAGACAATTAGCAAGCTCTTCAGTGAAGAGTTTGTCAGAAATGGACCTAATATAAACTGCATCAAGGAGGGCATTTGCTTTGTATGTGAAAAGGGCAAGCAGACCAAAACATCTTTTAAGAGCAATGAGGCCAAGGATTCTGAGAGGTGTTTGCACCTCTTGCATATGAACTTGTTTGATCCTATGCTTGTTCATAGTCTAGGTAGGAAAGTCTATACACTTGTGATAGTTGATGACTATTTCAGATTTGCTTGAGATTTCTTTATAAAGAAAATGTCTGAAATGCTTGTTATTTTTGTGACCTTTGTTAGGCAAGTTCAGAATGAAAAAGACAGTTCTATACTCAAAATCAGAAGTGACCATGGTACTGAATGTCAGTCAGAAGGCATGACAAAGTTTTGTGAAGAACAGGGGATTCATGAGGCGTTTTCTTCTCCAAGAACACGCCAGCAAAATGAGATTGCTGAGAAGAAAAATAGAACTCTCATAGAAGCTGGCAGGACACCACTCAGTGACACTTCTCTCCCAGAAGACTTCTGGGCTGAGGCAACGAACACTGCTTGTCATGTCTTGAATTGAGCTTCTATCAACAAGTATCACAAGAAGACTCCTTATGAGATTATGAAAGACAAAAAACCAAATCTAGTCTATCTTAGGATCTTTGGAAGCAAGTGCTTTGTGCTCAATAATGAGAAGTTATATTTGACTAAGTTTGCTGCCAAATCCTATGAAGAAATCTTTGTTGGGTACAACAACCATAGCAAGGCCTATAGAGTCTACAAATTGAAAAATCAAGTTGTAGAAGAGTATATGAATTTTGTGTTTGATGAATCATGAATGATTAACAGTGAGCTGTCTTTCTCCTCTAGATCTGCAGGTGTGAAGTTAAAGATGGATAAATTGACCATCAAGGATACTCCTCCTACTGCCCAAGTGGAAGAGGATGGGATATGCATTCCTAAAGAAGGACATAATACACTGGACATGGGTGAAGATCAGCAGGATCCAACCATTGAAGGTCAAGATGTTGAGAATAGAATGCTAGCAGCTGTCAGGCATTTGAGGAATCATCCAAGAAATCAAATTGTTGGTGATGCTAGCCAAGGGGTTACAACAAGGTGCAGAAGCCTCAACATTGCCATGTACTCCAGCTTCCTTTCTCAGGTTGAACCTAAATGGTTTGAAGATACCAACATAGACCCATTTTGGATTGCAACAATGCAAGAAGAACTGAAGCAGTGCAAGAGATGCAAGGTCAGGAAGCCGGTTCCCTGACCACAAGAATATAACATCATTGGAACCAAGTGGATCTACATGAATAAACTTGATGAGAATTATGTTATAATCAAGAATAAAGCTACACAGGTTGCTAAGGGATACATACAAGAGACAGGTATTGATTTTGATCAAACCTTTACACTAGTAGTTAGATTGGAAGCTATAAGGTTATTCCTTGCATATGTTGCAATAAAGGATTCAAGGTCTACCAAACAGATGTAAAGTTAGCTTTCCTAAATGATGACCTAAAAGAGAAGGTCTATGTTAAGCAACACTCAGGTTTTGTTAACTCTAATTCTCCTGATTATGTATTTAAGCTTAGAAAGGATTTATATGAGTTGAAGTAAGCCCTCAGGGTATGGTATGAAACCCTGTTTAGCTTTCTCATTGAGAACAAATTCTCAAGAGGGAAAGATAGATAAGAGATTATTCCTTAGGGAAGTCATTGGTAAGATCATCCTAGTCCAAATTTATGTAGATGACATAATTTTTGGGTCTACTGATGATGACCTCTACAAAACTTTGCTAAACTTTTGCAAAAGAAATTTGAGATGAGCAGTATGAATGAACTCAAGTACTTCTTAGGCCTCTAAGTAAGACAGTCTGAGAATGGATTATCCATACCTCAGTCTAAGTTCACAAAGGAGTTAATTATAAAATTTGGAATGGAGAGTGCCTCCATAATGAAAACCCCTATGGGGTAAAATTTGTTATTAGACAAGGATGAGATTGAGAAACCTATTGATGAAACCTTATATAGAGGCATAATTGGCTCCCTCCTCTACCTAACTGCCAGTAGGCCAGACATTATATATGCTACATGTGTTTATGGTAGATACCAGGCTTGCCCTAAGGAGTCTCATTATTCTGCAGCAAAAGGACTTCTGAGATATCTTAATGGCACTCCTGATCTTGGCCTGTATTATCCTAATAATAATGATTTTGAACTAACTGTGTATTCAGATGCAGATTTTGCAGGTTGTAGATAAGACAAGTAAAGTACCTCTAGATCCTGTCAATTTCTAGAAAGAAGGCTTATATCTTGGAGCAGCAAGAAACAAACTAGTGTTGCAATCTCAACAGTTGAATCAGAATACATATCAGCTGGTAGTTGTTGTGCATAACTATTGTGAGTGCATCATCAGCTCTAGGACTACAATCTCAAGCTAAGTAGAACTCCTATGTTTTGTGATTCTACCAGTGCAATCTCTATTGCTAGAAATCCTGTATCTCATATTAGGACTATGCACAGAGAGATTAGATATCATTTTATTAGAGAGCATGTGGGCAGTGAGGACATCAGTCTTGAGTTTGTCCCCACAAACAAACAGGTGGCTGATATCTTCACCAAGTCAATAGATGAAGCCAAGTTCAACACCTTCAAATTTGAATTGGGTATGATGAACTTAATATAGCTTCATTAGCTCTTCATGCAATTTAGTTATAGATAGTATTAATACTGAAAGTCTTTATTTTAAGGATAGCTAAATCACCTAGGGGGGGGGGGTGAATAGGTTATTGGTTTCTTTCATCTTTCTTTTATATTTCTTCTTTAAGTGCTTTGGCTGTTAGTTGTTTTATGCTTTCAAGATGTACACAACCTGCACAAAGAAACAACATAAGGAAAAGCCCACACAGAATATATAGTGGTTCCCCAGATTATGGGTAGGTATACATTCCCTCCCACCTTTCTAACTTATAGTTAGACAAGACACTTCTCCAATCTCGGCTTCTAAGAGCTTACAACTCGATCCCGCAGGACCACTCAGTCTTCTCCAAGACCTACAGCTCAAGCACTAATCCCTACAACTCAGTGATCCAAAGATTTCCTATCTCAGGCACAATGACCCTACAACTCAGGCTGGGAGGACAACCCTACCTCATATCCACAAGGGATCTTACCTCAGAGAAAATGACTCTCCTACAACTCGGACACAAAGGCCCTACCTTAGATCCAAAGGATCCTACACTCAGGCACAAGTGCCCTACAACTCAGAGAGTATTGACTCTCCTACCTGGGGCTCAAAAAGACATATCTCAGGCACAAAGGCCCTACAGCTCAGTGATCAAATAATCACCTACCTCTGATCCAAAATGGATCCTACAACTCAGATTCAAATTTGAATCCTACCTCAGGCTAAACAACCCTACCTCAGATCCACACGTGGATCCTACAATTCAGGCTAAACAACCCTACCTCAGATCCACAACTGGATCCTACGCTCAGAGCAAATTTGCTTCTACCACTCAGATCAAAAAAGGATCCTACAAGGTGGAAGTGAGTTGGTGAGTTGATTGGACACAAGAGAAATTTCTCTGTGCCAATCTACCTGGGCTGAGATAAACTCAGCCCAATTTTGACTCCAGGAATATGTTTCCCGAGTCTAATTTTTTGGACTAAGAAACACTTAGTCCCAACTACTCCACAACAATAAGAATATATCTGCTTGAGCTAGAAGTAACTTGCAGAACTCTGTTCTGCTCCCTGAACTGAGAGAACTTCAGTCCCGTCTTCTTGGAAGTAACTGCAGCCTGGCTTGCTGCTTCCTGAGCTGAGAAAATCTCAGCCCTACCTTTTTGACTACAGACCAAGACAACTCCGCCTTTTCTGGACTGAGAAGATTCAGCCCTAACTCCTTCACCACAATTTCCAGAAAATAAGTTCTTCAGAATGGATTGGTTGGAACTTTGGAGAACTTGCTGCAAGGGTTGGTCCTTTCTGCTTCCTCTTTCCTTAGAGAAACACTATGAACTTGCTTGCTGCTGCAGGTGAGTATGACACTAGCTATCTTGCTTTAGATCCCAGATCTGGCAGCTAGGGTTAGACCTTGACTGCCTCTTTTTCTTCAGAGAAAATCTCTGATCTTGCTGATGTCGATGAGGAACACAATAGCTAACTTTGTTGAGCTTTTAAACCAACTTATTTGAACTCTCTTCTTCTGCCTCTACAATAATGGTGAGGAAGAAGACGATGGCCAGTTCTATTTCCACAAAGCTAATTTCTCCTTCGTCGATCTCGCCTTTTTTATTTCGCCGATCAACAACTATTTTGACCCGTGGGCCCTACAGAAATTGACAACTGCAACTTTGCTTTAACAGCCAAAAGTCGTACTGTAGGCCTGCAGCGCCATTTGTCGCATACTGTAGCTATCGCGCCACATTTTGAATAATGTTGGCTTTGTTGATTTTTGCTGATGTCAGCATCTGTGGACTTAACCAAAATCAAACATCTTAGTATAGACGTTGAGTGAACAAGCTTCACTCAACGGCAAAACACTTAGACAAAATTTTGTCTATTTAAGCGTTGAGTGATAAGCTTCACTCAACGCCAAATCACTTAGAAAGTTATTCTGTATTTAGGAATTGAGAACGTTGAGTTCACTTAACGCCTTTTGCCTTAGAAAATATTCCTACTTCTCTGGCGTTGAGAGCATTGAGGTCACTCAACGCCTTTTGTCTTAGAAAAGCTTTCTGCATCTTTGGCGTTGAGTGAGCCTTCATCACTCAACGTCAAAGTACTTAGGCAGATTTCTGCCACTTGGCGTTGAGTGAATAAGCTTTACTCAACGCCAAACTACTTAACAGATTTTCTTCTATTATCTAGCGTTGAGTGAGTAAGCTACACTCAACGCATTTGGATTTAGCCAATTTTCTGTATGAAAACACAGTGACTCTGACGGACTAAGATTCAGTCAACGCTATTGCCCCATGACGTTGAGTGAGTAAGCCTTCACTCAATGCTTTCAGCTTTAGCCTGCTATATTGATGGGGCGTTGAGTGAATGGTCTTCATTCAACGCTTCTGTACTTAGACAGATTTTTTGTCAGCTTAGGCATTGAGTCAATAGCCTTCACTCAATGCTTCTGGACTTAACCAGATTTCTTGCATCTAGCGTTGAGTGAGCTTGTTTCACTCAACGCCTGTAGAGTTAGTCACATTTCTTCCTGTTTCTTCTTAGGTTTTGACTGCCTTTGCCCGTCTCACAGCTTTTTGTTGTATGACATTGAGTGGGTAGATTTCACACAATGTCCGTGGACTTGGTCACATTTCTGCCAGTTTCTTTTTAGGCTTTGACAAGTTGAGCCTTACTCACAGCTTTTAGCTGTATGACATTGAGTGAGTAAGTTACACTCAACGCCTGTGGACTTAGCCACTTTCTCAGCTTGCCAATTCTTTGGCTTTGACTATACAGGCTGAGCTCAACACTTTTAGTCATCTGCCGTTGAGTGAATAGACTTCACTCAACGCCTGTGGACTTGGAACAGTTTTCTGTCTTATCACTAGCTTTCCTTACCTCTGACGTTGAGTGGGCTTGCTACACTCAACGCCTGTGTACTTAGCTGCTATTTTAACTTTGTCAACTGCTCCTTGACATCTGACGTTGAGTGAGCTTGCTTTAATCAATGCTTGTAGACTTAGGCAAATTCCTGCCTTTCCAGCTAGTTTCTTTGTGTCCACCTTTCTACCTTGTGACCCCCTGTTACAATCACTTGGACCACCTGTCTAAACTTGTTCCAAGGAACATCCTGCACATGATGAGCTTGAACAACATCAAATACAACTTTGTGTATATCATTGACTTGTTTAACTTCTTCAAATGTGGGACATTGTGCGTAATGGACCCAACAATCTCCCACTATTTGAAGAAGTCAAAACTCTCAATCAAAATCCCGAGTCAATGACATACACTAACATATGCAGTAATGAAACATTAACTTGGAAAACATATAACAATCAAACAAGTTATAGTTACCACACTTCCTTGCCTGCAGGGTGAACATCATCACACCTGCTAGCTTGCTTGAGTTGCTGCTACCTGGCCTTGATCACTTTGATACCATTTCCTTCTCACATTTCCTGCTGTGGTATTTGATACCAATTATAGCTTTGATACCCCTTTCCTTACCTTATATCCTTCTCCTCCCCCTTTTGACTTCTGTAAATTGTCAGGGTGGCACTGATTATCTGCACCCCTTTTTGAGTACAAATAAGCAACTTTTGCAGTAGTTGAACCACTTGATAGTGCTGGAGGCGTGCTTCTCCTTTTCTACAGGAAATAGAACCGACCTCTGCAAGTGCTGGACTTGCTCCCCCTCAACTGAAGCATCCTTTGCAATGCCGGACTTGCTCCCCTCAACTGAAGCATCCTTTGCACAACTTGATACCAATTATGGTATACCACTTGAAAAGTCTTCATTATACTGAAGTTCTTTTCCACCACTTAAGGCATCATGCATCTGTAGTAAGGAAGATGTTGGCTTTCTCTCTTGACCTGCATCAGCGTGTCTTTATAATAGCAGCAGTGACAACACATCAGCAGTCATTCACTAAGGTTGATCTCCCCCTCAGACTGTGCATAGTCCTGAGAACCTGCTGAACTGCTGTGATGATCTTTGATCCACTGCAGCAGCTGACTGCTACTTAACAAGAAGTTGAACTTGTTCCTGCACCTTCTGGATTTGCTCCCCCTCAAAAGGAGCAACTGCTATCTTCTCTCTACTGGACACTTGAGTCCATCTTAGTCTTGAAGCCATTTGATATCACTTGAGATGCTTGATATCAAGTGGCAGACTTGACAGTCTTGATACCATATCTGAGGCTTATCTTCCTGCAAGAAGGGTGAGTTCTGCAATAGAAGATTCACATGGAGAAACTGAAGCTATACCAAGTTCAACATACTCACTCAACCTTGAGGGTGTTGAACTTGACTTCATTTAGTGGCTTAGAAAAGATATGAGCCACTAACATGCCTGTGGGGATAAACTCAAGACTGAGTT
Organism: Platanthera guangdongensis; assembly: GCA_039583875.1. Classification (NCBI taxonomy): domain Eukaryota; kingdom Viridiplantae; phylum Streptophyta; class Magnoliopsida; order Asparagales; family Orchidaceae; genus Platanthera; species Platanthera guangdongensis. The sequence continues at coordinate 129,267,783 of CM077163.1, read as the reverse complement.
CTTCCTTTTCCACATGCTCCCTCTAACTGTTTTTTTAATCTTAATATGCAGTCCTGCTATTAGAGACAATATTCCTAGCAATTTTAGATTACAATAGTAGAATGTAAATATAAAGGGGTTCTACTAATCTGGAGGTAATGATCCTGATACCATGAAACTAATGCTGGATTCACAACAACTGTGCACAACAGCTCCCTTCCACCTAGCAAAGTTTCTTCTTGTAGAGCCAAATCTTTTTCTTTTCCTTAGCAACTAACTTACCTTTGGCTTCAGCTTTCTGATCAACAACACAGGAGTGTTCAGCCCACTGAGCACCATCATGATCATCACATTGATCTGCCCACATGATCACCACACTGGTTACCATATAGCCCTTCTTGTGTTGATACCACTCTAATAGTGATCATACCACTTGACTAGAGATCATATATCTAGAGTATATATCACTGACACAACTCTCCTATACCACTTGATACCTCTTGATCTTTGAATGATCTTCCCCTGAACCATCCTTTCATTTTGAAATCAAGTCTTTCTTTGTACTGCTCGTCCCATGAGAATATGCTGACTTGTATCAACAATAGCTAGATCAATCCAGCTATTCTTATAAACTGATTATCTTGCCATTTTTCAGCTGGTGCCATCATCTGGGTAGTCTCCCTCTCAGCCTCAGCAATATCCATAGGGACAAGCTGATCCTCAGTAGTATTGCTGATCTATTCTATGCTGGAGGAACTTTGGGTAAGATTCAAGCTTGTCCAACAACCTTGACTGAACATGCTCCCCATCAACATTAGTATCTTAGCTTGACAATCTCCCCCTCAACATTTGCACAGATTCTGTCCTCATGACTATCAGTCATCATTTCAGCTGATGATACCACTTGACTTTAAAGTCTTTTTAGCTGAGCATTATGTGCTCCTTCCTTGCTGCTGTCAGAAGAGCTACTTCTAGTGCTTTTCTTAGGGATGAGTACATCCATTTCCAACTTCATAACTGAAGGTCTTTTGTCCATATCTCACTGTAGTATGATCCATAAGATAGCTTTCTTGTTCCAATCCAAGGTCTGGAACATCCTCTGTCCAAGTACCTCAAGGGGGGATGGGCACTTAGACTACCCTGCAAAACAAAATTATCTTACCTTAGGACCCCAAAATGAATTGGGTCCTAGGTTCCAGTTAGCAACAAAATGCATGTCTTCCTGCAGCAAGCCTGTCAGGAAGACTCACCCTTTCCCTTGGCACATTAGGGTAGTGCCAACAATCTATGCAAAGTGGCCCACTTTGCCACAACACCAACACTCATGGATATTATACCTTCTCTTCTGAGCAGGTCCGGCAGTTGGGTTAACTGCAAACTGAACAAAAGGATGTGTAGCTTCCTTGTTCTTATTTCTCTCAGCTACAATCTGACTGAAGGTAGGTATGGCAGTAGAAGAGCTTGGTTTTTCTTAAAGTCTGCCAATAGTGGTCTTCTTTGTGGAAGACATACTATTGATGGCTCTAGAAATGCCCAAGTCTGGCTTGCTGACAGACTTGCTCATGGTCTTAGTGTGTGCTGGGAGATCTTGTGAAAAGACCACTTCCTTGCTCATGAGTGAGGGGGCTGGTGTACTAAATACAAAAGGTCCATGATGGACATTTTGGACTTCTTCATGGGGAGCCTTGCAGACACTCATTCCCCTACCTTTTCCTCTTCTATTGTAAGATACATTTGTATTCTTACAAGAAAGATTCCCACTCCTCCAGTCACCATACTTGCAGTCCTGGTCATACCTGTTGGATGAGAGAATTACCTTGTGAAAGGTTGACTGAGGCTTGACTGGAGCTTTGCCTTTCCCTTTGGAGAGGGCAACTCTAGAAGTGCACTTGGACTCTGATTTTCTCTTGAGCGCATCTATCTTAGAGAAATTTTCTACAATTCTCTTATGTCTCTCAAGTTTTTTTTTTCCAAATCCTTAATAATAAAGTTCTTATATTTGATGGTCTCAACATGAATATCTAACATGGTCTTCAGATGGGCAACTTCCCTCACTTTCAGATATAACAAGGATGATGTTTCATCCTGCTGGGAAACAACTATCTTTAAGGATGCAATTTCCTCAGTTTGCTTCTTGGCCAGCATTCTGCTTTTTCCAAAAGCCTTTAGAAGTTTATCATACTTGTCAATAATTTGGTTGATATCCTCTTTTGATACAGGTCCCACATCATCACTTGATGAGGATGCATCAGAATCTGGATTGGTCTAATAACCAGTTTCTGAGGATGAGCTAGATGGAGAATGTACCTGATCTTGTCTAGGCTGATCCTGACATAATTCTTCTTCTGTCGTGGTGATGAGTCCGATTTATATAGTGTTTTTCAGACTCATCTGGGCTTATTATCTTGCATGTGCACTAGCTTTTCAATTGGAAAAGTCATATTTTTGCTTAGATCTTCACTTAGCCAATTGTGCACTGTTTTGACACATGAGTGTGCAATTGCGCATTCTGTTGTTGGGGGTAAACACATGGTGCTCCCCCAGGGCTCTTTCTAGTTGATATTGTTGCATTTCTGCTTTGCTGGAGGGTCCTCTTTGGTTTTATTTGTTTGTGCAGGTGGTGCGTTTTTCCCAAGACAGGAATTTTGAGTTGTGGAAAACGCATGTTCGTGCGTTTTCTTAGCACACAGTTCTTTGCAATCATGTGTGTTGTTTGTGCAGGAGAAACGTCGAGTGGAGCTCGACGAATTTAGTCGAGCTGAGCCCGACGATCTTCACGCACGGTCGACGCACGGTTTCATCGTAACCGTACGCGAAGGAAACACACGGTTTTCATGTAGCTTTCCTACATGTTACATTCTGTGGTTAATCGTGCGATTTGTTAACGCACGGGTGGAAGCGCCCGTGCGCGAGTACAATGCACGGTTCCACTGTATTTTCCTGAATTCCAGTTCTCTGTCGCTACCTGTGCGATTTCCTTCACGCACGGGCGGAAGCGCCCGTGCGTAAAGTAAAACGCACCGGTCAACGCTTCATCATCCACAAGCTTGGGCTGGAAGTTAATAACGCACGGTTAGCACACGGTCGTGCGCCAAACCGTGCGTGCCTATTTTTCTGATCTGCTTCTATTTAAAGCGCAGATTTCTTCTTCCGAGAAGAGGGCTTTTGGACAGATTTTCTCCCCCGCCGTTTTCTGCCTCCGAGGAAGGGTTCCGCTATTTCCCTTCATATTCCACCTTAGGGAGGTGCTCCGGGCAAGCTTTCAATGCCAAATTAAAGCCGGAGCTTCCTCTCGGCCTCCTCCTTCATCCTTGAGCTTCAAGAAGAGTTAGATCTAGCTTGCTCCATCAAGCTAGGAGAAGTTTATGCCATTCTACACCGGATCGTGACACGAAGAAGTCGGGTCCATTGGGAGTTAGTGACAGCCTCCTCTACCCCGGACGCAGTTGAGGACCGAGCTAGGACGCGGTTTGACAACCCAGCGAATCCTACCGTGAATCCTCGGCAAGATTTCGGATCCGGTCGATTTCATACACTTTTCTTCTCTTGTTGTTGATAGTGTAGTTGATCTCTTGTATATGATGAAGTTGCTCTTATTTTGATAAACATATGTATACAATCATGTCTATGTGATTTCATATTTATGTTATTTGCTTGAGGTGCGCCTTTGTTTCCTTCCGCCACCACATCCGGTTTTGCCGCACTAGCAATTGATAGTGGCGTGCGTAGCGAAGAGGTGCTCTCGACCCTCATTCCGCCATTCTCACCACCTCATCCGCAAGGCTACTCGTTCATCCACCCAGCAATTCGGTGCATAGCGGCCCGTGTAGTCTTCCATCCCGCCTGGCGAAGAACCGCATAGCGGCGTTGCCTAGGAGTAGTTTATAGTGTTTTATTTTCTGTTTCTGCAACCATCAAAATCCCCCTTCGTTAACTCCGACCTAGGGACTTCAATCTCAAGTCCTCCTCAAAAATAACTCCACCTTTTTGACGCCATTGCCGGGGAACACAGTCGTGTGAGTTTTTGGAGAGGGAGATACGAAGTAGAAGCCTTTTTCCATTTTTATATTGCATGTTTCTTCTTTACTTTACTTTTTAGAATTTGTTGCTTATTTTTCTTTGTATCCTGTTTCTAATTTTTGGTTTCGAAAGCAGATCCGTGCTATTTTTATTTTAGTGTGTAGCACCCTTTTGATATATATTTTTGTTCGCGATGTATTCCATAGCCGAGTGCCGTCTCTATGATACTTTGCGTCGATACATCGACGCCATGGATGTTATGAATGCTGAGCATTGTATTCGATGTTTGCTATGTCGAGGTATTGGACACATGGTGAAGGATTGCCATCGCATGTGCGAGCCTTCTCCCTCTGAGGGCGTGTGCATGACAGCCTCCTGTTCGCGGAAGACGGTTGTGGATAGGCTTACCAGGGTGTTGCCTGGCCCATACACTGACATCACTCATCTGGCTCGTTCTTTACCCGTTGAGATTATGGAAGAATCTCTCGCTGCATACAGATACTTCATGGGTCCCTCGCTCCCTTTTTACGAGCTTCCCTTGAGTGATGATGATCACTCTTGTGGTAGCCAGCAAAAAGAGGATCATGAATTCATGGGCGCTCCTGTATGGGATGCAGAGATTGTTCCTGTCGATGGGGTGGCGTCTGCGACTGATTTTGCGATGGGGCCAGCTCATTCAGTGCTTGATTTTGAGAGCAGTTTCGCCCCTCCGCAATTTTTGCCTGATTGTGCTACTCCTTTTCCTTGTGAGTCAGCTGATGATGCAGTATTTTTTGGATGATTCGGCGTCTGAGGTTGCGTCGAAGTGGGATGATGACTCTACTATCTCCGACGGAGAAGGTGGATCTTCAGAACACTTTTACGCACCCTGGTGGGATGAGGAATGTTCCCTATCTGATGCGGAGATTTTCACCTCCTTATTGGACGAGGCCGCCCCCATTACCACATCGCACCTTGAGTTCTCAGATTCCCCACGATACGACTCGTATGACACCGACGATGATCTATGCTTGGATCCTGCTGTGAGTTATACCGGGACCACTCCCCCTATTTTTGATTATTTTCATTCTTCTTCTCTTTTATTACTTGATCCCCTTTCTGTATCTGAGCCTGTGTGGGTTGAGTCTTCGCAGGTGCTTCAGGAGGAATTGGAGCTTCCAGCTCGAGTCATGGATGATAACATCCTGTTTCGCAAGGAGGTTGATTCCTCCTCCGTTGAGGGAGCTCCATTTATTGCTTTCTCCTTCTGTCGTCTCCCGGTTGACGATGCCTTGCTAGGCAAGAATTTATTTTGTGGTGAGATGTGTGAGGACCAGCGCTCCTCCTCTTCTTACTTCCTATTTTCTCTACATGTGTTGGGCGGGTATTATTATTTAGGTAGAGGGTAACTACTTTATCGCCGTATAGGTACCCGTTACCGAAACGTATAATTGAACAGTTACCTGTGCATTTTTCATTTCATAGGCCAATTAGGTAGAACCTATTGCTTAGCCGAATAAGTCGTGCTGGGTGGACAATAACCCCAGTAGTTATCTTACATTTTCTGCATTTTTATTTTTCATGTCTATTTTAGTTTTAATATTTCTTTGTATTTTATATATTTTTCTTTTGTTTTTGCGGAGCTCACCCCTGCAGGTATTCATGGACAATTCGTATTGGCGGGGTTGTGATTCTTTGTTTGGCAGACCTGTTTCTAATTTTTCACGCGTCTTCTAGTATGCTCATTAGCTGAGCATTGGGTAACCTCTTCCTTTGTCTCTATCTGATTTTAATTTCAATATCATATGTTGTATAGCTTAGTTTAAGTCTGGGGAGATCCAATATTTGTTACCTTTTTCACGCGCACATTTCATTTCCATACTAGAAGCTTTTATTGTTTTATTTTGATTAGTTCATTGCATCGTGCACCTGCACCCACATAAGCACGTGCTTAGCTGTTAGCGTGCTGCGAGTTAAACTCGTTTCTTTTGTATGATTTGGGAAAATTATGGTGCTGACATAGGATTGTGAGACAGAGTAAAATGTTGACTCCTGTAGTGCTCCTAGTCGAGTGCTCTCGTCTCGTGTAGAAATTGGAGTAGATTTAATTTTTCTATATGCTTGTAGTTTTATATTTTTCTATTTACATAAAGACTTTTTATTCTACTCAAAATTTGGTGAATCCGGTGGGAATCGAACGGTAGTGTAGGGATGCGTGTAGTCGTCACTAGACTCGTTTTGCTCGAGTCGGGAAGAAGGATCATCTTTCTCGGTGGCTAAGAACTTGCCCCAAGCTACTCTCGAAACATTGGTGCATGGTTAGTCGAGCGTGAGCGTGATGTAGGCCATCATTTTGGCCCGGTTGAGCTTTGTACTGTTCCTAACATCTTATCCTCGCTAAGCCCCGTTGTGCCCACCCTTCTTTTGATTCAGCTCCACAATTATTTCACCGAAGTCTCATAGCCGATCCTAGTCGCACACCCAAGTCGAGCTTTAGTGTTTTACATTTTTCATATTGTGGTGTTGATGTGGTGATTTTACATGTGAATATGTGGATGTGCTCCAAAGCTTCTATTTGCTGATACTATTTAAATAAAAGAAAATGATTTGAAAAAAATATATGTGAAAATGAAAAGTAAAAAAGAAAAAGTATAATTGAAAATTCTATTTGAGAGGAGATTGTATTTGGATTAGGCGGTGCACACACGCATATTTGAAAAATTAAGTGTGGGGGTGTGGTGTACCCGCGTGTATCTTGCTTAGTAGAGAGATTCTTTTTATGATAGCTCATTTGAGTTAGATGCGTAACCTTCCTGTTTATCTTTGTTTACCTCACCGTAACCCAAGCCCCATGATTCTCCTAAAGTCCTACAGATTCACGCTTGAGTCGAACTAGTACCGTGGAGAGAGTGTGAACGGACAAGCGTATGGTCCCCGACATTGATGGATTTCTTTGGAGGTGATCCCGAGCCCCGATGAAAGAATTGGTTCCTAAATACCTAGAGGGGGGGGGGGGGTGAATATATGCAATTCTTTTTTATACTAAGGCAGAATATTTATCCAGATAATCAAAATAATCTATCAGTTCTACAGCTATCACAATCACAGAATTCACAGAATTACACAGAAATACACACAGTCACAGATTGCACACAGTTTTATAGTGGTTCCCCAAGGTCTGGGTACATCCACTTTCCCCCTTCGCCTATCTAGCAGTGTGCTAGATTCGGCCTAACTTCTTCTCTTCACCTCAGTTCCGTAGATCTTACAGCTCAGAACCCAAACAAGGCTCCTACAATTCAGAGTGAGTCCACACTCCTACAAATCAGGAAATCTGCTCTACCTCATCCTTCTACAAGGCCTACAACTCAGAGATAACAATCTCCTACAACTCAGGATCACAACCCTACCTCAGTCTTCAACAAGGCCTACCACTCAGAGAAAATAATCTCCTACAACTCAGCTTTTATAAAAATAGGCTTACAACTCAGATCTTATAAAGATCCCACAGTAAATTGATTTAAGTTTGTAATATACCACCACCCTGGTAGAGAGAGAAAGGATGGCTGGTTTCTTGATCAGTTCTTGGAAGAATCTGATGGCAGAGAACAACCACTATTAGCTTTCTTCAAAGCTTCTTGAATCTGAACTCAGTAGGGTTGAACTCCTTTGAAGTTGATCTTCAATCAGCTTCTTTCTTTAAATTCAGATCTCAATCTGAATCCTTCTTGGCAGATTGGTTCAGAATCTGCACTTAAGAGACTTGTTGATATAAGTCCCTTTCTTCACTTCAATATATGGAGCTCTCTCTCTCCAACTTCTTTTTAGATCTTCTGACGAAAATCTTCTTCTGTTTTTATGTAACTGTATGTGTATACTCTTTCATGTATCAGTATGTAACTTCTATCATCAAATCTCTATGAGTATCTTTTTTTGAAGGAGAATGCATTTATATAGACTTTCTCCATGATAACCGGCTGATCTGGTTTCTAACAAACTTCTGACATCTCTGATAGTTGCAGTTAACCGGTTGGTAATGACAGCTGTCAAGTCATCCAGTCACTTCTTGAAACTCTGTCTCTGTCAGCAAAGTGTCGAGACTGACCTTCATCATGTGTCGACACAAGTAGACTAAATGTCGACACAAGCCTTGATGGTGTCGACACCGCTTCCTTGGTGTTGACACTGCTTCTCGACACAACTTCTATAGATTGTGTCGACACTAGTTCTGTGGTGTCGACACAGTCACTTCTTTTCTTCACACAAATTGATTTTGTTGAAATTCTGCCATGTGTCGACACAAGTCCTGTGTGTCGACACAGTTGATGTCGACAAAGTCTTCTGTGTGTCGACAATGCCTCTATGTGTCGACACAGTTGATGTCGACTTAACTTTCTCTGTGTGTCGACACTGCCTCTGTGTGTCGACACAGTTGATGTCGACTAAGCTTTCTCTGTGAGTCGACACTGCCTCTGTGTGTTGACACAGTTTCTTCTGGTGTCGACACAACCTTTCCAAGTGTCGACACAATTAACTGCAGTGTCGACACAAGCCTTCATAAGTGTCAACACAGCTTCTTCTGGTGTCGACTGATGTACTTAGAAACTTTTTCCTGCATTCTTGCATTTTCTTAACCTGCACATATAAACTCAAAACAACATCAAATACACCTTGATGCATATCATTGAGTAATGTGAGACTTCTTCAAATCTGGTACATATTTTCCAATGTACCCAACAATCTCCCCCTATTTGGAGAAGTCATAACCCTTAGTCAATGATATACACCATTCATAACAAACACATATTATGATGTATAAAAATATTATATGACAGGGTAACTTATAAACAAAATATGTATAAAATGACATCACAGAAGAATGATGCAAACATAATGAACATCAATCATTGTTTTGTTTAATCTTACAAAAGTTTCTTATCAATAGTGTACATAGAATTTTGACACTAAAAATTACAATGTTGTAAATCTATCCTAAGGCTGCTCAGCCTCCTTGATGACTTTTCCTTTGCCTGATTGGATCTTGGCTTGTACTGGAGCATCAGTATCTTCAGCTGGCTTCTTGCACTTCAGATCCTTCTTCTTTTGTTCTTCAGCTCTTATTCTTTGCCTTTCAAAATAATGAAACGGCTTTAGGAAATACTTGCTAGGCTCCTGAGCATTAGGAGGTAGCTTCCCAGCCTTTGCCTTTCTTCTATATTGCAGAATAGCTTCCTGTCTAGCTTCATGCTTTTGCCATTCTTGCTCTGTGTACCATTTTCCCCTGTCATGGGTCTTGTCTTTTACAGCTTTCCAGACAGTCAATATGATATTCCTGTAAGTTGGACTCCACTGCTCAAAATCAGGCTTTAACTCAGCCTGTTCTCTGAATCTCTTCTTTGACAGTTGAGCTTCTTGCTCCTTATTCACATCTGCCTCTGACATGTCAACTTTTTCAATGATAACATTTTTATTACCCTCTGGAGGGCTGTACATTGACTGTACTTCTTGGTGAATCATATCAAAGTCTGCTGGAGGGTAAATGACCTGAGCAACTTCAGGTTGATCACCTCCAAAATAAGCAGGGTGAGTGTGGCTCTGATGCTATTAGATATCCATTTAGCATGATCTGAGCCATCTTTGACTAACACTCTCTCCCCCTTTATAACTTCTCTTGCAATATGATCCCTGAGGTCATCTTTCTGAAATCTGATTTGTTCATCAAGATAATTAACACCATCTTTATAGAATGACCTTAACTTTAGTAGCTGTGCAAAAATGGTCTTTTGAGATTGCTCAATAGCTGTTTGTACAGCAGCTAGGCCTTCCTGTAATTGCTTATCAAAATCTGCCTTGACTTTAGCCCTTGCTTCAGTCTAGGCAGAAGCAATATTCTTCATTTCTGTAACAATCATATTATGTGATTCTGTCAGATTATCATTCATTCTAAGTTGATTCTCTAGGACATAGCCTTGCTTAATAGCTATATCATCAAATTGAGTCTTGATTTTTTCTTGATGTGTTGCTAGGAAAACCACAACATTGCCTCCTTTGTGAAAGCAATCAGTCATTTCCTTCTTATTCTGATTTACTTCAAATCTTATATATTTAATATCTTGAGCCAAGGAGAATTGCAGATCTTTATGAGTCTCATCCATATATTTCTTCATGGCTATCCTTTGTTCATCCAATTTTACTTGCAAGGATATCAACAAAGAACTATAATCAGTTACTGGGGCAGGTTGAGGAGTAGTTTGTAAAGCCCTTTTATAGTTTTGGCTTCTCCTTTTGAAAACCATCAGCTTCCTCTTTTTGGCTTGAATTTCTGCTTCATCTTCTGAAGCTGAGGTACTGACTATATCAACTCTTTCCTTAGGACTAGAAGACAATTCCTGTTCAGTCCTAGATAGCTCCCCCTGAGTCCCTTGCTCCTCCCCCTCAGTCCTGACATACTCCCCCTCAATGTTAATTGGCTCCCCCTCAATTTCTGCTTTCTCCCCCTCAAATTCAGTTTGCTCCCCCTCAGTTCTTGCTAGTACTATATCAGGAAACAACTCTTCAAGGGTGAACTCTTGTTGAGTAGGGGCTTGAGGCACCACCAACTCAGCAGCATCTACAGCTGTAGATGTATCCTCCATGATAACATCTTGGGCTTGACTATTAAGTTGAGTGGTCTGGATAACATCAATCAAGGACTTAGTTAGTATTTCATCCTCAATATTGAAAATTGATTGATTAACTTCTTGAATTACCTCAAGAATAGTTTGTGTTACCATTTCACTTTCCAAGTGGGTTGGCTCTTTCTCAAGATGAGGCTCCCCCTGCACCTGAGCACCATCTGCAATTTCTTGTGCAGGAGATTCTTCAGGAATCTCTGGTCTCTCTACATCAGGCATGTCCTTTGTTAGGACTCTATCCCATCTGGAGATTATCCTTATGTCCATTCTCCTCATATGATTGATCTTTGAACCAGCAGTTTGTTCCATTACTTCAGGAATTGTTCTAGCCAAGTACAGACTCATAATTCTTCCCAGATTTGGCTTCTTAATACTTTCCTTAATTTTTTCAAAAATTACTGCTGACCAATCTGTGTTTAGTTTTTAGATAATCCTGGTCATCAGGCTGAACATATAGGCTGAAATCCTATCATGTTTTCCTGGCTTGCAGAGAATGACTTTGCCAACCACTTCTGAAAGGAATTTGCCTTGTATATTCATCCCTTTTCTATTCATTGCAGACCCAATCTTCATGGTGGGATCCAATCCACACCACTGAAGTGCTTCCCTAGTCTTGGTTGTGGGTACTTCTTCTTCTTCTTGAGTTTTTGGAAGTTGAAGAGTTTTCCTCAAGCTCTTCAAGATAAGTTTAACTTTAGCTCCCTGAACAGTAGATTTGATCTTAAGTCCAGTAGAATCTAAAGTAGCAGCGCCATAGAATTCCAGTATTTCTTTCTTCCAAATCTTTGTAGGTTCAGATACCAAAAATTCCAAATCATTTTCTGCAACTAGGGTTACTACTGCTTTAATTTCAGGTTTCGCATTATCAAAGGCGTTGCGTACTAGCTCATAACCTTCGTTGACACTATCTTCTAGCTTTGGCGCCATTAGGGTTGAGTGTAAGCTTGGATTTAGAAGAGAAAAGTTGTCGACACAGGTTTTGGTCTCGAAAATATGGAGAGTGTGTCGACAGAATATGTTGCTGACCTATATATACATTTCTAAATCATGAAGGTCAAAAGTCGCTTCAAAATTCTCTAAATGTGTCAACACAGTTGAAATGTGTCGACACCGACTTCGAATGTCTCGACATCAATTCTATTTGTCTTTGTCGAGTTCGACGATCTGAGGTCGACGAATCTGCGCTCGACGATATGTGTCGATTCTGCGCTCGACGAAATCTGCGTGTTTACTCTAAGTGTCGACACCACTTCTGGATGTGTCGACACACTTATCTGAAGTGTCGACACCGATTCTCTAGATGTGTCGACACCACTTTCCTGGAATGTCGACACCAATTTTCTAGATGTGTCGACACCAACTACTATGTGTCGACACAGACAACTTCTGATGTCGACACAATTTTACTTAGCCAAATTTGTTAAACTAATTTATGTTCAACATACCTATTTCAATTTTGAAATTGTTGAATTTAGTTTCATCTAAAGGCTTAGTAAACATGTCAGCTAGTTGTAAATCAGTACTAATAAATTCTAAAGAGATATCTTCTTTCTCTACATGATCTATAAGAAAATGGTATTTTATTTCTATATGCTTTGTTCTACTATGAGAAACATGATTATGAGCAATATAAATAGCACTAGTAGAATCACATAATAATGAAGTTCTACTTACCTGAATACCATAATCTTATAACTGATGCTGTATCCACAATAATTGTGCACAACAACTTCCAGCAGCAACATACTCAGACTCAGCTGTGGAAATTGCCACACTGTTCTGCTTCTTACAGCTCCAAGACACCAATCTTTCTCCTAGAAATTGACAGGTGCCTGTTGTGCTTTTCCTATCTACTTTGTAACCTGCAAAGTCTGCATCTGAATAGCCCATTAGTAGAAAATCTCTATTCCTAGGATACCAAAGGCCTAGATTAGGGGTGCCCTTAAGATATCTCAAAATCCTTTTGACAGCAGTAAGATGAGATTCTTTAGGGCAGGATTGGTACCCAGCACAAACACATGTAGCATACATGATATCTGATCTACTAGCAGTCAGATATAGAAGGGAGCCAACTATTCCTCTATACAAAGTTTCATCTACAGGTTTCCCTGCATCATCTTTGCTAAGAGATACACTTGCCCCCATTGGAGTTCTCATGGTAGTGGAAGACTCCATACCATACTTCTTAATTAACTCATGGGTGAACTTAGACTGGGATATGGACAAGCCATCATCAGTCTGTCTTACTTGGAGACCCAAGAAGAACTTAAGTTCTCCCATACTGCTCATTTCAAATTTCCCTTGCATAAGTTTTGCAAACTTTCTACAAAAGTTATTTTCAGTAGAACCAAATATTATGTCATCAACATATATTTGGACTAGGATAATCTTTCCTTTGGATTCCCTAAGGAATAGAGTTTTGTCTATTTTCCCCCTTGAGAATTTGTTCTCAATGAGGAAAGTAGACAGAGTTTCATACCAAGCCCTTGAGGCTTGTTTCAACCCATACAAAGCTTTCCTAAGTCTATAGACATAAGTAGGATTGAGTGGATCAACAAAACCTGAGGGCTGTTCTACATAGACCTACTCTTTTAAGTCTCCATTTAAGAATGCAGACTTAACATCCATCTGGAACACTTTGAAGCCTTGATATTCTGCATAGGCTAGAAATAGCCTGATAGCTTCCAACCTTGCCACTGGGGCAAAAGTCTGATCAAAGTCTATGCCCTCCTCCTGTCTGTATCCTTTGACAACTAGTCTTGCCTTGTTCTTCACTATGATCCCACTCTCATCAAGCTTGTTTCTATAAATCCACTTTGTCCCTATGACATTGTGACCCTTTGGTTTTGGAACCAAATCACAGACCTTGCACCTTCTGAATTGATTTAACTCCTCCTACATAGCTTCAATCCAGTGAGAGTCTAGAATAGCTTCTTTAAATCTCTTGGGTTCCACTTGAGATAAGAAGCTTGAGCAAAGAACTGTGTTTAAGTTCCTGCTCCTTGTCTGTACTCCTTATCTTGGATCACCAATGATCTGGTGTGCAGGATGATCCTTCAACTGTCTAACTGCTGGAGGTAATCTATCAACAGTTTGACCTTCTCCAATCTCTTCATTATGCTGCACCTCATGGTCTTCATCAGCATCTTGAGTGTCTTGTACTCCCCCTGGACAACAACTACCATTTTCCACATCCTGCTTTGCAGTTGGATCTTCTCTGATAGTAAGCTGGTCCATCTTCTGTTGTATACCTGTGGAGCTACAAGAATTACTTGACAACTCACTGTTAATAAGTCTACTTTCATCAAAGATGACATGAACTGACTCTTCTACAACTTGAGTAGCCAAATTGTAGACCCTATAAGCCTTACTATTGTTGTTGTACCAAACAAATATCCCATTTTGGGATTTGACAACAAACTTAGTTAGGTGAGATTTGCCATTGTTAAGCACATAACACTTGCAACCAAAGATCCTGAAATAGGATAAGTTTAATTTTCTGCGCTTCATAATCTCATAGGGTGTCTTTTTGTGGCTTTTGGTGATGGAAGTCCTATTGAGCACATGACATGCAGTGTTTACTGCCTCAGCCCAGAAATATTCTGGGAGAGAAGTATCACTCAATAGTGTTCTTCCAGCCTCAATCAATGTTCTATTCTTTCTCTCAGCAATGCCATTTTGCCGAGGTGTTCTAGGTGAAGAGAATTCCCGATGAATCCCAAATTCTTCACATAACCTTGTCATACTTTCAGATTGGAATTCAGTTCCATGGTCACTTCTGATTTTGACCACTGAACTATCTAATTCATTCTGAATTTGTTTGACAAAATTGTAGAAGACATTTGAGGTTTCAGATTTCTGCCTCAGAAAGAATACCCATGAGAATCTAGAATAGTCATCTACAACCATAAAAGTGTAGACCTTCCTACCTAGGATCTGAACTGGCATAGGACCAAATAAGTCCATATGCAAGAGGTATAAGCACCTCACTGAGTCTTTGGTTTCAAGGCTATGAAAGGAGGATCTAGTCTACTTGCCTTTTTGACAAACTGAGCATATCTCATCCTTATAGCACTTAACTTGAGGACCATTCTTCACTAACTCTTTACTAAAGAGTTGACCAATAGTCTTGTAATTCAGATGAGCTAGCCTCTTGTGCCATTTGACACAATGAGAGACTTTCTCATCAGCCACAAGACAGATAGGAGAATTCTTATTCTCACACACAAAATCTAGACAATACACATTTCTTTTTCTATAGCTAGTCAATATGACTTTTTGATCACTTGACCTCTTGATAAGACACCCATTCTTGACAAATGAAATGTCATATCCTAGATCACTCAGCTGGCTTATGCTTATTAGGTTATTTTTCAAACCTTTTACATAGGCCACTTGAGTGATTGTAATTGAGTTGTTAGAAATGTTACCAAAACCTTTGATGACTCCTTTTTCAGAACCACCAAAGATTACTTTAGGCCCATTCAACATTGGTGAGTAGTCCTTCAGCAATCCCCTTATTCCAGTCATGTGCCTGGAACATCCACTGTCCAAGTACCATATAGGGGCATGACAACTTGGACTCACCTGCAACAAAGATTACTTAACCTTAGAACCCAAATAACTTTTGGGTCCTTGGTTCAAGTTAGTCTGAAACTTAACAAATCTGCCTGCAGCTCTTCTAACAGGCAGTCTGCTATTCTCCTTGACACTGGTATTGTGCCAACAGTCTAAGGCATAATGACCTATCTTGCCACAACAACATCACTCAAACTTATTATACCTCTTTTTAGGTATAATCTTAGTTGTATTGTTTGCAACAAGTTTTTTGTTTTGTGCTGTGGCTTTGCCTTTCTTATTGGACTGTGCAGCCCATGCAGTGCTCTTAAAGCCTATTCCTGCCTTACCCTTTTGTGACACAAAGTCATCTATTAAGGGTACGATAGATTTTGGCTTAGAGAAACTAGCCACAATTTCCTTCTCTTTCTGAAGTCTGTTTTCCAGACTTTTAATCTGATCATTTTTGAAAGTGATTGTTCCCATTTGAATAACAGTTATGTTCTTCAATTTGGCAATCTCATTCATCTTTTGATCCAGCAGCTTCTCTGAATCAGATGCAACCAACTTAAGAGCTGCAATTACCTTAGCCTGATTTTTGGCCAGGTTTTTGCTTCTCTTAAGTGCCTGCAATAAATCCCCATATTCATCTATCAGCTGATGAATATCTCCTTCAGATTCAGACCCATCTTCATCTCTTGATGAAGATGCATCTGATTCTGACCCAGTGAAGTAATCAGAATCTACAGATACACTTTTTACCTTATTGGGGCCAGACTGATCCTGACATTGGTCTTCTTCAGACACTGCCATCAATCCTTTGCACTGATGGTTCTCTTGCTCATAGATAGAGTCCAGTAATTGCATGAACTCATCCTCTTCTTCGGTTGCAAACAAACCAATATATGCCTCAGCCTCAGATTCAGATTCTGAAGTTGATTGATCTGTCCAACTTTTCTCTTTCTTAGCAACCAAGGATTTCTCCTTCTTGCTCTTGTGCTGAGACTTCTTTTTGTTAGCTGACTCCTTCCTTTTGTCTGGACAGTCAGCCACAACATGTCCAGGTTTGTTGCAGCAATAGCAAATAATCTTTGATGTATTTGACTTGCCAGGCTTTGTCCCACTCTTGTCCTTCCTGGGTGATTTCCTCTTCTGATAATAGTCATCCTTGGACTGAGATGAAGATGGCTTTGATTTCCACTACTTATTCTTTAAGAACCTCTGGAACTGCCTTGTGAATGCTACAAAGTCTTCATCAGAATTACTGCTATCTGTACTGTGTTTATCAGAATTTTCTGAAATCACTTCTGCATCTTTCTTAGGTGATGATGGAGACATTCTCCTATTCTTTCTTGTGGCTTCTACCTTGAAGGTCACTGACTTTTCTCTGTAGTCACCCTTTGTATTTTTCTCTTCCTCCTTTCTGGCTAACAGCTGCATCTCATAAGACAGCAATTTTCCAAACAGTGTTGGAGGTGAAATCTCTTCCAGTCTGGCCACTTCCCTTATGACACAGATCTTTGTATCCCAATCCTTAGTCAAAGACCTAAGGAATTTGTCATTCATTTCATAAGTACTGAATATTCTTCCATAAGACATTAATTCATTTACAATCCTGTAGAACTTCTTATAACATTCAGTTATACTTTCAGACTTGGCCTGTCTGAAACTCTCATATTCTTGATTAAGCATAGACTTTCTATCCTGCCTAACCTCTTCAGAACCCTCCATGTAGACAATCAATGTGTCCCACATCACCTTGGAGGTTTTGCAATGAATTAGATTCTGGAATGTTGAATCATCAATGACACTTACTATAATATTCTGTGCTCTTTTATCCATATTAGTCAAGATGATCTCATCCTTAGTCATCTTTGAAAAATCCTTTGAAATTCTTTGATTGACATCAAGAACAGAAATCTTCATTGGAACATATGGTCCTTCCTTAACTGTTATGTAAATTCTAGGATTAGACGCCTCCATAAATAATCTGACCCTTTCCTTCCATATTCCAAATATTTCCTTCCTGCAAATAGGCAATTTCATTGCAGCAAGTTCTTTATGGTTTTCTCCTGAACCCATTTTCTTGAACTTATTTCTGCCTTACAGATCTCACTCAGACTGTTAAGTCTATCTTTGAGGAACCTGGCTCTGATACCACTTGAAAGAATTGGTTCCTAAACACCTAGAGGGGGGGGGGGTGAATAGGTGCAATTCCTTTTTACACTAAGGCAGAATATTTATCCAGATAATCAAAATAATCTATTAGTTCTACAGCTATCACAATCACATAATTCACAGAATTACACAGAAATACATACAGTCACAGATTGCACACAGTTTTATAGTGGTTCCCCAAGGTCTGGGTACATCCACTTTCCCCCTTCGCCTATCTAGCAGTGTGCTAGATTCAGCATAACTTCTTCTCTTCACCTCAGATCCGCAGATCTTACAGCTCAGAACCCAAACAAGGCTCCTACAACTCAGAGTGAGTCCACACTCCTACAACTCAGGCAATCTGCCCTACCTCAGCCTTCTACAAGGCCTACAACTCAGAGATAACAATCTCCTACAACTCAGGCTCACAGCCCTACCTCAGTCTTCAACAAGGCCTACCACTCAGAGAAAATAATGTCCTACAACTCAGCCTTTATAAAAACAGGCTTACAACTCAGATCTTATAAAGATCCTACAGAAAATTGATTTAAGTTTGTAATATACCACCTCCCTGGTAGAGAGAGAAAGGATGGCTGGTTTCTTGATCAGTTCGTGGAAGAATCTGATGGCAGAGAACAACCACTCTTAGCTTTCTTCAAAGCTTCTTGAATCTGAACTCAGTAGGGTTGAACTCCTTTGAAGTTGATCTTCAATCAGCTTCTTTCTTTAAATTCAGATCTCAATCTGAATCCTTCTTGGCAGATTGGTTCAGAATCTGCACTTAAGAGACTTGTTGATATAAGTCTCTTTCTTCACTTCAATAGATGGAGCTCTCTCTCTCCAACTTCTTTTTAGATCTTCTGACGAAAATCTTCTTCTGTTTTTATGTAACTGTATGTGTATACTCTTTCATGTATCAGTATGTAACTTCTATCATCAAATCTCTATGAGTATCTTTTTTTTTGAAGGAGAATGCCTTTATATAGACTTTCTCCATGGTAACCGGCTGATCCGGTTTCTAACAAACTTCTGACAGCTCTGACAGTTGCAGTTGACCAGTTGGTAATGACAGCTTTCAAGTCATCCAGTCACTTCTTGAAACTCTGTCTCTGTCAGCAAAGTGTCAAGACTGAAATTCATCATGTGTCGACACAAGTAGACTAAATGTCGACACAAGCCTTGATGGTGTCGACACAGCTTCCTTGGTGTTGACACCGCTTCTCTACACAGCTTCTGTAGATTGTGTCGACACTAGTTCTGTGGTGTCGACATAGTCACTTCTTTTCTTCACACAAATTGATTTTGTTGAAATTCTGTCATGTGTCGACACAAGTCCTGTGTGTCGACACAGTTGATGTCGACAAAGTCTTCTGTGTGTCGATACTGCCTCTGTGTGTCGACACAGTTGATGTCGACTAAGCTTTCTCTGTGTGTCGACACTGCCTCTGTGTGTCGACACAGTTGATGTTGACTAAGCTTTCTCTGTGAGTCGACACTGCCTCTGTTTGTCGACACAGTTTCTTCTGGTGTCGACACAGTCTTTCCAAGTGTCGACACAATTAACTCCAAGTGTCGACACAGCTTTTCTCCAGTGTCGACACAAGCCTTCATAAGTGTCGACACAACTTCTTCTGGTGTCGACTCATGGACTTAGAAACTTTTTCCTGCATTCTTGCATTTTCTTAACCTGCACATATAGACTCAAAACAACATCAAATACACCTTGATGCATATCATTGAGTAATGTGAGGCTTTTTCAAATCTGTTACACATTTTCCAATGTACCCAACACCCGGTCTTTGGCAAAGCTCACCTTAGTGGCCTTTCTTCTTTCTTCCTACGCGTGACCGGAAGATTCACCGTGATTCCATTTTTGAGTAATAATAAAATGTTGATATGCATTGTGAAAAGTGGAAACTATTTTGCATACTTAGAAATTTCCTCTATTTATATTTTTACGCGTACGAGCATGCTACTTCGTATGATACTCCATATCACAATTTCTATGTTAGCTAAATCATTTTCCATATCTGCATAGATTTTGTTTGCTCGGGGCGCACAAACAGGTAAGTCTGAGGGTGTGATGAGTCCAATTTATATAGTGTTTTTCGGACTCATCTGGGCTTATTATCTTGTATGTGCACTACCTTTTAGATTGGAAAAGTCATATTTTTGCTTAGATCTTCACTTAGCCAATTGTGCACTGTTCTTCCCCATGGGTGCGCAATTGCGCATTCTGTTGTTCGGGGTAAACACATGGTGCTCCCCAGGGGCTCTTTCCAGTTGATATTGTTGCATTTTTGCTTTACTGGAGGGTCCTCTTTGGTTTTATTTGTTTGTGCAGGTGGTGCGTTTTCCCCAAGGCAGGAATTCTGATTTGTGGAAAACGCATGGTCGTGCGTTTTCTTAGCACACGGTTCTTTACAATCGTGCGTGTTGTTTGTGCAGGAGAAACGTCGAGTGGAGCTCGATGAATTTCGTCTAGCTGAGCCCGACGATCTTCACACACGGTTGACGCACGGTTTCATCATAACCGTGCGCGAAGGAAACACACGGTTTTTCTGTAGCTTTCCTGCATGTTCCATTCTGTGGTTAATCGTGCGATTTGTTCATGCACGGGCAGAAGCGCCCGTGTGCGAGTAAAACACACGGTTCCACTGTATTTTCCTGAATTCCAGTTCTCTGTCGCTACCTGTGCGATTTCCTTCACGCACGGCCGTGCGCGAAGGAAACACACGGTTTTCCTGTAGCTTTCCTGCATGTTCCATTCTGTGGTTAATCGTGCGATTTGTTCACGCACGGGCAGAAGCGCCCGTGCGCGAGTAAAACACACAGTTCCACTGTATTTTCCTGATTTCCAGTTCTCTGTCACTACCCGTGCGATTTCCTTCACGCATGGGCGGAAGCGCCCGTACGCAAAGTAAAACGCACGGGTCAACGTTTCATCATCCGCAAGCTTGGGCTGAAAGTTAATAACACATGGTTAGCGCACGGTCGTGCGCCAAACCGTGCGTGCCTATTTTTCGGACCTGCTTCTATTTAAAGCGCAGATTTCTTCTTCCGAGAAGAGGACTTTTGGACAGATTTTCTCCCCCGCCGTTTTCCGCTTCCGAGGAAGGGTTCTGCCATTTCCCTTCATCTTCCACCTTAGGGAGGTGCTCCTGGAAAGCTTTCAACGCCAAATTAAAGCTGGAGCTTCCTCTCGGCCTCCTCCTTCATCCTTGAGCTTCAAGAAGAGTTAGATCTAGCTTGCTCCATCAAGCTAGGAGAAGTTTGTGCCATTCTCCACCGGATCGTGGCACAAAGAAGACGGGTCCATTGGGAGTTAGTGACAGCCTCCTCTACCCCGGACGCAGTTGAGGACCAAGCTAGGACGCGGATTGACAACCCAGCGAATCCTACCGTGAATCCTCAGCAAGACTTCGGATCTGGTCGATTTCACACACTTTTCTTCTCTTGTTGTTGATAGTGTAGTTGATCTCTTGTATATGATGAAGTTGTTCTTATTTTGATAAACATATGTATACAGTCATGTCTATGTGATTTCATATTTATTTTATTTGTTTCAGGTGCGCCTTTGTTTCCTTCCGCCACCACATCCGATTTTGCAGCACTAGCAATTGCTAGTGGCGTGCGTAGCGAAGAGGTGCTCTCGACCCTCATTCTTCCGTTCACACCACCTTATCCGCAAACCTACTCTTCCATCCACCCAGCGATTTGGTGCATAGCGGCCCGTGTAGTCTTCTATCCCGCCTGGCGAAGGATCGCATAGTGTCGTTGCATATGAGTAGTTTATAGTGTTTTACTTTCTTTTTCCGCAACCATCAAAACCCCCCTTCGTTAACTCCGACCTAAGGACTTCAATCTCAAGTCCTCAAAATTAACTCCACCTTATTGTGTTCCTTGAGAGATCGATACTTGGGGAAATTTACCCATTTTATATTACTTGTGAGACTGGTACACTTGTCGTAAACCGCATCACATGGCTATTAGCCCATAACATCTGCAGTCATCTTTCTTAGCTTCATTCACCTCTAAATCACTGTCTGAATGTGATAGAGGGGCCCTGATCTTTATCCTTGTATCTGGATATACATCAACTTTACCACAGTCTCTGAACATTGAGTATAGTGGGGCTCTGATTCCTATCATGGCAGCAGGATAGTCTTTATTCTCTACAACAGCTGCCAACAACCCATTGTAGGTCTTTTCCACTCTGCAGACTTGAAGCTTCTTTGAGCTCCACTCCTTATGGTTTACACCTGAACTCATAAGCACTAACCTTTTAGCTATCCTTTGAGGTCTACTCAGACCCTTAAGTATTTTTTGAGTAACCTCCCTCTGATACCACTTGAAAGTCTTTATTTCAAGGATAGCTAAATCACCTCGGGGGGGGGGGGGGGGGGCTAGGTTATTGGTCTCTTTTGACTTTCTTTTATATCTCTTCTTTAAGTGCTTTGGCTATTAGTTGTTTTATGTTTTCAATATATACATAAGCTGCACAAAGAAACAACACAAGGAAAAGCCCACAAAGAATATAGAGTGGTTCCCCAGATTATGTGTATGTCTACTGTCTCTCTCACCTTTCTAACTTATTGTTAGACAAAGCACTTCTCCAATCTCGGCTCCTAAGAGCTTACAACTCGATCCCGCAGGACCACTCGGTCTCCTCCAAGAACTACAGATAAGGCACCAGGCCTTACAACTCAGTGATCCAAAGATCACCTACCTCAGGCACAAAGACCCTACAACTCAGGCTGGGAGGACAACCCTACCTCAGATCCACAAGGGATCCTACCTCAGAGAGAATGACTCTCCTACAGCTCAGGCACAAAGGCCCTACCTCAGATCTAAAGGATCCTACACTCAGGCACAAGTGCCCTATAACTCAGAGATAATGACTCTCCTACCTTAGGCTCAAAAATCCCTATCTCAGGCACAAAATCCCTACTGCTCAGTGATCAAATGATCACCTATCTCAGATCCAAACTGAATCCTACACCTCAAATTCAAATTTGAATCCTACCTCAGGATAAACAACCCTATCTCAGATCCGCACTTGGATCCTATAACTCGGCCTAAACAGTCCTACCTCAGATCCACAACTGGATCCTACTCTCAGAGTAAATTTGCTTCTATCAATCAGATCCAAAAAGGATCCTACAAGGTGGAAGTTAGTTGGTGAGTTGATTGGACACGAGAAAAATTTCTCTGTGCCAATCTACCTGGACTGGGATAAACTCAGCCCAACTTTGACTCCAAGAATTTGTTTCCAGAGTCTACTTTTTTAGACTAAGAAACACTTTGTCCTAACTACTCCACAACAACATGAATATATCTGCTTGAGTTGGAAGTAACTTGCAGAACTCTGTTCTGCTCCCTGAACTGAGAGTGCTTTAGTCCTATCTTCTTGGAAGTAACTGCAGCTTGCCTTACTGCTTCCTGATCTGAGAAAATCTCAGCCCTACCTTTTTGACTGCAGACCAAGACACCTCTGCCTCTTCTTCCTTTCCTGGACAGAGAAGATTCAGCCCTAACTCCTTCACCACAACTTCCAGAAAATAAGTTCTTCAGAATGGATTGGCTGGAACGGTGGAGAACTTGCAGCAAGGGTTGGCCTTACTACTTCCTCTTTCCTCAGATAAACACTCTGAACTTGCTTGCTGGTGTAGGTGAATATGTCACCAACTATCTTGCTTTAGATCCCAGATCTGGCGGCTAGGGTTAGACCTTGGCTGCCTCCTTTTCTTCAGAGAAAATCTCGGATCTTGCTGATGTCGATGAGGAAGACAACAACTAACTGTGTTCAGCTTGCTTCACTCAACGCCTGTGAACTTAGCCACATTTCTTCCTGTTTCTTCTTAGGTTTTGACTGCCTTAGTCTGTTTCATAGCTTTTTGCTGTATGACGTTGAGTGAGTAGACTTCACTCAACGACTGTGGACTCAGCCACATTTCTGCCAGTTTCTTTTTAGGCTTTGACAGGTTGAGCCTTACTCACTATTTTTAGCTGTATGACGTTGAGTAAGTTACACTCAATACCTTTGAACTTGATCACTTTATCAGCTTGCCAATTCTTTGGCTTTGACTATACAGGCTGAACTCAACACTTTTAGTCATCTGGCGTTGAGTGAATAGACTTCACTCAACGCCTGTGGACTTGGACAGTTTTCCGTCTTTCCACTAGCTTTCCTTACCTCTGGCATTGAGTGAGCTTGATCCACTAAACGCCTGTGGACTTAGCTGTTATTCTAACTTTGTCAACTGCTTCTTGACATCTGACGTTGAGTGAGCTTGCTTCACTCAACGCCCGTGGACTTGGGCAAATTCTTGCCTTTCCAGGCAGCTTCTTTGTGTCCACCTTTCTACCTTGTGACCACCTGTCACAATCACTTGGACCACCTATCTAAACTTGTTCCAAGGAACATCCTACACATGATGAGCTTGAACAACATCAAATACAACTTTGTGTATATCATTGACTTGTTTGACTTCTTCAAATCTAGGACATTGTGGGCAATGAATCCAACAAATACCTGCGAGATAACAAAGAAGATACAAGTCTAAGTGCTCAGGCGTCGAGTGCGCTAAGACAACATCAGTCTTCTAGTGCACTGAGTCCAAGTGTTTAGGCGTCGAGAGCGTCGAGTGCGCTGAGACAACTTTAGGCGTCGAGGGCATTGAGTGTGTCTAGTCCACTCAACGCATCCTGCCAGGGACTTCTGATTGCAGCTATCTCACAGGGTTAATCTCAGCTGTTGATCTCTTCATGATTATCACAATAGGTACGCAGCTCTCCACATTCTCAAATAAGAGGCAAGTATAAATAGATGTTTGTGTGCTAAGAATAAAAACACTATTCCTAGCACTTGCGACCTGTTGTCTCCTAGCGACGAAAGCTTGATGAACCTTCAAAAATTCAGAAAATTCATGGCGTTGAAAGGAATGAATTTCCTGTTTGAGGGCTCAGAACTCGTGCGAAATGGTTTCAAGGATGTTCCAGAGGAAGTTCTGCTAGTTCTACACTTACTGGAGGTCGTTGACCTAAGTTTCGTTCTGTCCGAGCCGATCTTGATATGGAAGAGAGAAGTTCTGGAACTATACTCCAATGCTACTTTGGACTCATCCTCAAACAAAATCAAATCCTCCATAAGTGGGCATATGATCAAAATCACTCCCAAGAGATTGTGCAAAGCACTGCAACTACCCAAGGTCAAACAGTCTGATGAAGATACAAACTTGTATCAGGATGATGTGAAGTCAGCCCTAAAGTGGTGTGGGTTCTCAAAGCATACCACTGGATCAGTGTTAAGGAAGTAGTTGAATTTAAGAGGTAAGTTTCTAGCGGATATAGTTGGAAAAGCTCTGCTTTTCAAAAATAGGTTCTCATGATAAGATATCAAGAAAGATTTTTGAACTCATGACCAGGATAATTCTATCAAAGAAAACATAGTGGAGAAAATGTGTTGTTTGATAGAATAGTAGAATGCATCCCAGAACCTAACCTGGGAAGGATTTTATCTCTGTATATGCATAGTACTGTTCCAGGGATCCTCAACATGAGGCTAGAAACAAATATCCATCACATAAGGATAATGGATTCCAAGATATTTGATAGGTGGGATAGAGTTTTTCTGCCACATCAACAGAATGTTGAGAAGAAGAAAAAGAAAGTTGTACCAGTCCTTGAGGAAAGCGCAAAAAGCAGTTCTTCTGAGAAAAGTGAGGAGGAGCCCCATGATCCACAACTGTCTGAATCTATTGAGGAGAGAAGAAGGGATATGAGTGCCCAGGTTTCAATTTCCTCTGAACATGCAGCAAGAAATCAACCGGGTGGATCTAAGTCTGAAGAGATTTCAGCTGAAGCTCTAGAAATTCTGATTGGGTAGGTTGTCAAAAACATTTGTGCAAATATTGAGGGGGAGACTGACAAGATAGATGCTCCTGTTGAGGGGGAGCATGTTCAATCCGGTATGCAGGACACACTTATCTCTTTTGTAGAGAATCTCCAGAATAGAATAGATAAGATTCCTGATGAGCCTGTGTGGCAGACTTTCAATACTCTTGTTGAGGATGAACAAGCTTCTGCCATAGTGGAAGATGTTCATAGCATTACTGCAGAAGACCTTAATGTCTCTAAGGACAATGCTGCGGTTAAGGGGGAGATTCACTACGAACTCCCTGCTCTAGAAACTATATAATATAGACTCCTCTGAGACTGACAAGGGTAATGCTGCTGTTGATGTCCATGCTGATGCACATTCTTCATAGTAAATGATGGATGACTCAGAAGAAAAAGATATTTCTAGGGACAAGGGTGAAGATGTGTGTGAACAAGGTACATCTCATCAAGCTGAACAGATGTCCCCTACATTCCTAGCTCAACTGAAGGGTCTGCTTGATGATCAAAGAAGATAGTTGGAGCACTACATTGATAATTCCATCAAGGAAGTAAGACGGGATCTTTCCACTGAAATCAAGTCCATATGGTTTGAAGTCAACCCGCCGAAAGACAACAAAGTAGCATTCTTCACAAGGGCTGCTCCTGCTGTAACCTGCACTGAAAGCAAGCTTCAAGAAATAAGACTTACACATAATGATATTATCCAGAACCAGAACATTACTTCTAATAATATGGAAATGGTCCACAATGCTCAAAAGCAACTGATGGAAGCCCACAAGACTACAATATAAAGGAGATGGGATGCCTGTACTCAAATTATTGATGATCACATGTTAGAGGTCAAGAATCATGTCTCTAAGGGAGTCAATTTTCTGGATGAAAGACTCTCTATATGTAAGACCCCCCTCCCGGAACACAAGACACGACTGAGGAAAGTCCTATGCCCAGAGCAGCCGTCTTGCGGTAGCGCCAACACACTGGTCGACCTGTACCACAAGACGCCTATCCTGCCGGCTAAAACCAATATCATCATTGCCAACCCAACATAAGAATATAAGCAGAAGTCAAAAATCTACAAAAGTATGTAGTCCAAATACATCAAATAAAAAGAAGCAACCTAGGCTTCTATAATATCAGAGTACAACATGCCAAAAGGCTACAAAACGAGTCTCTCAAAAACTCACATCAGTCACTAACGACAGCGATGCTATCGTCAATTCAGGCCCAGTTGTTCTGGCCTGGCTTCCCTCCTGCATAACCTGCTGCTGCTCTATCGGCGAGGTTTCCTCCTAAAAAGGAAGACATAGCAACCGTTAGTCATAAAGAGTAAGTGGGTATCACATCCGCTCTCCTGACGACTCTTAGACACCGGGCGGAGAAAAGAAAAAAAGGTACAATATATATATATATATATATATATATATATATATATATATATATATATATATAGCTGTAATACAAACATGTGGTATAAGACTAATCAATATCAGGGTATATCAAAGTAACTACAACAATTGTGTATATCAATCTACACTAACAGTTCTACTATCAACAGCAGTGTACACGTTTGAATCTACAACAGGAAGTAAATTAATTTATATGAATGTCCATACAAACATATAACTTTAGGATTGACTTAACAATAAAGTAACTCATCATATAAGAGTGCCCATACAAACTTATATGTTGAAGATCTTGTGTATGTAATGCAATGCAATGTTTTGAATGAGCTATGATGACTCACCCATGCTCACACAGATTCAATTGCTATGTCGACACAGACTCATAGTTCCCACTTTTTGAGCAGGTAGCTAACCTCTCAGGCATCATCCGTCGTGGCCAGATGGTGACAGTAGAGCGAGCATCTCCACTACTAGGCTGGCATCCACACTACCAAGCCTAGGCCTCTGCACGCCGCAACGCTAAGAACACAACAACAGAGCTCACATGCGTACTACAACTTAGAAGGCTCTTGGGTAGATGTGCAGCAAGAACACAACCCAAACTGGCCTACCGGTATGGCACGGAAAGGGCATTGAGAATGAGCACCGAGGACACCGCCAATCCATCCACTTGGTACAAAAAGGGCCTCGGGAATGAGCACCGAGGACACAGTCATACCGTCCAAAGTCTATCTGTCAACTCCCGTCGGCGTGACGACTCCCGTCGGTGTGACGACTCCGGTTGGTGTGACAAATGGCAAGCGCGTAGACCTGCCACATTATCCTTAACCCAGGATTATGACACCGCGTGTCAACTCACACCGCATGCAATTTCACAATTAAGGGCTCCACTCTGAGTCCCTTTTATTTATTCACATCCCGTGCTCAACAGCTCGCAAGGGCTCCACATCGAGTCCCTTGTCAACACATCATTCTAGTGCGGTAAACACACGCTCTTTCAACCCTTCCACATTTTTGTACCACATAAGGATACATCATTTACACATGTGGCAATCCACCTTACACAGTACACAAACTCCACATTGCTACCCGTAGGGAGACACAACTCTAAGTAGTGAACTACTAAACACATCTCATTAATCGTCAAACCACATGGCTATGCATTAACCTCATCAAATTCCTTTTTAAAGTCAAGCATTCACAATGAATTATGCTTCCACATGAATATCATTTGTACTATCAAACATGTCAATTTATTTGTTCACTAACTTACCCAAAACATTTGTTTGTCGACCTCCTTCAAACCGTTGTTACAATCGTGTTCCACCAAACCATTTGTTTACTTAACAATCTAGCCACTAAATGCCAACAACCATATGTTCATCACAATCACTGCTAATTAAGTCCAAGAAACCTCATGTAACTTCAACATGAATTTACTAAGACTCCTCTGTCACATTCAACTCGGCTCGACACTAACCCGAGAGTAACCTGTACTTAAGACTTGACTGTACAACAACTTCGACTGGATATTCTCGAGACTATAAAACTCGTTTGAAAACATGTAACCATCCGTTGGAAAGGCCTTTCCAAGGGCTATGACTTTCGTGTTTAGTCGAAAGCTCAGATCTGGCCGTAACATACCCAAAAACGACCTTGAAGTTCGTTGCGCACAGAAAATAGATTTTTGCGCGCATCTTAATGCAAGATGAACAACATTTGTTCATCTTCTTGCTTTAGACATTTAATCAAAACGATATACAAAACTTTCTTTTCCCTTATTCACCCTCAATAGACCATTTCTCATTTTGAAATCAAGTCCACCAACTTCACAAAGAAGTGAGGAGAGGTTGAAGACATCACATCTCTAGGGCACAAGCCCTAGCATGGTCTCTACCTAGAAGATCTTCATCTCACAAGTCAAACTCTTTTGAGTCGACATCTCTCCTAGAAATAACTACAGATCTAGCACCAAGGGAGAGGGTAGGAAGCACACCTCATTTCTGGCGGTTCGGGCCATGAATCTCGTCACTCTCCTTGGAGTCATCCTCTTTTACATTGGTGTTGTCCTTCACGGAAGAAGAGAAAGGAAGGTTTTCCTCCAGAAATCGCCTCTGGCAACTCTTCTCTCCCGACGACTTCAACATAGGTAACAGCTCGGCAAAAATGGCGAAGTGTCGGCTAGGTTTTCCCATAAGTCCTCTTTTATAATGAGAAATTAAGGTTGAACCGCTTTGCCATGTGTCACCGTATTACTGTACCGCCCATTATTATATTAATTATGCCCTTTTGAAAAGACACGTCGATTTAAATTGCTTAGCGCCAATCCCAAAATTCGGTTCAGCCCGTGTATATGAATCAGAAACAGTGGGTCGGAAATATGCCAAGTCAAATTCGTCGTGTATAGCATACCCACTCGAGGAATCGTCGAAATTCATCGTGATCACTCGACGCCATATATAAGTACAACACGTCTAAGTTAAAATCGTTGAGTATACCTCTTTTACTCGACGAATCGTCGAGTGGCGTCGAGTTCACTCGACGCCTACAGCCTCAGAATAACACTAAGTAAAAAAGCGCTGAGTTTTCTTACCTTTACTCGACGAATCGTCGAGTGGCGTCGAGTGCACTCAACGCACTCGACGCCGCGTTGAGTCCAAATATCGTTAAGTCGAAAACCGCTGAATATGGAATCTTCACTCGACGAATCATCGAGTGGCGTCGAGTGCACTCAAACGCACTCGACGCGTACAACCCCAAAATAGCTACAAGTAAAAGCGTTGAGTTCACATCCCTTTACTTGACGAACCGTCGAGTGGCGTCGAGTGCACTCAACGCACTCGACGCCTAATAATTCTAAGTAAAAAAGCGTTGAGTGACATTGAGTCCACTCAATGCTGCTTTGACTTCACTCAACGCCGCAACATCTATAAACTATTCTCAGTAAAATACGTTGAGTGGTGTTGAGTTCACTCAACGCCTCAGCTTAGTCCGTCGAATGACGTTGAGTGACATTGAGTCCACTTGACGCCTCAGCATATACATTGAATGATGTTGAATGGTGTTGAGTCCACTCAACGCCTCAGCTTTTTCGTCGAATGGCGTTTAGTGGTGTTGAGTCCACTCAACGCCATGAGTTCAGAAAATATTCTAAGTAACAATTTCATCGAGTGGTGCTGAGTCCACTCAACGCCTCAACATCCAGAGTACTTATAAGTTATAATTCGTCGAATGCCGTCGAGTGCACTCAACGCACTCGACGCCTTCAGTTCCTAACATTATTCCAAGTAAAATATGCTCTATTTGTCGAGTTCGGTCAACTCACTCGACGCTTCCCGAGTCTGAGTCAATTCTTTTGACTCAAAATGCGTGCGAGGGGCCTAGCGCGAAACGGGGCGTTACAAATCCTATAAACAAAAATAAAAGATTTCGTCCCCAAAATCAGGCTAAGGCTGTGGGGGAGTGAAGCACGAAAAATATAATAAACTTTTACACTTACCTTGGGAAAACAATTCCGGGTAGCGCTTTTGCATCAAGTCCACCGACTCCCAAGTGTATTCTTCTTTCCCGTGATTAGACCATTGGACCTTTACCAATGGTACACTTTTCCGCCGCAAGCTCCGTGTCTCGGTGTCCACTATCCGCACCTACTCTAGTCAGACGGATCTATCAGTTGCCACTGCTCCATCTAGGGTGGGGACGTATTGGTCAGGCCGAAGTAGTGCCCTTCGTAGCGACGACACATGGAAGACGTCGTGCAAATTTTCCAGTTCCGGTGGTAGCTCCAACCGATAGCACACAGGGCCAATTCTCTCCAATATAACATAGGGCCCCATATATCTCGAGCTGAGTTTCTTCATACCACGCACTCTCGACACTCCATGCATTTGCTTGCTCTTCAAGAATATCTTGTCACCCACTTGAAACTCCACCATTCGATGTTTCTTATTATGGTATTTCGCCTGCCGACTTTGAGGCTCAAGCATGCGATCTCGTATCAACCTAACAAGCATATCGGTGTCATCAATGTACTCTATCCCCAAAACCTTTGGGTCTTCATGCTGCACCCATGACAATGGAGTTCTACACCTTTTTCCATAAAGTGCTTCCAAGGGAGCCATCCCGATGCTAGCTTGGTGACTATTGTTGTATGAAAATTCTACCAGTGATAAGAGCCTTTCCTACAGTTCTCCTCTATCCAATACACACAGTCTCAAAAGATCCTCCATTGTCCTGATGGTCCTCTCAGACTGACAATCCGTCTTGGATGAAAAGCTGTGCTGAAGGTAAGGCGAGAGCCCAGATCTGCGTGTACTGCCTTCCACTCCTTAGAGGTAAAACGACCATCACGATCGGAGACTATCGTCTAAGGCACACCATGGTATCATACAAATTGCTCCACAAAGAGACACACTAAGACATCCACATGTCCCTCCTTCGTAGGGATAAATCTGGCGACCTTCGTCCGACAATCTATAATTACCCAAACTGAATCGTTCCCAGAGCACGAGCGAGGCATCCCGTGAACAAAGTCCAATGAGATATTCTCGAACTTCTACTCGGGGATGGACAATGACTGTAATAATCCTTTGGAGCTCTTGTACTCCACCTTCACCTTTTGACAAACCTCACAGTGCGTAACATAATACTTGACAACTTTCTTCATTCCTGGCCAAAACATGGTCTTTCGCAAGTCACTATACATCTTGGAAATCCTGGGATGTACCAAATACTTGGAGCAATGTGCTTCTCTCAATATATCTTTCCGGATTTCCCCGCTCTTGGGAATGTAAAGCCGGCCACAGAAATGAACGAGGCCGTCCTTCAGTGCATACTCTTCAGTAGTTCCATCTTCAATTGACTTAATAATAGGGGTCGGAGCAGCATACTTAGCTTGCTCTGCCCGAATACGATCTCGAATGTCACATACTATGCTCAAAGCAGATAAGTACTCAATATACATTTCAGAATGATCTGTATACACCAGCGTGATCTCCATCTCCTTGTGCATTTGAGCTAATTCAATACTCATCAACCGAGACTCAGGGCTCGATTCCGGTACCTTTTTGCTCAAAGCATCGACTACAGAGTTTTGCTTTTTCCGGGGTGGTAGTTCAAGGTAAACTCGCAATCAAATAAGAATTCTAACCACCACCGCTGCCTCAGATTTAACTCCTTTTGAGTATGAATATACTTTAGATTCTTATGGTCTGAGAAGATCTCGCAGTGAACGCCATATAGATAGTGCCTCCAAACGTTCATGGAGAACACCACTGCCCCCAATTCCAATTAATGAACTGGGTAATTGGCTTCATGCTTCTTCAGTTGTCTCGAAGCATAAGCAATCACATGCCCATGCTGCATCAATACTGCTCCCATACCTTGATATGACATATCTGTGTTAACTTGAAATCCTTCCTTCCCAAATGGAAGGGCTAGGATGGGTGCGTTGGTAAGTCTATCTTTCAGCTCTTCGAATGCAGCTTCACTCTGGGGTGTCCACTCATATGACACCTTTCTTTGTCAGAGTAGTGAGAGCGAGGGCTATCTTTGAGAATTATTTCACGAACTTGCGATAATACCCAACAAGTCCAAGGAAACTCCGTACATCGGTCACTGACTTCAAAGGTGACCATTCCTTCATGCACGCACCTTGTCCGGATCCACAGCTAGTACAACACCACTAATCACATGACCTAAGAAGTCAACTTCTCGGAGCCAGAATTTACACTTGCTGAACTTAGCAAACAAGGCATGCTCCTTTAACTTCTTCAGCACCAAGGTCAAGTGTTCCCCATGCTCCTCTGTCTTCGAATAAACTAAAATGTCATCGATGAAGACGATGACAAAGACATCTAAGTATGGCTCAAATACTCTGTTCATCAAACTCATGAATGCTGAAGGGGCATTTGTGAGCCCAAGCGGCATCATGGTGAACTTGTACAAACCGTACCTTGAGCTAAAAGCCATTTTTTGAATGTCCTCCTCTCGTATCCTCAACTGATAGTACCCCGATCACAGATCTAGTTTGGAGAACCAATGCGCTCCTACCAAGTGATCGAATGACTCTTCGATCCGTGGTAGAGGATATTTGTTCTGCTCCGTTAAATGGTTGTGTTCCTGGTAATCTATACATAACCGTAGCGTTCCATACTTCTTCTTAACGAATAGAACAGGGGCTCCCCAAAGTGATGAACTGGGGCGAACGAACCCTGACTCCACTAATTCTTGCAGTTGAACTCTAAACTCTGCGAGTTCCTTCGGGGCCATTCGGTAAGGCGTCCTAGAGATGGGCTTGGCACCCGATACTAATTAAATTTGAAAGTCCACCTCTCTATGCGGGGGTAATCCTGGCAATTTCTCAGGGAATACCTCAGGGAAATCCCGCACTATTCGTACGTCTTTCAAATTGACTGTCATCTCTTTTAGTTCAAAACAATTCTGTTGGGTATTGCATCCATAATAACCCAGATTTGTATGAAGTCACCCTTGAACTAAGATGAATTAAGTTTGTATTTTATGTCCTTTCTAGTTGAGTGTTTGCAGGATATATTTGCCAAGTGTATACCAATGTCAGTCTACAATGAGTCACCAAACACAGGACCATACAATGTAATCCCTCATTATGTGATCGATGATGTTGACTCATGTATAGTCTCTCTATTGAGACATACTTCTTTTTCAAGCACTAAAGCCATGGGAGAAAGGATGGCTGCTGTATTTCTTGAAGAAAATAAGTTTACAGTTTTACAGAAAAATTTATAAGTGTTTTTCTCGAGTAGGAACTTTTGTACTCAAGAAGAACTTTAGTTTATACTCGAGTAAGATCTATCATGTATTCGAGTTGCATAAGCAGTTCTCGAGAAAGCTTAGTGCTGTTCTCGAGAAAGCCATGTGTTCTCGAGTACTCCATAACATTCCTTCTCGAGTTACCTCATTTCCAGTCAAAATATTTTTCTAAGTCTTTTTCTCGAGAAGCCACATATTATTTCTCGAGAAGATCAGTATTACTTCTCGAGAACCAGAAGTCATTTCTCGAGTAACAAAATAATTTTCTCGAGAACAAAAGTTCATTTTTCTTGAGTACTTCTTTTCTTTCTCGAGATGCCTAAATTCCGCCTTTATATTTTTACCAAGCCTTTTTCTCGAGAAACAAAATATTTTTCTCAAGAAGACCATGTATAGTTCTCGAGAACCAGGAACCTTTTTTCTAGAGCTTGAATACTCTTCTCGAGAATCAGAACTTTTTTTCTCGAGATGCTTCATTTTTCTCGAGTACCAGGATACTTGTTCTCGAGAACAAAAATATATTCTTCTCGAGTACTTTCTTTCATTCTCGAGATTGTTGAATTCTACCTCCATATTTTTCCCAAGTGTTTTTCTCGAGATCCTCATCATTCTTCCCGAGAATCAGAAAACTTCTTCTCGAGTACTACTCTTCCTCCCAAGAAATGCTGAACTATTTTCTGAAATTTTTCCAAGTTTCGACAGACGTATTTTCAAATGTGATTAGCATGTGATTGGTCCACGTGTCATGCCTTCAATATGATTATGACCGTTAGGTAAGTCCTATAAAAGGTCTTATCATAATCGACCAGCCCTTAGAAGAAAAACCCAAGTATTCTGAATCGCATATTCTCTTTCCAAAATCGGAAGCCTCCGCTGTTCATCGCTGATTTGCTTTCGATCCAGAGATTCAGAAGAAGAGATTCAACAGATCAAGATCTTCTACATCGACAGATTCTTTCCTTGATCGTGCTGAGTCCAAAGCTTTCAGATCCAGAGATTTAGCTGTGTCTTCTTCAATCTATTTCTGACAGAGCTTCAAAGTTTTAAGGAAGAAGAAGGGCTGAAGATTCAGATCTGGAATAATACTATTTGTATATTTCTTTGTAAATCATTTTATTCTTGTAGGAGATTCTTCTCCGAGTTGTAGGAGCTTTGTTCTCCGAGATTTTGTAGGAAGTTTCTCTTCCGAGTGTACATCCTATTTTAGGGATCGAGTTGTAGGAACTTTATTCCGAGTGGTAGGATTGTTTTCAATCCGAGAATAGTGGAGTAGCCGAGTCTAGTGCGTTGCTAGATCGGTGAGGTGGAAAGTGGATGTACCCAAGGTTGGAGAACCACTATAATTCTTGGTGTCATCTGTGTATGCTTGCTTATTTTTTTGTGCATCACTCGTTCAATTTTTATTCCGCAAAAAGTCGCAGAACTCACCTATTCACCCCCTCTAGGTGATTTAGGTAGACAACTTAAACATTTTTCAATTAGTATCAGAGGGAGGTTGTTCATCAAAAGGTTAACACCTTGAACAGATCTGCCCCAAGTTGTCTTTTGAGTGATTCAAGCATGGACAGAGCAAAGGATTTTGCAAAGCTTCCTTTGTACACAAAAACAACCTTTCCCATGTGGAAAGAAAGAATTAAATTTTTCATGAAAGTTGTGGACCCAAAAATCTTCATGATTGTGGAAGAAAGACCTTATATTCCTAGGACAGTCTCCACTATTGATCCCACCAAGAAAGTTCCAAAGAAGCTGATGGATCTTGATAAGGATGAGATTGCACTTGTCTCCTTAGACAAGAAAGCCAAAAATATCATCGCAAGTGCTGTGATGATTCTACGCTACAAAACCTGATTCACTACCAATCCGCCAAGGAAATGTGACAGTCTCTCATCATCTTGATGGAAGGTACTGAAGAGGTTAGAGATGATAGAAAATCCCTCCTGAATCAAAAATATGAAGCATTCAGACAAGGTCCCAAGGATTCAATTGCAGATACTTTTGAAAGCTTCTTCAAGATTGTTAACGACCTAAGAGTATATGGTTGGGTCTTCACTAATGGAGGATTGAATGATAAATTTCTGAGGTCACTAACTAAGGAATGAGACAACAAAGTCTGTGCAATTCGGAAGTTTGGCAAGCTGGCAGAGACTGACCCTCAAAATCTATTCAGAAAACTTATGTCATATGAGCTGCAAATCAATTCAAGAAAAACTGAAGAAGAGAAGAGCCGGTCTTCATCCAAGGAGAAGTCTGTCGCACTGAAGGCAGACAGCTCAAGGAAAGTCAAAGCTGCATCACCTGCTCCTGCACAAGAAGGGAGTGAAGAAGAAGCTTCAGAGCCAAGTACCTCAGGCTCAGAGCTATCAGAAGGAGAGTTTTCTCTTCTTTCAAGGCAGTTCAAGAAGTTCTTGAACAAGAAGAAACAGTGGAGATGCAAAGATTCCTTGTCCAGAAGATCACGTCATGATGATGATCGTCATAAGAAATGCTCAAGTAGCCAAAACAGGTATCATTCTAAACAGAATAAACATATTTCTTCTGACATTGTTTGTTATTGTTGCAACAAAGCTATGACACGTCATTGCTGATTTCCCTCACAAGAAGGAGGGTGGAAAAAGAAAGGAGAAGAAATCTTCTTACAGCAAGAAGAGTGTAACACCCTAAATCCCAGAATGGGGAAAAATTGGGTGACACGGCCCGGGACACGGGCGTGTCCCAGGGCGTGTCCTGCTCAGGTGAGCAGTCGGCGAGTGTTCGACGAATTTCCATTTTGTGGGCACACGCCCTCTGACACGGGCGTGTCAGAGGCCGTGTCCTCTGCGGGTCGACGAACTCAGCTCGACGAAGTGGAGCTGGGGCGTGTCTGGTGCCGTGTATGGGCACACGGCCTGTGACACGGGCGTGTCATGCCCGTGTCACATGCCATGTCCTTTTCTGGATGTGCCCAAGGCATTGAGGCCTGGTGAACACGGACATGACACATGTGTGTTTTGGGGTACACGGCCTGTGACACGGGCGTGTCACTGGCCGTGTCCCGATCGGGTTGATCTCGATTTTGTTCAGCCTGAAGTACACGGCCACAGACACGGGCGTGTTTGAAGGCATGTCAGGTGACACGGCCCGTGACACGGGCGTGTCACATGGGCGTGTACTGGTATGGATAGGTCGGTTGTGTACCGCTTAAGGTATACGGCCTGGGACACAGGCGTGTCACAGGTCGTGTCAGGCAAAAAATAGCCTTTTTTTGCAAAATTGTGGCCATCCATGTCTTCAGCTGAGATCCAATGGCTGAGGTTCCTCCCTGCTTACTTAAGGCCGAGAATGGAGGAAGGAATTCTCATTTTGTGTTGGGCCTTCATCTTTCTAAAACTTAGAGAGAGAAAGAGAGGAAGAAGGAGGAGGAGGAAGAAGAGCTGGCCACCGGTGGAGCTGCGGAGTTCCGGTTAGAGATTCGAGGCTAGCATTGCGAAGGAAAAACCGTTGCGGTACTTTCGAGCCGGCTAGGAATCCATGGCTCCGAAGCAGTCTTCAAGGGCAACGACTTTTCTTTCTAGCCATGTGAAGGCTTCCTTTTTGGCATGTGCATCTAATTCCCACACCAGATGGTGGCTTGTTATGGGAGTCTCTTGGGTTGATTCATGTAATCCCCAATCATTTGGCAGATAGATCCGGAAATGGAGTACGAAATAGACATGTTGTGTGAAGCCCGTCTGGACAGGTTGGTCTGGATTGGTGATGCTGCATATACGCACCGGAGAAGACTCCGTGAAAAACGTGTAAGTTAGGAGTCGATGAGTTAAACCTGTGAATGGCAGTAGCAGGAAGTACTGGAGTGGTAGTTCAGGAAAATACCCGTATAATGTTTGTGCTGAATGGGTTGTACCTGTGAAGGGTAGTAGCAGGAAGTACTGGATTGGGAGTCCAGGAAATACTCTTGTAATGCTTGATGTTCATGGGTAGTACCTGTGAAGGGGAGTAGCAGAAAGTACTTACGTGTTAAGTCAGGAAAATACCCTTGATGCTTGGAATGCTTGATGGGTGTGCCTGTGAAGGGGAGTAGCAGGAAGTACTGGCTTGGCAGCTCGGGAAAATACCCTCAAGTGAATGCGATGAATGTACGGTTAAGCCTAGGGATGAAAATTGAGTTCTGTCGCTAACGCGAGGCATGACTCCTATGTAACCGATGAATGTGAAGCCAGTTCCGTGAGAATGGGCTGGTTATGTGTGAGCTGATAAGGTCACCTAAAGGAAACAAGAAGTTGAATTCGACCCGCGCCTTTTGTAGCCGCGAGTACGCCGTACTCGGTGATGGCAAGGCGACTTGAGCAACGGGGGGTGGATGATCCAACCTGCGCTATGTCCGTCCGACGTGAGACCCGAAAGTGCGGTCTGTTGGAGCGCATAGCAAGAGTCTTAGGCCTGCGCGCCATGACACAATGGGGGGGTGGGGGTGGGGGGGCTACGGGCCAATCCCGGTGCATTAAGACTAAAGTCTCCGGCTGCACGCCATGGAGCAAAATGCTCAACTATTCCTGTTGGGTTGCGACCCTGATACAGTGGTGGGACCCTGGTTCGCCGGTACACCAAGAATGTGCCCTGAGTGCACAGATCGTCGGGCCGCGTGGCTGACGATTGTGATGGAATGTATGTGCGTGAGAGCACAATGTATGAATATTTATATCTGCCTGTGAAATGCTATGCCTGCAGGGAAGGAATACCACTGCCCCCGGAAAAGGGGTAGGGTCGTTATAAAATTGGTCAGCAGAATGCTGACCGTTGACTTGTTTGCCACCGTTGGGTGGGCTGTCCCTGTGCAGGTGCTAGAGAGGCAAGCGAGACACATAGAGGTTGAAGGCCATGCTGCTGCTGTTGCTGCTGCCGCCGCTAGCCCTTGAAGGCTAAACTAAAAAATGCTATGTTTGTTTATATGTGGTCGGCCTGCGCGGCAATATGCGAGGCCACTGTTGTGTAATGCCCTAAGGCCAACTGACTTTGTATTTGGACATTCCTGCTTTATATAAATGTGGAACTTTTATATGGTGGACATTCATGTGCGTGAGTTCAGTTTCGTGTAGTAGGCTTCCGCTAGAATGCAGTGAGTTAGGATGCATAACTCTGGTATCACTCTGTGACCTCCCCGTCTGTTTTATGGTATATGTTGTGGGGCCCCGGCCGGACCTTCTAGTATATACCTGTGAATGGCTGGAGTCGTTACATTTTTGGTATCAGCTGTCTCGGTCTTTCCCTTTCGAATTCGTGATCGAATTCTTTTGTGGGGTGGCGAGCACCTGTACGTGCAAACCATGTTAACACTAATGAACGCGGGAATGTCCACTTTAGGAATGCCAATACATGTGTTTGAGGAACCTGCGTGTTCCTATCTTGTGTGATTGCTTGTGTACGGTCGCTAATGTGTGTGTCTTGTTCACCTATAGGTGACCCGGAGTGTTGCAGGGCAATCGTAGCCCTAGCGTTCTGATGAAAGTACGACACCAGCTGAGGTGCCTCCACCTCCGCCTTCTGCGGAAACTGTGAGATTAGTTGCTGAATCCTTGTTTGCAATGCTTCAAGCACAGCCGATTGGACAGGCACAACCGTCAGTGAGGACAGAACAGGTTGCGGCGAGGCCAGAACCTGTAGCGGTTGTGGATCCTCGAGCAGCTGAGAAGCAGTTGAAGCAGTTCATGAGTTTTAACCTGCCTACGTTTTCGGGAGTGTGATCTCCTACGCAGGCTGAGGATTGGTTGTCGCGCGTCAAGCGGATAATGACGGCGATTCGGAAGGAGGATGATCAGAAGGTCACCTTAGCCACCTTCTGACTAGAAGGCGAAGCTCGACTGTTGTGGGACGAGATGGAGTTGCATCACTTAGCGGGAAGACCGTTAACACAAGTTTCGATGAAGGAATTCTCCCGCCTCTTCCTGGCAAAGCACCTCCCGGCGGCACGGCGTATTGCCATGGAGAACAAGTTCCAAAGGCTAACGCAAGGAGAAGGCAGTGTTGAAGATTACCTGTATGAGTTCACGAGGTTGGGACGATATGCAGGTTCAATCTTTGCTGATGAGCAGAGGAAGACTAATAGGTTCCACGAAGGATTGCGGGACGAGTTCCGATTCTTGCTCTCTAGTTCGGTGAACCAAGGCTTCCACGCGTTGGTTGACACTGCGTGCGCGCTGGAGAAGGACATGAAGAGGGTGCAAGGGAAGCGGGCCTTGGCTGTGACAAAGCCGGAATTCAAGGCGCCCCGACCTGGGAAATCATACTATAAGAAGAAATGGGGGCAAAAGGTCCTGTCGGCTGGACAAGCTCCTTCTTCGGTTGCATCGGAAGCAACGTTTGGGGCCACTTCAAGGCCGGAGACTCGTACGTGCTTTACGTGTGGATGGGTGGGGCATATAGCCCGTGATTGTCGGGTGGTACCGCCAAAGAGTGAAAAGAAGGCGGAAACGTCGTATGCGGAGAAAGGAAAAGTAGTGGTGGAATCCTCTGCCTCCCAGGCGTAGCCCCGAGTCTACAATCTTGGCCTGCAGGAGGCCATTAAGCAGAGTGACGTCGTCACAAGTACGAGTTAAGTTATTGCATTATTTTGCTTATCACATGCTTTTTTTATTGTCTATTTGTATGCGGCTTGTGTGTGTGACATGATTGTCACAGGCTTTGTGATGATTCAGAACACGCTGGTGCGAGCATTGTTTGATACGGGTGCTTCACACTCTTTTCAGTCTCAAGGTTTTATAGCTCGACTTGGGATACCTAGTCGGGTGAAGACAGATAGCGTCAGAGTGGTGTTACTGAATGGTTGTTTGATGCTCACGGATCGGGCTTGCGATGTGGCGGTTCAAATAGGAAGTCAGGAGTTCTGTTTGACTGCATCTGTATTGCCGATATCGGAATTCGATGTGATCTTTGGTATGGATTGGCTCGCGGCGCAGCATGCCTTGATTGATTGTAATGCCAAGGAGATCACGTTGGGCCAGAATACCGAGTAGGAGACTAAGTTCGCGGGGATGCGAGGAGTGGGCGGGACGTTGATGTCTGCACTCTAAGTCGTTAAGGCTGTTCGGAAGGGCGTGTAGTGCTACTTCACGCTGATTCAGGCTGTTGAGCCGAAGGTCGGTGTGAGTGATGTTCCGGTTGTATCAGAATTTGCAGATGTGTTTCCCAAGGATCTCCCTGGGCTACCACCCCAGCGAGAGATTGACTTCACGATCGAGTTGGTGCCAGGTGCGAAACCTGTGGCCCGCTCGCCATATCGCATCGCGCCAAAGGAAATGGCGGAGTTGAAAGTCCAACTGTAAGAGTTGCTGGAGCAGGGTTATATACGCTCAAGCATGTCACCTTGGAGCGCACCTGTTCTATTTGTGAAAAAGAAAGACGGTGGCTTGCGGTTATGTATTGAGTACCGTGAACTGAACAAGCTGACACAGAAGAACAAATATCCGATTCCACGGATTGATGAGTTGTTCGATCAACTGGTGGGATCAACCGTCTACTCCAAGTTGGATTTGAAGTCTGGTTATTACCAGTTGAGGATACGGGAAGAAGATATTCCCAAGACCGCATTTGGGACACGTTACGAGCATTATGAGTTCACGGTAATGCCGTTTGGGCTGTGCAATGCACCATCGGTGTTTATGGACCTGATGCACCGAACGTTTTGAGAGTACCTGGACTTATTCGTGATTGTGTTTATTGATAATATCCTAGTGTATTCACACTCGGAAGCCGATCACGAAAACCACTTGCGGTTGGTGTTGCAGACACTGAGTAAGAATAAGCTCTACGGTAAGTTCTCGAATTGCGAGTTTTGGCTAACGTCGGTAGCTTTTCTAGGACATGTAGTAAGCGGACAGGGCATAACAGTAGATCCGAGAAAGAGAAGGGCCATACAGGAGTTACCCGTGTTGTCTTCTGTGGCCGAAGTGAGGAGCTTCCTTGGACTGGCAGGCTACTATCGAAGATTTGTTGAAAACTTCTCGCGGATTTCTTTGCCTTTAACCACACTGACGAGAAATGATCAGAAGTTCGTTTGAACGCCGGAGTGCGCGCGAGCTTTTGAAGAGCTGAAGTGTCAGTTGACCACGGCGCCTGTATTGACGTCGCCATGTGGTACTGATGGATTTGAAATCTACAGTGATGCGTCAGGGAGCGGCTTAGGCTGCGTTCTTCTGCAAACTTGGAAAGTAATTGCTTATGGCTCTCGCCAGTTGAAGGTGCACGAACGAAAATTATCCCGTCCATGACTTAGAGTTGGCGGCGGTGATCTTTGCACTGAAGTTATCGAGGCATTATCTGTATGGCGTGAAAGTGGAAATCTATACAGACCACAAGAGGCTAAAGTATTTGTTGGAGCAGAAGGACCTGAATATGCGACAATGAAGGTCGTTGGAGTTCCTTGGGGACTACACCTTTGCGATTCATTATACTCCCGGGAAGGGA
This sequence comes from Platanthera guangdongensis, assembly GCA_039583875.1. Lineage (NCBI taxonomy): Eukaryota > Viridiplantae > Streptophyta > Magnoliopsida > Asparagales > Orchidaceae > Platanthera > Platanthera guangdongensis. The sequence goes on along the minus strand of CM077163.1, from coordinate 129,225,887 downwards.
AATGTAGTCGCTGATGCCTTGAGTCGGAGGGCTCCGTCGCGGGCCAATTGGTTGCAGAGGCACGATGAACGTCTAATCCCGGAGCTGGAAGCGTTAGAGATTTCTTGTGTTAACAAGAATTCTACAACCGATGCATGTTTGAACTGGACGGAGGTGCAGTGTGACCTTGCGGACAGAGTTCGACGAGCAACGGAGCTGGATGAGAATCTCCAACGCTATGCCAAGGACGGGCCTGAGGGAAAATTCTCCTGGGATGACGGCCTTTTGCAGAAAGAGGGCCGTTTGTGCGTCCCAAATTCAGGTAAGTTGAGGGAAGAGTTGATGTATGAGGCGCACTATACGAAGTACTCAATTCACCCTGGGAGCACAAAGATGTTCAGGGATATGAAGAAGCTGTTCTGGTGGCCAGGACTGAAGAAAGATTTCGCTCATTATGTGGCCAAATGCCAAACTTGCGCTTTGGTGAAGGCGAAATGCCAGAAGCCTGGTAGTTTTTTGAAGTCGTTGCCAATTCCAGAATGGAAGTTCGACGATATTTCCATGGATTTCGTGCATGTGTTGCCGAGATCGCAGTGCAGGAATGATGCAATCTGGGTGATTGTAGACCGACTGACAAAAGTGGCACACTTCCTTCCGAATAAACGGGACGATTCCGTGGAAAGTTTGGCAAAGTTGTATGTTGAACAGATTGTACTGCTACATGGTATTCCTCGTAGCATTGTGAGCGATCGTGATGGGCGATTCACATCGAATGACTAGAGGCTAGTCCATCAGCTGTTGGGCACGAAATTGATGTTCGGTACGACCTTTCATCCCCAAACAGATGGCCAAACTGAGAGGACCAACAGAACGATGGAAGATATGCTCCGAATTTGCGCCCTGGATTTTGGGAAGAGGTGGGAAGATCATCTCTATCTGGTGGAGTTTGCATACAACAACAGCTACCAAGCGAGCATTGGTATGACACCGTTTGAAGCCCTATATGGTCGGAAGTGACATACACCGTTAGCTTGGGCAGAAGCAGGTGAAGCCAAAGTGTATAGGCGTAACGAAGTCGAGGAAGCGAACTCGACGATACGCACTATTCGAGAAAGTCTACTGATAGCCCAAGATCGTCAAGCGAAATACTACAATGCCAAGCACCAGAACGTGGAGTTCGCGGTTGGCGATTGGGTGTACTTGAAGATCAAATCCTTCAAACGCGTGTCCAGGATTCAGCGGCTGAAAAAGTTGAGCCCGAGGTATCTTGGTCCATTTGAAGTGGTAGAGCGAGTTGGGGAAGCTGCATATCAGCTAACTCTTTCGGCAGACTTGGGTGGATTGCATGATGTGTTTCACATCTCGGTGCTTCAGAAAGCCATCAAAGATCCAGCTCAAGTGATCGAGACTGATCGTGTGCCGGTGGAGTATGAGCTAACGATAAAGGTTAGGCCCATTCAGATCGAAGATCGTGCCGATAAATAGTTGCAGAACAAGACGATCGGGATGCTCAAAGTCCGGTGAGACATTTGCGGCCGTGAAGAGCTAACATGAGAGCGAGAGCAGACTATGCGAGCTGAATTTCCCGAGCTCTTTGTGTAACTGTTATGCAGTGCTTGTCGTGTTGTATTGAAACAATTGTGGAATGAAATGCTTCTATTTGAGTTCCTTACTTTGTGCAAATTTCGGGGATGAAATTTTTGTAAAGAGGGGGGGGGGGGGGGGTTGTAACACCGTAAATACCAGAATGGTTAAAAATTGGGTGACACGGCCGGGGACACGGGCGTGTCGCAGGGCGTGTCCTGCACGGGTGAGAAGTCGGCGAGTGTTCGACGAATTTCCATTTTGTGGGCACACACCCTCTGACACGGGTGTGTCAGAGGTCGTGTCCTCTGCGGGTCGATGAACTCAGCTCGACGAAGTTAAGCTGGGGCGTGTCTGGTGTCGTGTATGGGCACACGGCCTGTGACACGGGCGTGTCATGCCCGTGTCACAGGCCGTGCCCTTTTCTGGATGTGCCCAAGGCATTGAGGCCTGGTGAACACGGGCATGACACGGGTGTGTTTTGGGGTACACGGCCAGTGACACGGGCGTGTCACTGACCGTGTCCCGATCGGGTTGATCTCGATTTTGTGCAGCCTGAAGTACACGACCACATACAAGGGGATGTTTGAAGGCGTGTCAGGTGACACGGCCTGTGACACGAGCGTGTCACATGGGCGTGTACTGGTCTGGATAGGTCGGTTGTGTGCCGCTTAAGGTACACGGCCTGGGACACGGGCGTCTCACAGGCCGTGTCAGGCAAAAATAGCCCTTTGTGGCAAAATCGTGGCCGTCCATGTCTTCAGCTGGGATCCAATGGCTGAGGTTCCTCCCTGCTTCCTTAAGGCCAAGACTGGAGGATGGAATTCTCATTTTGTGTTGGGCCTTCATCTTTCTAAAACTTAGAGAGAGAAAGAGAGGAAGAAGGAGGAGGAGGAAGAAGAGCTGGCCACCGGTGGAGCTGCGGAGTTCCGGTTAGAGATCCGAGGCTAGTGTTGCGAAGGCAAAGCCGTTGCGGTACTTTTGAGCCGGCTAGGAATCCATGGCTTCGAAGCGGTCTTCGAGGGTAACGACTTTTCTTCCTATCCATGTGAAGGCTTCCTTTTTGGCATGTGCATCTGATTTCCCCACCAGAGGGTGGCTTCTTATGGGAGTCTCTTGGGTTGATTCATGGAACCCCCAATCATTTGACAGATAGATCCGGAAATGGAGTACGAAATATGCATGCTGTGTGAAACCCGTCTGGACAGGTTGGTCTGGATTGGTGATGTTGCATATACGCACCAGAGAAGACTCCGTGATAAACGAGGTTAGGAGTCGACGAGTTAAACCTGTGAAGGGCAGTAGCAGGAAGTACTGAAGTGGTAGTCCAGAAAAATACCGGTATAATGTTTGTGCTGAATGTGTTGTACCTATGATGGGTAGTAGCAGGAAGTACTGGATTGGGAGTCCAGGAAATACCCTTGTAATGCTTGATGTTCATGGGTAATACCTGTGAAGGGGAGTAGCAGGAAGTACTGGCGTGGTAAGCCAGGAAAATACCCCTGATGCTTGGAATGCTTGATGGGTTGTGCCTGTGAAGGGGAGTAGCAGAAAGTACTGGCTTGACAGCCCGAAAAAATACCCTCAAGTGAATGCGATGAATGTACGGTTAAGCCTAGGGATGGAAATTGAGTTTTGTTGCTAACGCGAGGCGTGGCTCCTAGGTAACCGATGAATGTGAAGCCAGTTCCACGAGAATGGGCTGGTTATGTGTGAGCTGATAAGCTCACCTAAAGGAAATAGGTAAGGTGAAACCGACCCGTGCCTTTTGTAGCCGCGAGTACGCCGTACTCGGTGATGGCAAGGCGACTTGAGCAACGAGGGGTGGATGATCCGACCTGCGCTATGTCCGTCCGACGTGAGTCCTGAAAGTGCGGTCTGTTGGAGCGCATATCAAGAGTCTTAGGCCTGCGCGCCATGACACAATGGGGGGGGGGGGGGGGTTACGGGTCAATCCCGGTGCATTAAGACTAAAGTCTCCGGCTGCACGCCATGGAGCAAAATGCTCAACTATTCCCGTTGGGTTGCAACCCTGATACGATGGTGGGACCCTGGTTCGCCGGTACACCAAGAATGTGCCCTGAGTGCACGGATCGTCAGGCCGCGTGACTGACGATTGTGATGGAATGTATGTGCGTGAGAGCACAATGTATGAATATTTATATCTGCCTGTGAAATGTTATGCCTGCAGGGAAGGAATACCACTGCCCCCGGAAAAGGGGTAGGGTCGTTATAAAATTGGTCAGGTGAATGCTGACCGTTGCCTTGTTTGCCACCGTTGGGTGGGATGTCCTTGTGCAGGTGCTGGAGAGCCATGCGGGACACAAAAAGGCTGAAGCCCTGCTGCTACTGTTGCTGCTGCCGCCGCTAGCACTTGAAGGCTAAACTAAAAATGCTATGTTTGTTTATATGTGGCCGGCCTGCGCGCCAATATGTGAGGCCACTGTTGTGTAAAGCCCTGTAAGGCCCTAAGGCCAACTGACTTTGTATTTGGACATTCCTACTTTATATAAATGTGGAACTTTTATATGGTGGACATTCATGTGCGTGAGTTCAATTTCGTGTAATAGGCTTCCGCTAGAATGCAATGAGTTAGGCTGTGCAACTCTGGTATCACTCCGTGACCTCCCCGTCTGTTTTATGGTATATGTTGTGGGGCTCCGACCGGAACTTCTAGTATATACCTGTGAACGGCTGGAGTCGTTACATTTTTGGTATCAGCTATCTCGGTCTTTCCCTTTCGAATTCGTGGTCGAATTATTTTGTGGGGTGGCGAGTGTAACGCCCCGAATTTTGTGTGCGAGTCGGTCGCGGAAAAAGAGTTTTTGGTGCCTGTAGGGGTACACGGCCTAGGACACGGGCGTGTCCAAGGCCGTGTCTGGCTGGTGATTTTTGGCCGTTTCCAACCCGAGAAGGACACGGCCAGGAACACGGCCAGATGACACGGGCGTGTCATCCGACACGGGCGTGTGCCAACCCGTGTCCCTACCCGTGTCCTGATGGGTCGTGTCCGTTGCCGTGGCGGTTATGCGTGACACGCCCACGAACACGGGCGTGTCGAGGAACCCGACACAGGCGTGTCAGGTCAGACACAGGCGTGTCTTGGCCCGTGTGCATTTCTCAGTTCGACGATCGTGCCTGGATCGAGGCACACGGCCTTGGACACGGCCGTGTGCCAAGCCGTGTGCGGTCCAGGTCTGGGGAATTTTGTGCAGATCCGAGCCGTTCATTTTCTTTAATTAGGATCCAATGGCCCAGATTAAATCCTGCTCTGTTAAGGCCGGGAATAGGGAGTTATTCCCTCATTTTCTCTCCAAAGTTCTCCCCTTCCAAAGTGAGAGAGGAGAGGAAGAAGAAGGAGGTTTCCGGCCGCCGGCGGAGCATCGGAGCACCGTTTCGAAATCGGAGAGCGGATCCGTGGATGGAAGGTCATTGCGAAGAGTTCTAACCGCGTAGTTTTTCCATGGCGCCAAAACGGACTACAAGGGTAACGATTCTCAACTCGAGCGCTTGAATCTCTTTCTTTCTGCATAAGGAATCCCGCTCCCGCGAGTATGCGGTGAGTGCGTGGTGTTCCTTGGGGTTGACGGGAATAGTCCCCCTTGTGTTGCATGTAGAGCCCGGAATCGTAAGTACGGGCATAGGCATTGTGTGTGAAGCCTACCCGGACGTGTTTTGTCTGGATCGGTGATGTTGCATTTGATATGGTTTTGCCGGAGAAGACTCCGTGCTTTGGATTTTTCGGGTTTCCACGCGGTAGATTGCAGCAGGGATCCTTGAAGGTTAGCTTCAAGGCGCACCCGGAAAATTGAGCGGAAACGTGTTCTGCTAACTTGGCGGTCTGGGAACCGGCCTTGATCATAACTGGGTTATGAGATTGTTTTGGAAAATTTGGGATCCGAGAGAAGCTTGGCCCGCGCAAAGTTCCTTAAATTGGACATGCGGCGTGAGCAACGGGCAAGTGGAATTGGACCTAGGCTATGTGGTTCGGTGCGAGAGACCCGAAGACGGGGACTGGCCGTTGGCATAGTCGGAGCCTTAGACGGTGGTCAGAAAGGCTAAATGCTCACATGTTGTTGCCATCCTAGGGGTGGTGGTGAATGCACTGATGGGTCAGGGTTCACCATGAATGTGCCCTGAGTGCACAGAGTGTTTGGCCGTGCGAGCCTACACCTGTGGCGAATTGTTATTGCGCTATATATATATTGTTGGGCTAATGTTATGCAGGGAAAGAGCACCACCGTCCCGAGTAAGGGGCGGGGTCGTTATAATTTGGTCGGCTTTTAGCTGACCGTTGCTTTATTTGCCACTGTGCGGTGGTATGTGCTTGCAGGTGCTGCGGAGCCGAGCGCCAAATAGCGGGCTGGAGCCCATGTTGCTGTGCTGGCCCTAGAAGGCCGTAGAATAGTTTTATTTATATATTTCATGTGTGGCCGGCCTGCGAGCCGATGTATGTAAAACACTATTTATGAAGTGAACATTTGTAAGGCCTTAAGGCCATGTACCTGTTTCTGTGTATTTGGGGTTTCATTCCTGTTGTTGTAGCTGTGGACATTCATATTGATGGAATTAATTTTGGGTTCTTTCAACTTTAAAATCTTCCGCTAGAATGCTCTTTGATTAGGACGAGTAGTCTTAGTTGGTTGGTTTGATTATTCATTTAGTATCATTTCCGACTGTCTGTGGTATATGACGTCGGGTTCCAGCTGGACCTTCTGTTATATGCCATGTGACAGATGTGGGTGTTACAATTTGGTATCAGACTTCTGGTTACGATCAAGCTTAAATGAATTCGTGGGCGAATTCTTTTAAGGGGTGGTGAGCACATGTGTGCGTCATCGTTATAACATTAAAAAGAACCCATGAATGTCCACTTAGGAATGAAAATACACTTGTTTTGTGGAACCTGAGTGTTCCAATGATTGCTTTTAGCAATTTGTTTGTCGTCTAATCGTGTGTCTTTGCTATTATAGGCAGCTAGGAGCGGTGCTGGTCAGTCAGAGCGTCCGCAATCAGCGGAAAGTAGTGCACCAAGGGACGTGCCTGCTACACCTCCTTCAGCGGAAACCATCAGGATGGTGGCTGAAGCCGTGTTCGCAATGATAAATGCCCAACCTGCGGGGCAAATGCATCGCGCACCTCCTGCGGATGAGCAAGAACCGGTTAGGGCGGCAGAGCCGAGAGTGGTTGAACGCGCAGCAGTTGAGTTAGTAGAGCCGAGGAGAATTACGGAGCGGCAGCTAAAGCACGTGATGGGCTTTAATCCTCCGAGGTTTAATGGGGTTGGAACGCCAACTCAAGCTGAGGACTGGCTCTCTTCCATAAAGAGGGTGTTGACGACCACAATGACTGAGGAGTGGCAGAAGACCACCATAGCGACTTTTCTTTTGGAAGGTGAGGCGAGGCTGTGGTGGGACGAGTTGGAGTTTCATCTTCTAGTGGGAAGGCAACTTGCGGATGTGCCGATAGAAGAATTTTCAAGATTGTTCCTAGCCAGATTTGTACCTTCTGCTCAGAAGTTGGAGATGGAGAATCAATTTCTTGGGTTGACTCAGGGATCCAGAAGCGTGGACGAATATCTGCATGAGTTCACACGGTTGGGTCGTTATGCTGGTGCTATGTTTTCTGAAGAAGAGAGGAAGACCAACCGATTCTATGAGGGTCTTCGTGGCGATTTACAGTTACTCCTTGCTGGGCCTAAGGCGCAGGGCTTCCTAGCCTTGGTCAATTCGGCCCGATCGTTGGAAAAGGTTGCGAAGAAAGTTCAAGAGAAGAGGGACCTAGGAGAAAGGAAGACCGAGTTCAAGGTGCCAAGTAACAAGACAGGTTTCCGCAGATGGAACAAGAAGCGGAGGACTTCAACCTCAGCCCCTTCGGCTGATGCATCGGGGGCAACTACAAGTCGAGTCCCCGGAGCTTGCTACAACTGCGGGAAGACGGGGCATTTTGCTCGGGAGTGTTGGAGCGGACGTCCAAAGTCCGAGAGGAGACCTGGAGCGACTTATGAGGAGAAAGGGAAGGCGGTGGAGTCAACCGCATCCCATCATGCTCCAGCCCAGCCTAGAGTCTACAACCTTGGTCTACAGGAGGCCATAAAGCAAGCAGACGTAGTGACAGGTATGAGTTAAATTATAGTGGTTTAACTTTTATAGTTGTTACTTTTGTATTTGTTAGCTTACGTTTGTTAGTGCTAGGCTTTGTGTTGATCTTTGGGTTTCCGGCGAGAGCCCTTTTTGATACGGGAGCATCACATTCCTTCTTGTCTGAAAAGTTTATATCGCGCATCAGAGTTCCGTTCTCGATGGCAGAAAACAAGTTGGATGTGTTGTTGCCTAATGAGTGCTCAATGCGTGCGGATAGAATCTGTGTTGTAAAGATTCGGATTGGAGACCGGGAGTTTGATTTGCGGGCGTTGGTTCTACCATTAGTGGAGTTCGATGTAATCTTCGGTATGGATTGGCTCTCGGAGCAGAGTGCATGCATTGATTGCAACCGTAAAGAAGTCAAGTTGGGTCTGGACACTGATCGGGAGACTACTTTTGCGGGCATGAAGGGGTCAAGGAAAGTTCTGATATCGGCCCTTCAGGTGTTTAAGGCAGTTCGGTCTGGGGAAGAACTGTATGTCACTCTAGTGCAGACTTCGACGCCTAAACCTAGTTTGGGCAACATCCCTGTTGTGTCCGAGTACCCTGATGTGTTTCCAGATGATCTCCCAGGAGCCCCTCCTCAGCGGGAGATAGACTTTACTATAGAGCTGGTACCGGGTGCCAAACCGGTGTCACGCTCCCCCTATCGGATAGCCCCGAGAGAAATGGCAGAGTTGAAGGTGCAACTGCAGGAGTTGCTAGAGCAAGGTTATGTGCGTCCAAGTTCGTCGCCTTGGAGCGCACCAGTTCTCTTTGTTAAGAAGAAAGATGGGAGCTTGCGGCTTTGTATCGATTATCGGGAATTGAACAAACTTACGGAGAAGAACAAATATCCAATCCCGAGGATTGACGATCTATTTGATCAGTTGGTTGGGTCAACTGTATATTCGAAGTTAGATTTGAAGTCTGGTTACTATCAGTTGAGGATAAGGGAGAGCGACATTCCAAAGACAGCATTCAGTACGCGGTTTGGGCATTTTGAGTTCACAGTCATGCCGTTTGGGTTGACGAATGCTCCATCCGTGTTTATGGATCTGATGAATAGGACGTTCAGAGAATATTTGGATCAGTTCGTGATAGTATTTATTGATGATATCCTGGTATATTCGCGGTGCGAGGAAGATCACTACAAGCATTTACACCTGGTGTTGGAAACATTGAGGAAAAGTCAGTTATATGCAAAGTTCTCCAAGTGTGAATTCTGGTTATCCTCGATAGCGTTCCTAGGTCATGTTGTCAGTGGAGAAGGAATAGCTGTGGATCCGGCGAAGATAGTGGCGATACGGGAGTGGCCTACTTTGACTACAGTGGCAGAGGTCCGGAGTTTTCTGGGACTTGCTGGCTACTACAGGCGCTTCGTAGAGAACTTCTCGCGGATAGCACTACCACTCACGACGTTGACAAGAAAGGATCAGAAGTTTGTGTGGTCTCCGGAGTGCGAACAGGCTTTTGAAGAATTGAAGAGGCGGTTGACCACGACGCTCATTTTATGTTCGCCAAGTGGAACCGAAGGGTTCGAGATCTATAGTGATGCTTCGGGCAGTGGTTTGGGCTGTGTTCTGCTACAGCATGGGAGAGTGATAGCTTATGGTTCACGACAATTGAAGGTTCACGAGAGGAATTATCCGGTCCACGACTTAGAGTTAGCGGCCGTGATTTTTGCTCTAACGCTTTGGAGGCACTATCTGTACGGTGTGAAGGTGGATATTTACACCGATCATAAGAGTTTGAAGTACCTATTGGACCAAAAGGATCTGAACATGAGGCAGAGGAGGTGGATGGAGTTCTTAGGGGACTACACCTTCAAGATACACTATGTACCTGGGAAGGGAAATGCAGTGGCGGATGCGTTGAGTCGTAAGATTCCCGCACAAGCCAATTGGTTATCAGTACATGATGAAAGATTGGTACAAGAGTTGGAGGCATTGGAGATATCTTGCGTTGACAAGCAGTCTAGTGCCGAGGCAAAATTGTTTTGGACAGAGGTGCAGTGTGACCTAGCGGATAGAGTTCGGAGGGCTTTGGTTCAGGATAGCAGCATGAAGCAAATCTTGGATGAAGCTTTGGATGGGTCAAATTCCCAGTTTGTGGTTGTAGATGGGTTGCTAAGGAAGGACAGTCGTCTATGCGTTCCTAGTGCGGATAATATTCGGGAGGAGTTGATGTATGAGGCTCATCATACCAAGTACTCAATCCACCCGGGAAGCACGAAGATGTATAGAGACATGAAGAAATTATTCTGGTGGCCGGGTTTGAAGAAGGATGTGGCACTTTATGTGGCCAAGTGTCGTACTTGTGCATTAGTGAAGGCGGAATGCCAGAAGCCCGGAGGTTTCTTGAAATCACTTCCTATCCCAGAATGGAAGTTTGACGACATATCTATGGATTTTGTGCACGGTTTGCCGAAGTCGCAGAAGGGAAACGACGCCATTTGGGTGGTCGTTGATAGATTGACAAAGGTGTCGCACTTTATCCCAGTGAGAAAGGAGGATCCAGTGGAAAAGTTAGCCAAACTCTACGTGGATAATATAGTACGATTGCATGGTGTGCCTAGAAGTATTGTTAGTGATCGTGATGGACGCTTCACGTCAAATGACTGGAGGTTGGTGCATGGTCTGTTGGGCACTAAGCTAAAGTTCAGCACAGCCTTTCACCCGCAGACGGATGGCCAAACCGAGAGAGTCAACAGGACTATGGAGGACATGCTTCGCATGTGCGTCCTAGATTTCGGGAAGCATTGGGAGGATCACCTGTACATGGTGGAGTTTGCGTACAACAATAGCTTTCAGGCAAGCATTAGAATGGCGCCTTTCGAAGCTTTGTATGAGAGGAAGTGCCGTACGCCGTTGTCTTGGTTGGAGGCAGGCGAATCAAAGTTGTATAAACGTCAAGCGGTGGAAGATGCCACTTCAATGATACGGACAATTCAGGAAAGGCTGGAGATTGCTCAGGATAGACAATCAAAGTATTACAATGCCAAACATAGAAATGTGGAATTCAACGTTGGCGACATGGTATATTTGAAGATCAAGCCGTTCAAGGGTGTATCGCGGGTTCGACGCTTGAAGAAGCTGAGTCCGAGATACCTTGGACCATTTGAAATCCTGGAGCGTGTTGGCGAGGCGGCGTATAGATTAAAGCTGTCGACGAAGTTGAGTGGGCTGCATGACGTATTCCACGTATCGGTGTTGCGTAAGGCAGTGCAAGAGGCTTCGCAGATCATTGCAGACGATCAGGTACCGGTTGATTATGAGTTAACAACAAGGGTCAGACCAGTACGAATTGAAGATGTTGCAGTCAAACGACTCCGCAACAAGGAGGTCAGAATGGTTAAAGTCCGTTGGGATAATTGCGGACGTGAGGAGCTTTCTTGGGAGCGAGAGCAAGCTATGTTGGAGGAATACCCCGAGTTATTCCACTCAGGTATCATTTAGCTTTTGTGTACCTTTGCTTAATTTCGGGACGAAATTCCTTAAGTGGGGGAGATTTGTAACGCCCCGAATTTTGTGTGCGAGTCGGTCGCGGAAAAAGAGTTTTTGGTGCCTGTAGGGGTACACGGCCTAGGACACGGGCGTGTCCAAGGCCGTGTCTGGCTGGTGATTTTTGGCCGTTTCCAACCCGAGAAGGACACGGCCAGGAACACGGCCGGATGACACGGGCGTGTCATCCGACACGGGCGTGTGCCAACCCGTGTCCCTACCCGTGTCCTGATGGGTCGTGTCCGTTGCCGTGGCGGTTATGCGTGACACGCCCACGAACACGGGCGTGTCGAGGAACCCGACACGGGCGTGTCAGGTCAGACACGGGCGTGTCTTGGCCCGTGTGCATTTCTCAGTTCGACGATCGTGCCTGGATCGAGGCACACGGCCTTGGACACGGCCGTGTGCCAAGCCGTGTGCGGTCCAGGTCTGGGGAATTTTGTGCAGATCCGAGCCGTTCATTTTCTTTAATTAGGATCCAATGGCCCAGATTAAATCCTGCTCTGTTAAGGCCGGGAATAGGGAGTTATTCCCTCATTTTCTCTCCAAAGTTCTCCCCTTCCAAAGTGAGAGAGGAGAGGAAGAAGAAGGAGGTTTCCGGCCGCCGGCGGAGCATCGGATCACCGTTTCGAAATCGGAGAGCGGATCCGTGGAGGGAAGGTCATTGCGAAGAGTTCTAACCGCGTAGTTTTTCCATGGCGCCAAAACGGACTACAAGGGTAACGATTCTCAACTCGAGCGCTTGAATCTCTTTCTTTCTGCATAAGGAATCCCGCTCCCGCGAGTATGCGGTGAGTGCGTGGTGTTCCTTGGGGTTGACGGGAATAGTCCCCCTTGTGTTGCATGTAGAGCCCGGAATCGTAAGTACGGGCATAGGCATTGTGTGTGAAGCCTACCCGGACGTGTTTTGTCTGGATCGGTGATGTTGCATTTGATATGGTTTTGCCGGAGAAGACTCCGTGCTTTGGATTTTTCGGGTTTCCACGCGGTAGATTGCAGCAGGGATCCTTGAAGGTTAGCTTCAAGGCGCACCCGGAAAATTGAGCGGAAACGTGTTCTGCTAACTTGGCGGTCTGGGAACCGGCCTTGATCATAACTGGGTTATGAGATTGTTTTGGAAAATTTGGGATTCGAGAGAAGCTTGGCCCGCGCAAAGTTCCTTAAATTGGACATGCGGCGTGAGCAACGGGCAAGTGGAATTGGACCTAGGCTATGTGGTTCGGTGCGAGAGACCCGAAGACGGGGACTGGCCGTTGGCATAGTCGGAGCCTTAGACGGTGGTCAGAAAGGCTAAATGCTCACATGTTGTTGCCATCCTGGGGGTGGTGGTGAATGCACTGATGGGTCAGGGTTCACCATGAATGTGCCCTGAGTGCACGAGGTGTTTGGCCGTGCGAGCCTACACCTGTGGCGAATTGTTATTGCGCTATATATATATTGTTGGGCTAATGTTATGCAGGGAAAGAGCACCGCCGTCCCGAGTAAGGGGCGGGGTCGTTATAATTTGGTCGGCTTTTAGCTGACCGTTGCTTTATTTGCCACTGTGCGGTGGTATGTTCTTGCAGGTGCTGCGGAGCCGAGCGCCAAATAGCGGGCTGGAGCCCATGTTGCTGTGCTGGCCCTAGAAGGCCGTAGAATAGTTTTATTTATATATTTCATGTGTGGCCGGCCTGCGAGCCGATGTATGTAAAACACTATTTATGAAGTGAACATTTGTAAGGCCTTAAGGCCATGTACCTGTTTCTGTGTATTTGGGGTTTCATTCCTGTTGTTGTAGCTGTGGACATTCATATTGATGGAATTAATTTTGGGTTCTTTCAACTTTAAAATCTTCCGCTAGAATGCTCTGTGATTAGGACGAGTAGTCTTAGTTGGTTGGTTTGATTATTCATTTAGTATCATTTCCGACTGTCTGTGGTATATGGCGTCGGGTTCCAGCTGGACCTTCTGTTATATGCCATGTGACAGATGGGGGTGTTACAATTTGGTATCAGACTTCTGGTTACGATCAAGCTTAAATGAATTCGTGGGCGAATTCTTTTAAGGGGTGGTGAGCACATGTGTGCGTCATCGTTATAACATTAAAAAGAACCCATGAATGTCCACTTAGGAATGAAAATACACTTGTTTTGTGGAACCTGAGTGTTCCAATGATTGCTTTTAGCAATTTGTTTGTCGTCTAATCGTGTGTCTTTGCTATTATAGGCAGCTAGGAGCGGTGCTGGTCAGTCAGAGCGTCCGCAATCAGCGGAAAGTAGTGCACCAAGGGACGTGCCTGCTACACCTCCTTCAGCGGAAACCATCAGGATGGTGGCTGAAGCCGTGTTCGCAATGATAAATGCCCATGTGTGCAATGCACCATCTGTGTTTATGGACCTGATGCACCGAACGTTTCGAGAGTACCTGGACTTATTCGTGATTGTGTTTATTGATAATATCCTGGTGTATTCGCACTCGGAAGCCGATCATGAAAACCACTTGCGGTTGGTGTTGCAGACACTGAGGAAGAATAAGCTCTACGCCAAGTTTTCGAAGTGCCAGTTTTGGCTATCGTCAGTAGCTTTTCTAGGACATGTAGTAAGAGGACATGGCATAACAGTAGATCCGACAAAGATAAGGGCCATACATGAGTGGCCAGTGTTGTCTTCTGTGGGCAAAGTCAGGAGCTTCCTTGGACTAACAGGCTACTATCGAAGATTTGTTGAAAACTTCTCGCGGATTGCTTTGCTTTTAACCACACTGACGAGATAGGATCAGAAGTTCGTTTGAACGCCAGAGTGCGCGCGAGCTTTTGAAGAGCTGAAGTGTCGGTTGACCACGGCGCCTGTGTTGACGTCGCCATGTGGTACCGATGGATTTGAAATCTACAGTGATGTGTCAGGGAGCGGCTTAGGCTGCGTTCTTCTGCAAACTAGGAAAGTAATTGCTTATGGCTCTCGCCAATTGAAGGTGCACGAACGAAAATTATCCCGTCCATGACTTAGAGTTGGCGGCGGTGATCTTTGCACTGAAGTTTTGCAGGCATTATCTGTATGCCGTGAAAGTGGAAATCTATACAGATCACAAGAGCCTAAAGTATTTGTTGGAGCAGAAGAACCTGAATATGCGACAATGAAGGTGGTTGGAGTTCCTTGGGGACTACACCTTTGCGATTCATTATACTCCCGAGAAGGGAAATGTAGTCGTTGATGTCTTGAGTCGGCGGGCTCCGTCGAGGGCCAATTGGTTGCAGAGGCACGATGAACGTCTAATCCCGTAGCTGGAAGCGTTAGAGATTTCTTGTGTTGACAAGAATTCTACAGCCGATGCATGTTTGAACTGGATGGAGGTGCAGTGTGACCTTGCGGACAGAGTTCGACGAGCAACAGGAGCTGGATGAAAATCTCCAACGCTATGCCAAGGACGGGCCTGAGGGCAAATTCTCCTGGGATGACGGCCTTTTGCGGAAAGAGGGCCGTTTGTGCGTCCCGAGTTTGGGCAAGTTGAGGGAAGAGTTGATGTATGAGGCGCACTATACGAAGTACTCAATTCACCCTGGGAGCACAAAGATGTTCAGGGATATGAAGAAGCTGTTCTGGTGGCCAGGACTGAAGAAAGATGTCGCTCATTATGTGGCCAAATGCCAAACTTGCACTTTGGTGAAGGCGGAATGCCAGAAGCCTGACAGTTTCTTGAAGTCGTTTCCAATTCCGGAATGGAAGTTCGACGATATTTCCATGGATTTCGTGCATGTGTTGCCGAGATCGCAGCGCGGGAATGATGCAATCTGGGTGATTGTAGACCGACTGAGAAAAGTGGCACACTTCTTTCCGAATAAACGGGACGATTCTGTGGAAAGTTTGGCAAAGTTGTATGTTGAACAGATTGTACTGCGACATGGTGTTCCTCGTAGCATTGTGTGCGATCGTGATGGGCGATTCACATCAAATGACTGGAGGCTAGTCCATCAGCTGTTGGGCACGAAATTGATGTTCGATACGACCTTTCATCCCCACACAGATGGCCAAACTGAGAGGACCAACAAAACGATGAAAGATATGCTCCGAATGTGCGCCCTGGATTTTGGGAAGAGGTGGGAAAATCATCTCTATCTAGTGGAGTTTGCCTACAACAACAGCTATCAAGCGAGCATTGGTATGACACCGTTTGAAGCCCTGTATGGTCGGAAGTGCCGTACACCGTTAGCTTGGGCAGAAGCAGGTGAATCCAAAGTGTATATGCATAACGAAGTCGAGGAAGCGAACTCGACGATACGCACTATTCGAGAAAGGCTACTGATAGCCCAAGATCGTCAAGCGAAATACTACAACGCCAAGCACCGGAACGTGGAGTTCGCGGTTGGCGATTTGGTGTACTTGAAGATCAAACCCTTCAAAGGCGTGTCCAGGATTCAGCGACTGAAAAAGTTGAGCCCGAGGTATCTTGGTCCATTTGAAGTGGTCGAGCGAGTTGGGGAAGCTGCATATCAGGTAGCTCTTTCGGCAGACTTGGGTGGATTGCATGATGTGTTTCACATCTCGGTGCTTCGGAAAGCCGTCAAAGATCCAGCTCAAGTGATCGAGACTGATCGTGTGCCGGTGGAGTATGGGCTAACGACGAAGGTTAGGCCCATTCAGATCGAAGGTCGTGCCGATAAATAGTTGCGGAACAAGATGATCGGGATGGTCAAAGTCTGGTGGGACATTTGCGGCCGTGAAGAGCTAACATCGGAGCGAAAGCAGACCATGCGAGCTGAATTTCCCGAGCTCTTTCTGTAATTGTTATGCAGTGCGTGTCGCGTTATATTGAAACAATTGTGGAATGAAATCCTTCTATTTGAGTTCCTTACTTTGTGCAAATTTCGGGGATGAAATTTTTGTAAGGAGGGGAGGGTTGTAACACCCTAAATCCCAGAATGGTTAAAAATTGGGTGACACAGCATGGGACACGGGCGTGTCGCAGGGCGTATCCTACTCGAGTGAGCAGTCGGCGAGTGTTCGACGAATTTCCATTTTTTGGGCACACACCCTCTGACACGGGCATGTCAGAGGTCGTGTCCTCTGCGGGTCGATGAACTCAGCTCGACGAAGTGGAGCTCGGGGCATGTCTGGTGCCGTGTATGGGCACACGGCCTGTGACATGGGCGTGTCATGCCCGTGTCAAAGGCCATGCTATTTTCTGGATGTGCCCAAGGCATTGAGGCCTGGTGAACCCGGGCATGACACGGGTGTGTTTTGGGTACACGGCCTGTGACACGGGCGTGCCAATGGCCGTGTCCCGATCAGGTTGATCTCGATTTTGTGCAGCCTGAAGTACACGACCCCAGACACGGGCGTGTCTGAAGGCGTGTTAGGTGACACGGCCCGTGACATGAGCGTGTCATATGGGCGTGTACTGGTTTGGATAGGTCGGTTGTGTACCGCTTAAGGTACACGGCCTGGGATACGGGCGTCTCACAGGCCGTGTCAGGCAAAAAATAGCCTTTTGTGGCATAATCGTGGCCATCCATGTCTTCAGTTGGGATCCAATGGCTGAGGTTCCTCCCTGCTTCCTTAAGGCCAAAAATGGAGGAAGGAATTCTCATTTTGTGTTGGGCCTTCATCTTTCTAAAACTTAGAGAGAGAAAGAGAGGAAGAAGGAGGAGGAAGAAGAGCTGGCCACCGGTGGAGCTGCGGAGTTCCGGTTAGAGATCCGAGGCTAGTGTTGCGAAGGCAAAGCCGTTGCGGTACTTTCGAACCGGCTAGGAATCCATGGCTTCGAAGCGGTCTTCGAGGGTAACGACTTTTCTTCCTAGCCATGTGAAGGCTTCCTTGTTGGCATGTGCATCTGATTCCCCCACCAGAGGGTGGCTTGCTATGGGAGTCTCTTGGGTTGATTCATGGAATCCCCAATCATTTGGCAGATAGATCCGGAAATGGAGTGCGGAATAGGCATATTGTGTGAAGCCCGTCTGGACAGGTTGGTCTGGATTGGTGATGTTGCATATACGCACCGGAGAAGACTCTGTGATAAACGTGTAGGTTAGGAGTCGACGAGTTAAACCTGTGAAGGACAGTAGCAGGAAGTACTGAAGTGGTAGTCCAGGAAAATACCCGTATAATGTTTGTGCTGAATGTGTTGTTGCTGTGAAGGGTAGTAGCAGAAAGTACTGGATTGGGAGTCCAGGAAATACCCTTGTAATGCTTGATGTTCATGGGTAGTACCTGTGAAGGGGAGTAGCAGGAAGTACTGGTGTGGTAAGCCAGGAAAATACCCTTGATGCTTGGAATGCTTGATGGGTTGTGCCTGTGAAGGGGAGTAGCAGGAAGTACTGGCCTGGCAGCCCGGGAAAATACCCTCAAGTGAATGCGATGAATGTACGGTTAAGCCATGGGATGGAAATTGAGTTCTGTTGCTAACGTGAGGCATGGCTCCTAGGTAACCGATGAATGTGAAGCCAGTTCCACGAGAATGGGTTGGTTATGTGTGAGCTGATAAGCTCACCTAAAGGAAACAGGTAAGGTGAAACCGACCCGCGCCTTTTGTAGCCGCGAGTATGCTGTACTCGGTGATGACAAGACGACTTGAGCAACGGGGGGTGGATGATCTGACCTGCGCTATGTCCGTCTGACGTTAGACCTGAAAGTGCGGTTTGTTGGAGCGCATAACAAGAGTCTTAGGCCTACGCTCCATGACACAATGGGGGGGGGGGGGGGCTGCGGGCCAATCCCGGTGCATTAAGACTAAAGTCTCCGGCTGCACGCCATGGAGCAAAATGCTCAACTATTCCCATTGGTTTGCGACCCTGATACGATGGTGGGACCCTGGTTCACCGGTACACCAAGAATGTGCCCTGAGTGCACGGATCGTCGGCCGTGTGGCTGACGATTGTGATGGAATGTATGTGCGTGAGAGCACAATGTATGAATATTTATATCTGCCCGTGAAATGCTATGCCTGCAAGGAAGGAATACCACTACCCCCGGAAAAGGGGTATGGTCGTTATAAAATTGGTCAGGTGAATGCTGACAGTTGCCTTGTTTGCCACCGTTGGGTGAGCTGTCCCTGTGCAGATGCTGGAGAGCCAAGCGGGACACATAAAGGCTGAAGGCCCTGCTGCTGCCGCCGCTAGCCCTTCAAGGCTAAACTAAAAATGCTATGTTTGTTTATATGTGGCTGGCCTGCGCGCCAATATGTGAGGCCACTGTTGTGTAAAGCCCTGTAAGGCCCTAAGGCCAACTGACTTTGTATTTGGACATTCCTGCTTTATATAAATGTGAAACTTTTATATGGTGGACATTCATGTGCGTGAGTTCAGTTTCGTGTAATAGGCTTCCGCTAGAATGCAATGAGTTAGGATGCGCAACTCTGGTATCACTCTGTGACCTCCCCGTCTGTTTTATGGTATATGTTGTGGGGCTCCGACCGGACCTTCTAGTATATACCTGTGAACGGCTGGAGTCGTTACATTTTTGGTATCAGCTGTCTCGGTCTTTCCCTTTTGAATTCGTGGTCGAATTATTTTGTGGGGTGGCGAGCACGTGTACGTGCGAACCATGTTAGCACTAATGAACTCGGGAATGTCGACTTTAGGAATGACAATATATGTGTTTGAGGAACCTGCGTGTTCCTATCTTGTGTGATTGCTTGTGTACGGTCGCTAATGTGTGTGTCTTGTTCACTTATAGGTGACCCGGAGTGGTGCAGGGCAATCGGAGCCCCAGCGTTCTGATGAATGTACGGCACCAGCTGAGGTGCCTCCACCTCCGCCTTCTGCGGAAACTGTGAGATTAGTTGCTGAGGCCTTGGTTGCCATGCTTCAAGCACAGCCGATTGGGCAGACGCAGCCGGCAGTGAGGCCAGAACAGGTTGCGGCAAGGCCAGAACCTGTAGCGGCTGTGGATCCTCGAGCAGCTGAGAAGTAGTTGAAGCAATTCATGAGTTTTAACCCGCCTACGTTTTCGAGAGTGGGATCTCCTATGCAGGCTGAGGATTGGTTGTCGCGCGTCAAGCGGATAATGACAGTGATTCGGACGGAGGATGATCAGAAGGTCACCTTAGCCACCTTCTTACTGGAAGGCGAAGCTTGACTGTTGAGGACGAGATGGAGTTGCATCACTTAGCGGGAAGACCGTTAACACAAGTTTCGATGAAGGAATTCTCCCGCCTCTTCCTTGCAAAGCACCTCCCGGCGGCACAACGTATTGCCATGGAGAACGAGTTCCAAAGGCTAACACTAGGAGAAGGCAGTGTTGAAGCTTACCTGCATGAGTTCACGAGGTTGGGACGATATGCGGGTTCAATCTTTGTTGATGAGCAGAGGAAAACTAATAGGTTCTACGAAGGATTGCGGGACGAGTTGCGATTCCTGCTCTCTAGTTCGGTGAACCAATGCTTCCACGCGTTGGTTGACACTGCGTACGTGCTGGAGAAGGACATGAAGAGGGTGCAAGGGAAGCGGGCCTTGGCTGTGACAAAGCCAGAATTCAAGGTGCCCCGACCTGAGAAATCATACTATAAGAAGAAATGGGGCAAGAGGTCCAAGTCGGCTAGACAAGCTCATTCTTCGGTTGCATTGGGAGCAACGTCGGGGGCCACTTCAAGGCTGGAGACTCGTACGTGCTTTACGTGTGGACGGGTAGGGCATATAGCCCGTGATTGTCGGGTTGTACCGCCAAAGAGTGAAAAGAAGGCGGGAGCGTCTTATGCGGAGAAAGGAAAAGCAGTGGTGGAGTCCTCTGCCTCCCAGGCGCATCCCCGAGTCTACAATCTTGGCCTGCAGGAGGCCATTAAGCAGAGTGACGTCGTCACATGTACGAGTTAAGTTATTCCATTGTTTTGCTTATCACATGCTTTGTTTATTGTCTATTTGTATGCGGCTTGTGTGTGTGACATGATAGTCATAGGCTTTGTGATGATTCGGAACACGCTGGCGCGAGCACTGTTTGATACGGGTGTTTCGCACTCTTTTCTGTCTCAAGGTTTTATAGCTCGACTTGGGATAGCTAGTCGGTTGAAGACAGATAGAGTCAGAGTGGTGTTACCGAATGGTTGTTTGATGTTCGCGGATCGGGCTTGCGATGTGGCGGTTCAAATAGGAAGTCATGAGTTCTGTTTGACTGCATCTGTATTGCCAATATCGGAATTCAACGTGATCTTTGGAATGGATTGGCTCGCGGAGCAGCATGCCTTGATTGATTGTAATGCCAAGGAGATCACGTTGGGCCAGAATATCGAGCAGGAGACTAAGTTCGTGGGGATGCGAGGAGCGGGCAGGACGTTGATGTCTGCACTCCAAGTCATTAAGGCTGTTCGGAAGGGCACAAAGTGCTACTTCATGTTGATTCAGGCTGTTGAGCCCAAGGCCTGTATGAGCGATGTTCCGGTTGTATCGAAATTTGTAGATGTGTTTCCCAAGGATCTCCATGGGCTACCACCCCAACGAGAGATTGACTTCACGATCGAGTTGGTGCCAGGTGCAAAACCTGTGGCCCGCTCTCCATATCGCATCGCGCCAAAGGAAATGACAGAGTTGAAAGTTCAACTGCAGGAGTTGCTGGAGCAGGGTTATATACGCCTAAGCATGTCACCTTGGAGCGTGCTTGTTCTATTTGTGAAAAAGAAAGACGGTGGTTTGCGGTTATGTATTGACTACCGTGAACTGAACAAGCTGACAGAGAGGAACAAGTATCCGATTCCACGGATTGATGAGTTGTTCGATCAGCTGGTGGAATCAATCGTCTACTCCAAGTTGGATTTGAAGTCTGATTATTACCAGTTGAGGATACGGGAAGAAGATATTCCCAAGACCGCATTTGGGACACGTTAAGGGCATTATGAGTTCACGGTAATGCCGTTTGGGTTGTGCAATGCGCCATCGGTGTTTATGGACCTGATGCACCGAACGTTTCGAGAGTACCTGAACTTATTCGTGATTGTGTTTATTGATGATATCCTGGTGTATTCTCACTCGAAAGCCGATCACGAAAACCACTTGCGGTTGGTGTTGCAGACACTGAGGAAGAATAAGCTCTACGCCAAGTTCTCGAAGTGCAAGTTTTGGCTATCGTCTGTAGCTTTTCTAGGACATGTAGTAAGCGAAGAGGGCATAACAGTGGATCCGACAAAGATAAGGGCCATACAGGAGTGGCCAGTATTGTCTTCTGTGGCCGAAGTTAGGAGCTTCCTTGGACTGGCAGGCTACTATCGAAGATTTGTTGAAAACTTCTCGCGGATTGCTTTGCCTTTAACCACACTGACGAGAAAGGATCATAAGTTCATTTGGACGCCGGAGTGCGCACGAGCTTTTGAAGAGCTGAAGTGTCGGTTGACCACGACGCCTGTGTTGACGTCGCCATGTGGTACTGATGGATTTGAAATCTATAGTGATGCGTCAGGGAGTGGCTTAGGCTCCGTTCTTCTGCAAACTGGGAAAGTAATTGCTTATGGCTCTCGCGAGTTGAAGGTGCACGAGCGAAAATTATCCCGTCCATGACTTAGAGTTTGCGGCAGTGATCTTTGCACTGAAGTTATGGAGGCATTATCTGTATGCCGTGAAAGTGGAAATCTATACAGACCACAAGAGCCTAAAGTATTTGTTGGAGCAGAAGAACCTGAATATGCGACAACGAAGGTGGTTGGAGTTCCTTGGGGACTACACCTTTGCGATTCATTATACTCTCGGGAAGGGAAATGTAGTCGCTGATGCCTTGAGTCGGAGGGCTCCGTCGAAGGCCAATTGGTTGCAGAGGCACGATGAACGTCTAATCCAGGAGCTAGAAGCGTTAGAGATTTCTTGTGTTGACAAGAATTCTACAGCCGATGCATGTTTGAACTGGACGGAGGTGCATTGTGACCTGGCGGACAGAGTTCGACGAGCAACGGAGCTGGATGAGAATCTTCAACGCTATGCCAAGGACGGGCCTGAGGGCAAATTCTCCTGGGATGACGGCCTTTTGCGGAAAGAGGGCCGTTTGTGCGTCCCGAGTTCGGGTAAGTTGAGGGAAGAGTTGATGTATGAGGCGCACTATACGAAGTACTCAATTCACCCTGGGAGCACAAAGATGTTCAGGGATATGAAGAAGCTGTTTTGGTGGCCAGGACTGAAGAAAGATGTCGCTCATTATGTGGCCAAATGCCAAACTTGCGCTTTGGTGAAGGCGGAATGTCAGAAGCCTGGCGGTTTCTTGAAGTCGTTTCCGATTCCAGAATGGAAGTTCGGCGATATTTCCATGGATTTCGTGCATGGGCTGTCGCGATCGCAGCGCGGGAATGATGCAATCTGGGTGATTGTAGACCGACTGACAAAAGTGGCACACTTCCTTCCGAATAAATGGGACGATTCCGTGGAAAGTTTGGCAAAATTGTATGTTGAACAGATTGTACGGCTACATGGTGTTCCTCGTAGCATTGTGAGCGATCGTCATGGGCGATTCACATCAAATGACTGGAGGCTAGTCCATCAGCTGTTGGGCACGAAATTGATGTTCCGTACGACCTTTCATCCCCAAATAGATGGCCAAACTGAGAGGACCAACAGAACGATGGAAGATATGCTCCGAATTTGCGCCCTGGATTTTGGGAAGAGGTGGGAAGATCATCTCTATCTGGTGGAGTTTGCCTACAACAACAACTACCAAGCGAGCATTGGTATGACACCGTTTGAAGCCCTGTATGGTCAGAAGTGCCGTACACCGTTAGCTTGGGCAGAAGCAAGTGAAGCCAAAGTGTATATGCGTAACGAAGTCGAGGAAGCGAACTCAACGATACACACTATTTGAGAAAGGCTATTGATAGCCCAAGATCGTCAAGCGAAATACTACAATGCCAAGCACCGGAACGTGAAGTTCGCGGTTGGCGATTGAGTGTACTTGAATATCAAACCCTTCAAAGGCGTGTCTAGGATTCAATGACTGAAAAAGTTGAGCCTGAGATATCTTGGTCCATTTGAAGTGGTAGAGCGAGTTGGGGAAGCTGCATATCGGCTAGCTCTTTCAACAGACTTGGGTGGTTTGCATGATGTGTTTCACATCTCGGTGCTTCGGAAAGCCGTCAAAGATCCACCTCAAGTGATCGAGACTGATCGTGTGCCGGTGGAGTATGGGCTAACGACGAAGGTTAGGCCTACTCAGATCGAAGATCGTGCCGATAAACAGTTGCGGAACAAGACGATCAGGATGGTCAAAGTCTGGTGGGACATTTGCGGCCGTGAAGAGCTAACATGGGAGCAAGAGCAGACCATGCGAGCTGAATTTCCCGGGCTCTTTGTGTAACTGTTATGCAGTGCGTGTCGCATTGTATTGAAACAATTGTGGAATGAAATCCTTCTATTTGAGTTCCTTTGTGCAAATTTCGGGGATGAAAACTTGGGTGATAAGGCCTGGGTCACGGGCGTGTCCTAGGGCGTGTCCTGCTCGGGTGAGCAGTCGGCGAGTGTTCGATGAATTTCCGTTTTGTGGGCACACGCCCTGTGACCCGGGCGTGTCAGAGGCCTTGTCCTCTGCGGGTCGACGAACTCAGCTCGACGAAGTGGAGCTGGGGCGTGTCTGGTGTCGTGTATGGGCACACGGCCTGTGACACGGGCGTGTCATGCCCGTGTCACAGGCTGTGTCCTTTTCTGGATGTGCCCGAGGCATTGAGGCCTGGTGAACACGGGCATGACATGGGTGTGTTTTGGGGTACAGGGCCTGTGACACAGGCGTGTCACTGGACGTGTCCCGATCGGGTTGATCTCGATTTTGTGCAGCCTGAAGTACACGGCCACAGACACGGGTGTGTCTGAAGGCGTGTTAGGTGACACGGCCTGTGACACGGGCGTGCCACATGGGCATGTACTGGTCTGGATAGGTCGGTTCTGTACCGCTTAAGGTACACAGCCTGGGACACGGGTGTCTCACAGGCCGTGTCAGGCAAAAAATAGCCTTTTGTGGCAAAATTGTGGCCGTCCATGTCTTCAGCTGGGGTCCAATGGCTGAGGTTCCTCCCTGCTTCCTTAAGGCTGAGAATGGAGGAAGGAATTCTAATTTTGTGTTGGGCCTTCATCTTTCTAAAACTTAGAGAGATAAAGAGAGGAAGGAGGAGGAGGAGGAGGAAGAGTTGGCCACTGATGGAGTTGCGGAGTTCCGGTTAGAGATCCGAGGCTAGCGTGCGAAGGCAAAGCCGTTGCGGTACTTTCGAGCCGACTTGGAATCCATGGCTCCGAAGCGGTCTTCAAGGGTAACGACCTTTCTTCCTAGCCATGTGAAGGCTTCCTTTTTGGCATGTGCATCTGATTCCCCCACCAAAGGGTGGCTTGTTATGGGAGTATCTTGGGTTGATTCATGGAATCCCCAATCATTTGGCAGATAGGTTCGGAAATGGAGTACGGAATAAGCATGTTGTGTGAAGTCCATCTAGACAGGTTGGTCTGGATTGGTGATGTTGCATATACGCACCAGAGAAGACTCGTGATAAACGTGTAGGTTAGGAGTCGACGAGTTAAACCTATGAAGGGCAGTAGTAGGAAGTACTAGAGTGGTAGTCCAGGAAAATACCCGTATAATGTTTGTGCTGAATGGGTTATACCTGTGAAGGGTAGTAGCAGGAAGTACTGGATTGGGAGTTCAGGAAATACCCTTGTAATGCTTGATGTTCATGGGTTGTACCTGTGAAGGGGAGTAGCAGGAAGTACTGGCGTGGTAAGCCAGGAAAATACCCTTGATGCTTGGAATGCTTGATGGGTTGTGCTTGTGAAGGGGAGTAGTAGGAAGTACTGGCTTGTCAACACAGGAAAATACCCTCAAGTGAATGCGATGAATGTACAGTTAAGCCTAAGGATGGAAATTGAGTTCTGTCGCTAACGCGAGGCGTGGCTCCTAGGTAACTAATGAATGTGAAGCCAGTTCCGTGAGAATGAGCTGGTTATGTGTGAGCTGATAAGCTCACCTAAAGGAAACAGGTAAGGTGAAACCGACCCGCGCCTTTTGTAGCCGCGAGTACGCCGTAATGGGTGATGGCAAGACGACTTGAGCAACGGGGGGTGGATGATCCGACCTGCGCTATGTCCGTCCGACGTGAGACCTGAAAGTGAGGTCTGTTGGAGCGCATAGCAAGAGTCTTAGGCCTGCGCACCATGACACAATGGGGGGCTTCAGGCCAATCCTGGTGCATTAAGACTGAAGTCTCTGGCTGCACGCCATGGAGCAAAATGCTCAACTATTCCCGTTGGGTTGCGACCCTGATACGGTGGTGGGACCTTGGTTCGCCGGTACACCAAGAATGTGCCCTGAGTGCACGGATCGTCGGGCCGCGTGGCTGACGATTGTGATGGAATGTATGTGCGTGAGAGCACAATGTATGAATATTTATATCTGCCTGTGAAATGCTATGCCTGCAGGGAAGGAATATCACTGCCCCCGAAAAAGGGGTAGGGCCGTTATAAAATTAGTCAGTTGAATGCTGACCGTTGCCTTGTTTTCCACCGTTGGGTGCGCTGTCCCTGTGCAAGTGCTGGAGAGCCAAGCGGGACACATAAAAGATGAAGGCCCTGCTGCTGCCGCCGCTAGCCCTTGAAGGCTAAACTAAAAATGCTATGTTTGTTTATACGTGGCCGGCCTGCGCGCCAATATGTGAGGCCACTGTTATGTAAAGCCCTGTAAGGCCCTAAGGCCAACTGACTTTGTATTTAGATATTTATGCTTTATATAAATGTGGAACTTTTATATGGTTGACGTTCATGTGCGTGAGTTCAGTTTCGTGTAATAGGCTTCCGCTAGAATGCAATGAGTTAGGATGCGCAACTCTGGTATCACTCCGTGACCTCCCCGTCTGTTTTATTGTATATGCTGTGGGGCCCCGGCCGGACCTTCTAGTATACACCTGTGAACAACTGGAGTCGTTACAAAGAGAACTGAAAGAAGTCTAGTAGCCAAGAAGGGCAAGACTCTCAGCGACTCTGACTCATCTGAGTCAAGTGAGGAAGATGAAGGCTACTTTGGGCTAATGACACAAACAAATGTGGAAGAAGAACACCAGTACACTGGGAAGTTAAACTCTCATACTCCTCTCTCTGAATCAGATGCTTCTGACCATGATCATGAGGACTGCTCTTCTGATGATGAGTATGAACTCATGTCTCAATATAAAAAGTTAATCAAGACTTACGACAAATGTCGAAAAGTTGTGAAAACTCAGGCCAAGGAGATTAAATCTCTCAAGGCTGAAGAGAGAACTCTAAGAGAGGAAGACGCCAAGACGGACTCACTCAGAGAGAATTTCAATGTTGCAATTGAAGAGTATAATAAGGCACTCGAGCTCCTAGATTTGAAGGAGAAAATCATCAAAGAATTGGAAGAACAACTTGCAGCTGAAAATAAACTTGTTGAAAGTTTCTCCAAGCTCAAGACTGTCCTTCCGTTTGTTGCTGAATTCTCAGCTCAGGCCAAAGGTGTTGGCTTAGGCCATATGGATGCGCCTAGTAAATCTTCTAGGAGAAATAAGGCTCAATAAAAGAATAAGACTATCAAGAAAGCTTTGACCAAAGAGAAGGGGAAAGCTCCTCAAGATCAGACTTCATTCAAAAAGATTATCTTTCCAACTAGTCAGATTGATCTTGATTCCTCCTACGATCATTTTGCTAGGCCTACTTATGTAGAGCCCAAGTCTCGGTACTAAGGATGGACCCGTCCCCAGAACTTTGACAAAAGTGTCTTCAAGGAACCTTATGAGGAGATCACTCTTCAGAGCTATGACCCTTATAGTCATGGTCACAACATCAAGAAAGCACCAAAAGTAAAACCCATTGTGGAAAAGCCTCTTAAGGAGAAGAAGTCATGTGAGTGCCATCACCATGAAGCTTCTACCTCCAAGTCTGCTACCCTTGCTAGACCACACTCTCAAAAGGTCAAGCAGGAGAAATTTAGGCAAAGATACAGCAGGTTTGACTGTTGGTGCTGCGACAAAGTATGTCACTTTACTATAGATTGTTGGTTTAACTTCAGAAATTATGTAACTCCTCAAGTTAATAATTTGAGAAAAACCACTCACATTGTTAACACACGTAGGGGGAGTATGCTAACTAGAGACCAAGGACCCAAACGAGTTTGGATTCCTAAGGCAAACTGATTTGTGTATGCAGGTATGTCCAAAGACCACCAAAAATCCTCTCTAGTATTTGGACAGTGGATGCTCTCGGAATATGACCGGGACTAGAAGCCTACTCCAGAATTATTCTCCAGTCATGAATGAGCTAAAGGTCATCTTTAGAGGTTCTGATAAAAGAATTACTAAAGGCTATGATATGATTACTAATGGTAGTGTATCCTTCTCAGATGTGGCTTATGTTGAAGGATTGGAACACAATCTTGTGAGCATAATCCAACTCTGCGATAAAGGATACATAGTAGAATTTCATGCAGACAAGTGCTTGATAAAATCGATAGACAATTTAGAAACGATTCTATCAGGCACTCATAGTAGAAATATATTTTGTTTAAATTTTATTTGCATAGACTCTTCTACGCCAATGTGCTTTTTGACTAAAGATAGTGCGTCTCTCGGTGACCAATGACACAAAAGATTAGCACATATTAATTTCTAAACTATTAATAAATTATTTTCTCTTAATTTAGTACATGATGCCCCAAATGTCAAGTGCGCTAAAAATAGACCTTGTCACGCATGTGTAAAAGGCAAACAAACAAGAGCTACCTTTAAAAGCATTATTGGCAAAGACTCTAATAAGTATTTACACCTAATTCATATGGACTTGTTCGGTCCACTGCAAGTTAGAAGTTTGGGAAGTAAGAATTATATATTGGTTATTGTTGATGATTACTATCGCTTTGCGTGAGTGTTCTTTCTAAAACATAAGTCAGATACTTTTGATATCTTTACTAATTTTGTCAGGTAGATCCAAAATGAATACAAATGTTCTGTAGTCAAAATTAGAAGTGATAATGGAACAGAGTTCAAGTCTGGGATCATGACAGAATTCTGTGAAAGCCTAGGTATCTTTCATGAGTTTTCCTCTCCTCGTACTCCTCAACAGAACAGAGTAGCTGAGAGAAGGAATAGAACACTCATAGAGGCCTGCAGGACCATGTTGAGTGGTGCCTCACCACCAGAATATTTCTGGGCTAAAGCCGTCAACACTGCATGCCACGTGCAAAATCGAGCACTCATAAACAAGAACCATAATAAGACACCTTACGAACTACTAAAAGCCTGGAAACTGACTATTTCATTTTTAGAATCTTTGGTTGTAAATGTTTCATCCTTAACAATGGTAAGTATCACACCACTAAATTTATTGAAAAAAGCTTTGAAGGTATTTTCGTAGGTTATAGTAGCCATAGTAAGGCATATAGAATTTTTAATAAGAAAACCCTGGTTGTAGAAGAATCTATTCATGTTGTATTTGATGAGACGAGTCTGTTGCAAGGCAGCTCTTCTAGTGTGTTTATTGGAAATGTATGTTCAAAAATAAAAGAATTAAACTTGGATGAGCCGACTGAAGAAAAGATCTAAAATTCATCAGGATCACCACTCCAACCCCAATTGGAGAGGTTGATGACCATGATGAAGACATCATTAAAGTTGATGAAGTCACTCCTGTGGTTGAAGAAGCTCCAGATGTGAGGACTCTAGAGCTCAGACACTTGAAGGATCACCCAATGGATCAAATTATAGGATATCCCCAGAATGGTTTTAGAACTCGTAGATGTACAACTAATGAAAATTTATATTTGAGTTTTCTCTCGCAGGTTGAACCAAAGAAGTTTGAACAAGCAAACTCAGACGCATCTTGGATAATGTCAATGGAAGAAGAATTGAATCAGTTCAAGCGTTGCCAAGTCTGGAAGCTTGTTCCAAGATCCAAAGGTAAAAACGTTATCATAACAAAGTGGGTCTACAGGAACAAGATGAATGAGAATGAGACAATTATAAAGAACAAGGTCAGACTTGTCGCCAAGGGATACAAACAAGAAGAAGGAATCGACTTCGATCAAACATATGCATTAGTGGCAAGGCTGGAGGCAATCTGGTTGTTCCTAGCATATGCAACACTTAAGGGCTTCACTATCTATCAGATGGACGTGAAGTCGGCCATCCTCAATTGTGACATAAAAGAAGAGGTGTATGTGGAACAACCTCCAGGTTTCGTTGATTCTAGATATCCTGAGCATGCTTATCTTTTATTTAATGCTTTATATGGTTTGAAACAAGCTCCTCGAGCTTGGTACGAGACACTGTCTAACTTTCTTCTTGAGAACAAATTCAGAAGATGAAAGATAGATAAAACATTATTTCTTAGGAAAATAAAAGGCAAGATTTTGCTAGTGCAAATCTATGTCGATGACATCATATTTGGCTCTACTGACGACAATCTCCGCAAAAGGTTTTCCAAACTTATGCAAGGGAAGTTCGAAATGAGCAGTATGGGAGAGTTGACGTATTTTTTAAGACTTCAGGTGAAACAATCTGAAGATGGAATTTTCATCTCTCAGACGAAATTCACCAAGGAGTTAATTAAGAAATTTAGAATGGAGAGCACAACCTCTATGAGGACTCCAATGGGTTCAACTATGTTTCTGGACAAGGCTGAGAAAGAGAAAACTTTTGATGAAACCAAGTACAGAAGCATAATTGAATCCTCGCTCTATCTTACTACTAGTAGACCAGACATAATATTTTCAACATGCGTGTGTGCTAGATTTCAAGTGAACTCTAAGGAATCTCACTATGCAGCTGCAAAGTGGATTTTGAGATACCTTAAAGGTACACCAAATTTTGGCTTATGGTACCCAAGAAGTAATGATAGCAAACTAATTAGTTTTTAGACACAGATTTTGCAGGAAACAAAGATGATAGAAAGAGCACTTTCAGGACTTTTCAATTCCTTGGAAGGAGGATCATTTCATGGAGCAGCAAAAAGCAAAATTGTGTCGCAATCTCAACGGCCGAGTCAGAATACATTTCTACCGGCAGTTGTTATGCCCACTTGTTATGGAATATCAACTATGGAAGACCAGTATTTGAGAGGAGAATAAAACCCTAGCCGATTATGAGCGATGAAGGTCGTCGGCGGCGGCTTCCATTTTTAGACAGAGAGAATGAGATTCAGAAAATACTTAGAATATAACTTGACAGCACTTCTTAGGGTTAGTCGGTTTTGACAAGACCTTATATAAGATCTCCCTAACGCTCATATGTAGCCTTAATGACATACACGTGGACCAATCACGTCAAGGCTATTTGAAATTTCCGTCAAATCTGGACTTAGCAAATTTCCTGAAAAAGAATGACTGAAATACTCGAGAGAACAATTACCTACTCGAGTACTATTCTGATTACTCGAGAGAATAGAGGAAGATTACTCGAGTAAATAACATGGAGAAAATTCAGAAATGATGAGCAACTACTCGAGTACACAAAGACTTACTCGAGTGCTAACACAGTTACTCGAGATGTGGAGTTGAACTACTCGAGTACAAGAAGTACTAATCGAGAGAATATAAATTAACTATTCGAGAGGTAGAAAGAATACACGAGTCAAAGACTTAGAATAATTTTTGGGAGAAGAGTCTGGATTACTCGAGTAGTGGAACTGGACTACTCGAGAGGACATAAACTACTCGAGTACATGAATATTACTACTCGAGTAATGGATTTAGAAAAAATTTGAGGGAAGAAAAACTTATCACTCGAGTATCTAATCTGGACTACTTGAGTAGTAGATGGACTACTTGAGTACATAAACTTGACTACTCGAGTGAAGTAAAATTACACGAAATCCTATCTTCTATAACTCGAGACAAAAGACTAATCTACTCGAGTACTTATATGACTACTCGAGTAAATGACTTAGAAAATTTTCTGGAGAGGAAATTCTGTTAACTCGAGAATAAGAGATGATTTACTCGAGTACATGAACTTAGATACTCGAGAGCTAATTCCCTTACTCGAGTACTGATATATTTACTCGAGTATTGACTAAGTGTTTCACTCGAGTATATAAGTAACTACTCGAGTAAAATACTTAGCAAAAATTTTTTCAACAGAACTTTCTCTTCTTTAAAGAATTCATCAACAAGTCTTTCTCCAAACAGTCCTAGTGCTTGAAAATGAAGTGTATCCCAATAGAGAGGCTACACATGAGTCAACACCATGAATCACACAATGAGGGATTACATTATATGGTCCTGTGTTTGGTGACCCATTGTAGACTGACATTGGTCTACACTTGACAATAAAGTCCTGCAAACACATAACTTAAACAGAACATCAAATACAACTTAATTCATCTTAGTTCAAGGGTGACTTCACCAAATCTAGGTTAATGTAGATACAATACCCAACAATCAACCCTCTACGAGTGTCTTATTATTCCCCAAATGATCTGCCTCCAGCCTTTTCGCCATGTTAATGATCTCAGCCAAACTCGAGTCTGCTATAAACAAAAGGGCTTGCCTCAGGGGATCCCACAAGCCTTTGTAGAATCGCTTAGCATACCCCTTGTCATTCAACTCTTATGCGTAAGTAAACCTATCGAGATGCAGAAACTCTCGCTGATATTCTGTAACAGTCTTGGATCCCTATTTCAGCTGCATGAATCTTTCTTCAAGTTCATCCCGAGCGGTAGAAGGAATGAAGTGTTCGAAGAAGTCTTCCGTAAACTGACTCCAACTAATCTCCGTGTACACCCGGCCTTGAAAGGTGGAGCCCATGAGGGACATCCACCACCTCTTGGCGTGGGATTCCAATACTGAGACAGCTAATGTCACAACCATGTTGGCTGGACGTCGGATTCCGGCCATCAATTATTGTACTATGTCGTGCCATTCTTCCGTACGCAAGGCTGACTTTGTCCCAAGGTAAGAAGGCGGAGAGAGGGCTCAGAAAGTGCTCAACCAATTAGAGCTCGGGGCTTGTTGTTGCACTGGATTCTGTTGGGACCTAAAGGCATTCAAAATAGCCGTGAGCAACTGCCCTACCTCCGACTGCTGAAACTGTGTGGGTACGGGAGGGGCAGGAGTGCCCCCTACTGGCTCTACATGTGTTGGAATCTACACATGAGGTACAAATCGAAGGTCAGGTTGGTTAATCGTAGGGTCAAAATTGGACATACTTAGTGTGAATTACATATGAGCACACCATTGCTTCCGCTAAGTCTGTTTGTCCCCAAACTGACTAATCAAACGGGGTGGCACCATTGTTCAATGAATTCTTTAGTTCAGGATCGTAGCAAGCGGCCTTGCGGTAGCGCCAACACTCGGGTCGACCTGTACCACAAGATGCCTATCCTGTCGGCTAAAACCAATATCATCATTGCCAACCCAACATTTGAGTATAAGGAAAAGTCGAAATCCACAAAAGTATATAGTCCAAATACATTAAATAAAAAGAAGCAACCTAGGCTTCTATAATATCAGGGTACAACATGCCAAAAAGGCTACAAAACGAGTCTCTCAAAAACTCACATCAGCCACTGACGGCAGTGATGGTATCGTCACTTCGGGCCCTATCGTCCTGGCCTGGCTGCCCTCCTGCATAACCTGCTGCAGCTATGTCTGCTGGGTTTCCTCCTAAAAAGGAAGACGTAGCAACTGCTAGTCATAAAGACTAAGGGCTATCACATCCGCTCCCCCGACGACTCTTAGGCACTAGACGGAGAAAGGAAAAATGGTACTATATATATAACAGTTGTTGTACAAGCAGGTGGTATAAGACTAATCAATATCAGAGTATATCAAAGTAACTACAACAATTATGTATATCAATCTACATTAGCAGTTCTACTATCAACAGCAGTGTACAAGTATGAATCTACAACATGAAGTAACTTAACTTATATGAATGCCCATACAGACATATAAGTTAAGGATCAACTTAACAGTAAAGTAACTCATCATATAAGAGTGCCCATACAAACTTATATGATGAGCATCTTGTGTATGTAATGCAATGTAATGTTATGAATGACTTATGATGACTCACCCATGCTCACACACATGCAATTGCTATGTCGACACATACTTGTAGTTCCCACTTTTCGAGCAGGTAGCTAATCCCTCAGGCATCATTCGTCGTGGCCAGACGGTGACAGTAGAGCAGACATCTCCACTACTAGGCTGACATCCACAATTCAAAGCCTAGGCCTCTATACGCCTCAACGCTAAGAACACAACAACGAAGCTCACATGGGTACTACGGCTTAGTGGGGTCTTGGGTAGATGCGCACAAAGAACACATCCCAAACTGGCCTATCAGTGTGACACAGAAAGGGCCTCGGGAATGAGCACCGAGGACACAACCAATCTGTCCACTTGACACGGAAAGGGCCTCGGGAATGAGCACCGAGGACACAACCAAACTGTCCAAAGTCTATCTATCAACTCCCGTCGTTGTGACGACTGGCGAGCCCGTACACCTGCCACAATATCCTTAACCTAGGATTATGACACTGCTTGTCAACTCACACCGCATGAAATTTCACAATTAAGGGCTCCACTCTGAGTCCCTTTTTTTTTCACATCCTGTGCTCAACAACACGCAAAGGCTCGACACCGAGTCCCTTGTCAACACATCATTCTAGTGCGGCAAACACATACGCACTTTCAACCCTTCTACATTTTTGTACCACACAAGGGTTCATCATTTACATAGGTGGTAGGCCACCTTACGCAGTACACCAACCCCACACTGCTTCCCGTAGGGAGACATAACTCTAAGCAGTGGACTACTAAACACATCTCATTAATCATCAAACCACATGACTATGCATTAACCTCATCAAATTCTTTTTTAAAGTCAAACATTCACAATCAATTATGCTTCCACGGGAATATCATTTGTACTATCAAACGTGTCAATTTATTTGTTCACTAACTTACCCAAAATATTTGTTTGTCGACCTCCTTCAAACCGTTGTTACAATTGTGTTCCACCAAACCATTTATTTATTTAAGGATCTAGCCACTAAATGCCAACAACCATATGTTCATCACAATCACTACTAATTAAGTCCAACAAACCTCATGTAACTTTCAACATGAATTTAGTAAGACTCCTCTGTCACATTCAACCCGGCTCGACACTAACCCGAGTGTAACCTGTACTTAAGACTTGACTATGCAACAACTTCGATTGGACATTCCCAAGACTATAGAACTCGTATGAAAACATGTAACCATCAGTTGGAAAGGATTTTCCAAGGGCTATGACTTTCGTGTTTAGTCGAACGCCCAGATCTGGCCGTAACATACCCGAAAATGGCTTTGAAGTTCGTTGCACACAAAAAACAGATTTTTGCACGCATCTTAAAGCAAGATGAACGACATCGGTTCATCTTCTTCATTTATACATTTAATAAAAACGATATACAGAACTTACTCCTCAATTATTCACCCTCAATAGACCATTTCTCTTCACGAAACTAAGTCCACCAACTTCACAAAAATGTGAGGAGATGTTGAAGACATCACATCTCTAGGGCATAAGCCCTAGCATGGTCTCTACCTAGGAGATCTTCATCTCACAAGCCATACTCTTTTGAGTCGACATCTCTTCTAGAAATAACTACAGATTTAGCACCAAGGGAGAGGGTAGGAAGCACACCTCATTTCCGGCAGTTCCAGCCATGGATCTCGTCACTCTCCTTAGCTGCATCCTCTTTTACGTTGGTGTTGTCCTTCACGGAAGAAGAGAAGGGAAGGTTTTCTTACAGAAATCGCCTCTGACAACTCTTCTCTCCCGACGGCTTCAGCACAGGTAACGACTCGGCAAAAAAGGCGAAGTGCCAGCTAGGTTTTCCCGTAAGTCCTCTTTTATAATGGGAAATTGGGGTTGAACTGGTTTGCCACGTGTACCATGTTACTAGACAACCCATTATTATATTAATTATGCCCTTTTGAAAAGACGCGTCAATTTAAATTGCTTAGCACTAATCCTGAAATCCGGTTCAGCCCGTGTATAGGGATCAGAAACAGTGGACCAAAAATATGCCAAGTCAAATTCGTCGTGTATAACATAGCCACTCGACGAATCATCGATATTCGTCGTGATCACTCGACGCCATATATAAGTACAACACTTCTAAGATAAAATCGTCGAGTATACCTCCTTTACTCGACAAATCGTCGAGTGCCGTCGGGTGAACTCAACGCACTCGACGCCTACAGCCTCAGAATAACACTAAGTAAAACGCGCTGAGTTTTCTTACCTTTACTCGACGAATCGTTGAGTGGCATCGAGTGCGCTCAACGCACTCGACGCTGCGTTGAGTACAAATATCTTTAAGTCGAAAATCACTGAGTATGGAATCTTCACTCGACGAATCGTCGAGTGGCGTCGAGTGCACTCAATGCACTTGACTCATACAGCCCCAGAATAGCTACAAGTAAAAGCGTTGAGTTCACTTCCCTTTACTTGATGAATCGTCGAGTTGCGTTGAGTGCACTCAATGCACTCGACGCCTACAGTTCTCAAAATAATTCTAAGTAAAAAGTGTTGAGTGGCGTTGAGTCCACTCAATGCCGCTTTGACTTAACTCAATGCCGCAACCTCCAGAAACTATTCAAAGTAAAATACGTTGAGTGGTGTTGAGTCCACGCAACGCCTCAGCTTAGTCCGTCGAATAACGCTGAGTGGTGTTGACTCCACTCGACACCTCAACTTATACATCGAATGACGTTGAGTGGTGTAGAGTCTACTCAACGCCTTAGCTTTTTCGTCGAATGGCGTTGAGTGGTGTTGAGTCCACTCAACGCCATGTGTACAAAAAATATTCCAAGTAACAATTTTGTCGAGTGGTGCCGAGTCCACTCAACACCTCAGCATCCGTAGTACTTCTAAGTTATAATTCGTCGAATGGAGCTGAGTGCACTCAACACACTCGATGCCTTCAGTTTCTAAAATTATTCTAAAATCTGCTTTATTTGTCGAATTCAGTCGACTCACTCGACGCTTCCTGAGCCCGTGTCAATTCTCTTGACTCAAAATGCGTGCGAGGGGCCTAGCGCAAAATGGGATGTTACACTATAGCCAAGAAATCTTTGACTGCAGCTGTATCTAAAGAACTCATAAAGGGGGATAAGGAAATGATCAAGGCTAACACTGAGAATGCTGTTTGGGTAACTAATGTAATCAGAGGTTCATTTGGCCTTGAACAACATACATATGTCAACATTCCTGCTATCCCAGCCCCCATTCAAGAACGTTAGTGTGATGAACAGTATATAGATCAATATGATGATCAAGTTGGTGCTTAGTGGACTAAACCCTCTACTGCTGCTGAAATTTCCACATTCAGCCCCACTGCTGACTAGATAGCCAGAGCCAGTGGCAAGTTGGTTGCTGAAGAAGAGGAAGAGATCAAGCTCAACAATAAAAATATAGAGAAGAGATGGAGACCAGACTAGATTTGAGAAGTGGAGTCCTCAATCAAGGACCATCATCTTGTCTTCCTGGGATCAGATCAAAGATAAGAAAACTAATAGGGGAAAGCTTTATAACTCCCTAGAATGGGCCAAGTTAGAAAGAAATGAAGAGGCCAGGAGGAAGTTTAAAAGAGATAAAAAGTCAGGTGTTGTGCCACCCGATGCTATTGAGCCCAACAAGTACTTTCCTAAGCCCTATAGCTATTTTGAGAGACAAAAGGAGAAGAAGAATGAAGATTAGGAAAAACCTACAAAGAAACCCAACAGGGGGATAGTGATCAAGGAACCAGAAACATGACATGTTCTTTGTGTTTTCCTTAAGGGTTGTAGGAAAGTGAACTTTATTTTAAGCACGCTGAATATTTATGACTATTATCTTTAATAATAATCATATTTTGTGTGTGTGTGTGTGTATCATTTTCTGCTCTTAAATTCCGTGAATGCTTATCTTATATATATGGTAGTGTATATCATTGACTAAGGTTCTGACTTTTTCATATAGAGGGAGATTGTTGGGTCCATTGATCATAATGTCCTAGATTTGAAGAAGGCTCACAAGTCAATAATATACACATGGATGCATCTAATATTTGCTCAAAGTTTATTGTATGCTGGTTGTACTCTGTTACATTGATTAGACAGGTTGTCAGGGTCATAATGACTGTTATACCTAAGACAGGTTGCTGAACTGGCAGAAAACTGGTTATGTCCAGAAGTGTTGAGTGAACTCAATTCACTCAACACCAGAAGAGCAAAAGCATTGAAAGAACTACATACAATCAAAGTCGCAGTGTTGCTGGCAAAAAATCAGTGTAAAGACAGAAGCGTTGAGTGATGACAGTTCACTCAACGCCTACTCATCAAGAAATCTGTCCAAGTACAAAAG
This sequence comes from Platanthera guangdongensis, assembly GCA_039583875.1. Classification (NCBI taxonomy): domain Eukaryota; kingdom Viridiplantae; phylum Streptophyta; class Magnoliopsida; order Asparagales; family Orchidaceae; genus Platanthera; species Platanthera guangdongensis. Next base: position 129,188,440 of record CM077163.1, on the reverse strand, counting down.
CGTTGAGTGAAGACAGACCACTCAATGCCTCATTAAGAAATCTGTCTAAAGGACAAAAGCATTGAGTGGAGATAGTTCACTCAACTCTTACTCAACAGAAATTATGTCTAAGTATAAAAGCACTAAGTGAAGACGGGCCACTCAACGACTCATTAGGAAGTTAGGCTAAGTCAGAAGCATTGACTATGGAAGCTTCACTTAACGCCTTCATGCATAGAAATTTCAATCAAGTCCAGAAGCGTTGAGTGATGAAGGGTCACTCAACGCCTTAATAGTTAGACTATAAAAGTCAGAAAGCATTGAGTGGTGAAGGCTCACTCAATGTCTGAATATGCATAATTCTGCTAAGTGTTTCTGCGTTGAGTGACAAGGCTTCACTTAACACCTATGCAGATTGTCTGAAATTTACTAAGTCCAGAAGCGTTGAGTCATGCTGACGTCATCAAGAATTCAAATGTCGTGTGTTTTGCACGCTAAATGACAAAAGACGCCACTTGCCTTTAGTGCAACATTTAATGCAAAAGAAGTGTCGCAGTAACAAACTCCGTTGGTCCATACTGCACACAGATCCGTTGGACGGCGAGATACAAAGAAGATTTCCGAGAAATTAAAAATAACTTTTGGTCATCTTCTTCCAGGGTTGAAAAGTTGAAGAAGTTGTCAAGGAACTGATTCTCAAAGCAAGTCTATGAACCACAGACAAGTTTGGCTGTTGAAGAGATAAAGAACTGAAATCTAATTCTGTCTTCAACGAAAAGTTCAGAAATATTATTTTATGAGTAAGAAGGAGAAGCAGAGCAAGCTTAAAGTTGTTGATCATCTTCAAGACCTATGCTCAAAACTCGACTACAATCAAGGCTAGAAGAATTAGTGCTCTACAGTTACTTCTTAGCTCAAGTAGATTAACCTTGAAGATCTATTCGTGGTTCTATGAAGAAGATAGGGCTGAGTTTACTCAATTCAGGAGGCAGTCTCAGAGGACACTTTCTTTAGATTCAATCAACAACAACAAACTTACTCATTATGTAGGATCAGTCTTGATTTGAGTTGTAAGCCTAAATTATAGATGCTGAGTTGTAGGATCCTGGGGTGGATCTGAGGTAGGGCCTGTGTGCTTGAGGTAGAATCATTCTTGATCTAAGCTGTAGGAGAGTTATTCTATCTAAGCGTAGGGCTATCCTCCTAGCCCGAGGTGTAGGACTTTTGATTAAGGTTGAGGTGGGTGATCTGTGGATCACTGAGTTGTAGGAGTAAAGTTTACTCTGAGTTGTACGGCTTTGGAGAGAGGTAGGACTTGGAGGAAGTCTGTGAAAGTTAGGGATAGATCTTAACTTACACTAGTTAGAGTTATATCTATATTCTAAGAATAAGAAAATCACAGCACAAAAGTAAGGAACAAATGACCAAGCAACACAGAAGACACCAGGATGTATAGTGGTTCTCCAACCTGGGTACATCCACTCTTCTACCACCCTGGTAGGAATCCACTACAGGTTTTGATCAGGTGACTGCCACCAATGAGCTTTTGATCAGGTGCTCAAAAACCAATCCTCAAGTATTTTGATCAGGAGACTTGCAACCAAGGGGGTTAACTTTTGAAGGGAGTTATAACCCTTTATACAGTGCGGGGATGCGAGATGATTTTGTCTTCTCTTTCTCAATGTACAACTGAGAAGACTTAAGTGGATATGATGTTAGCAAAAGGCTCCCCCTGAGATGTTGAATGGTTCAGGGAGATGGAGCTTTGCTTCAGGGTGAGTAGGCCTTCAGATTGATGATGTCTCATGCAAGCTTCTTAGACTGATATTGATTGTGTGTCTCTTGAGAAGCCTAGAGCAGATGAAGAACTCTGTGAGTATATTGATTGATGCAGAGTTCCTCCTTCTCTGTCAAAGGAAAAACCTTCACTGTATCTCTACACTCTGCTATTATTTTTGTTGTCTTTTGGTTAATCTCTTATATCAAGTTCAAACATTTGAATTCATTTATCTTGATGACGGCGGGAGCATTCCCGAGAGTAGAAGATGCCTTGGGAATTAATCCTCAATTAACTTCTGAAACATCCCCATTTAATGTTGCCTTTGAACATCTATTAGGAATGTTCAACATTAAATGTCCTGGGCATTAGCTGTAATTCTGACTGTAATTAATCCTTAATTAATTCTGCCAACTGTAACTGATTACACAGAATTCGTCGAGCTCAGTTTCTTATTTCGTCGAGCTGTCTTGAGTTCAGCGATCGTCGACCTGAGCTTGGAGTTCGTCGAGCTGAGACAACGGTTCTTCTTTAACTTCTGGTGTCGACACAGCTTCTATGGAATGTGTCGGCACAAGTCCTGTGTGTCGACACAATGGCTTCTGGTGGCGACACAGTTGGTGTCGACAGATGTTCTAGGTGTCGACACAAGTCTTCTGTGTGTCGACATAATCTTGCTTCTGGTGTCGACACAGTTGGTGTCGACAGATGTTCTGGGTGTCGACACAAGTCTTCTGTGTGTCGACACAATCTTGCTTCTGGTGTCGACACAGCCTTTCCCAAGTGTCGACACAATCTGGTTTCTGGTGTCGACACAACTGCTTGAGTCTCTGGCAGTCTGTTGAAGGCTGGTCCATGTGATGTTGATTTTAAGGACTTGACCTAGACTCTAGAACACAACCATGACCCTGGCTATACATGATGGGTCAGTCTAATCAAACCTAATAGTGATCCTTGCGCAAATCATAACTGGGGTTCCAACAATCTCCCCCTATTTGGGTGAGGACACTATTTACATAAAAATAAATAAAATACAAAGGCAAAACAATCTGCCTGAATGATAAAGTTTTTCAGTAGATGTACAAGAGTGCTTTGAGAAATAAAATAAATAAACTATTGTTACAACTTAGACAATTTCCTTTAGATAGTCTCCCCCTATTTTCATTTTCTTGCCCAAATCTGATTAGAATTTACAACTTAGTAGAGTACATAGCCTCTCTCTGCTGTTGTAGCCTTACAAATAATTTCTCATTATATAGCCACTAATATATCCTCTGTATTGGCTGAGACTGAAGTCTTTTCCTGCAAAGAGATGTTAGAAGTTCTGGACCCAAATTATCTTGAGTCCTATTTTTCTTTCACAATAATAATTTGAAATGAAAGAGCATACATGTTGATCCTTGTATCCAAGTGGATGATATTTCCTAGGAGGGATTATCCACTCAGTAAAAGGATTTGTAAGATGTTGATTATGATTTTGAAATAAGTTAAAATTTCTGCTCTGAAATTTTGAGTTCGACGAATTAAGGTAATTTCGTCGACCTGAGTTCGACGAATGACATTGAGTTCGTCGAGCTCTGTTCACAAAATGATGATAGTTGTTTTCTGTATTCCATTTTCGTCGATCTCGGTTCAATGGAGTGTATTTATTTCGTCGAGCATAGATTCCTGAACAGTTAAGGTTGAAATCTTTGTTCATAGTTCGTCGAGTTTTGTTCGACGAATGATGTGGTTTTCGTCGAGCTCGGTTCGACGAATTATTTTGAGCAAAAGTTTCTGAAGATTTTTAGTTTGATTTGGTAAAACTTCAGTTATTTTGTCTATGTTCTCTAACTTATCTTTTTCTTTAATTGATTCTAAATGACTTATTTGTTCAAGAGCATTCTTCAAATCTTCTTTGAGTTTTGAATTTTCAGAAGATACATTATTTAGTTTCTCTCTGAGAAGTTTTAGTTCCTTTTCAGATTGAATTAAGTCTTTACACAATAATTTAAAATCAGTTTTAAATTCTTCTGATGAAAGATCAAGGGTAGATATTACCTGATCTTCTTCTGATTCATATTCTGATTCTGCTTCAGATTCTGATTCTTCATCAGGATTGCTGCAGGAAGCATTTATTGCCATTAGGCAAAATTCTCTAGCTCTTGACTCTTCTACATCTTCACTTGCACAAGATGAAGCTTCAGATTCAGAGTCACTCCAAGTGTCAGCATCAAATATTCTCTTTTTAGCTGATCCAGCAACCATAGCTGTGAGGGAGTCCCACATGTCTTTTGCAGATGAATATTCAGCAACTTCCTCAAAAATGTCATCCGACATTGATTGTGCAAGAATGTTCATTGCTTGTGCATCAGCAATCTTCAGCCTTTTCTGGGCATCTGTCCATTGAGATGATGGAACGACATTGATACTTATTGTTTCCTGAGGTTGAGTTGGTCCTGTCAAAATGGAATTAAAAGTGTTTTCATCAATGGAGTTCATATAAAACCTAATCCTTGTCTTCCATAGTGCAAGCTTTTCAAGATTGCACATATGAGGTCTGGTGCTTGAAAAATCTTCATTTTGTGCCATGATAAACTCTAAAGATGTATAAGATCTATCAGATCGTTTTGGTTCAGGTGTTAGCCTGTACAACCGAGAAAACCGGCTCTGATACCAATTGAAAGTTAAGGATAGATCTTAACTTACATTAGTTAGAGTTATATCTATATTGTAAGAATAAGAAAATCACAGCACAAAAGTAAGGAACATATGACCAAGCAACACAGAAGACACAAGGATATATAGTGGTTCTCCAACCTGGGTACATCCACTCTTCTACCACCCTGGTAGGAATCCACTACAGATTTTGATCAGGTGACTGCCACAAATGAGCTTTTGATCAGGTGCTCAAAAATCAATCCTCAAGTCTTTTGATCAGGAGACTTGCAACCAAGGGGGTTAACTTTTGAAGGGAATTATAACCCTTTATACAGTGGGGGATGAGAGATGATTTTATCTTCTCTTTCTCAATGTATAACTAAGAAGACTTAAGTGGATATGATGTTGGCAAAAGGCTCCCTCTGAGATGTCGAATGGTTCAGGGAGATGGAGATTTGCTTCAGGGTGAGTAGGCCTTCAGATTGATGATGTCTCCAGCAAGCTTCTTAGACTGATATTGATTGTGTGTCTCTTGAGAAGCCTGGAGCAGATGAAGAACTCTGTGAGTATATTGATTGATGCAGAGTTCCTCCTTTGTCAAAGGAAAAACCTTCACTGTATCTCTACACTCTGCTATTATTTTTGTTGTCTTTTGGTTAATCTCTTATATCAAGTTCAAACATTTGAATTCATTTATCTTGATGACGGCGGGAGCATTCCCGAGAGTAAAAGATGCCTTGGGAATTAATCCTCAATTAACTTCTGAAACAACCCCATTTAATGTTGCCTTTGAACGGCTATTAGGAATGTTCAACATTAAATGGCCTGGGCATTGACTGTAATTCTGACTGTAATTAATCCTTAATTAATTCTACCAACTGTAACTGATTACACAGAATTCGTCGAGCTCGGTTTCTTATTTCGTCGAGCTGTCTTGAGTTCAGCGATCGTCAACCTGAGCTTGGAGTTCGTCTAGCTGAGACAGCAGTTCTTTTTTAACTTCTGGTGTCGACACAGCTTCTGTGGAATGTGTCGACACAAGTCCGGTGTGTCGACACAATGGCTTCTGGTGTCGACACAGTTGGTGTCGACAAATGTTCTAGGTGTCGACACAAGTCTTTTGTGTGTCGACACAATCTTGCTTCTGATGTCAAAACAGTTGGTGTCGACAGATGTTCTGGGTGTCGACACAAGTCTTCTGCGTGTCGACACAATCTTTCTTCTGGTGTCGACACAGCCTTTCTCAAGTGTCGACACAATCTGGTTTCTGGTGTCGACACAACTGCTTGAGTTTCTGGAAGTCTGTTGAAGGCTGGTACATGTGATGTTGATTCTAAGGACTTGACCTAGACTCTAGAACACAACCATGACCCTGACTATACATGATGGGTCAGTCTAAACAAACCTAATAGTGATCCTTGCCCAAATCATAACTGGGGTTCCAACAGTCTGAGAGATTCTGGGGGATCTGTGTTGTAAGCTCTTTGAGCTGAGATTGGAGAAGAGTGTCTTGTCTAAGACAATGTTAGAAAGGTGGGAGGGACAATGAATGCAACAATACCTTGGGGAACCACTATAAATACGGGTGTGCTGTGTCTCTTTCTTGAAAGATAACTAAAATAACTGAACACGCAACACACCAAAACAAAAATATAGTCTTAAATACTAAGAAACCTATTCACCCCTCGCCCCCTCTAGGTGTATAGCTACTCTTGAAACAAAGACTTTCATTACCACATGTTAAGATAATTATCATGATCAAGCATAAGTAGAGTATCAACGCCATATAATTACTCCCCTCACAGGTGCTTTCTATAAAAAATTTAATGTACTCTCCTTGAATTAAGAAATTTATGCATGTTGTTCTCCCCCTTTTTGGTAGAATAGAAGGAGGGTAGAGGTGAGTGTATGCAATGAGAATTAAAAAAGTCTATGTTAGAGAAACAAATGGGATGCAATGAACAAGTTCATAGATAACTCTTTATCGCTTATTGAGCAAAATGTATGAATAATTGAATAAAATAGAAAAATAGCACTTGTTAAGCACATAATACCACTTAGTACACAAAGTTTACCACCTATTGAGAGAGTGAATATGCATGATTAGGCACAAGTAGTAGGAATATAAAAAATATGATAAACACTCTTAAAATAAACATCTTTTTGGAAAATATGATCATATTGAGGATAAGGAATTTTATGCCAAATATGAAGATGTTTTCAATTCAATTCAAGTTCAAGAGATGCTATTTCATTGAAATTTTTGTAAGCATGATTTTAAAATATATAAAAAGAGAAGAGCTACAATGTAAGCTAATTCACATTTCAAGTAGAAAAAAATCATTGTAGTGGCCATGCTTTGCGATTTAATGCATTTATTTATGATTTTAGAGAATAGTATATGTACGCTTTATGGTCCAATTCTCATCAGTTGAAGTTTTATGAGAAATAATGATGTGTACAACTAGTGTTTTGACAAATTATACATGTGAATTAATCAAAGCACATGACATATATAATGAACACCATAACATTAAAATACAAAAAAAAATTTACTTCCACTATTTTTCAATGCACATGAGTAAGAAGTATAACTACTAAGGTGCTCTACACAAAATGCTCATTAAAACTTATCAGGGAGTAGAGTAGTGCTTGTGGGATCTCTTTTACTCTTTTTAACATTATTTTTATTGTTGTGATCCGGTGTACAAAGAAAAGTGGTGTATGATTTATTTGCTACACCACACTTTATAATTCTTTTTCAAAGATGCTCAACAACACATTGCTCATTGAGATTTATTAGGAGGGTGAGTACTATTTGGTGGAGTTTTTCTTGTCAATTTTTATTTTAATGACAAATGACTCCGAATTCACTTGTTGCGCAAACAATAACAATTTTTTTAAAGACACCTTTCTCCAATGAATAAGTGCATGAAAAAATAAAGAATTAAAATAATCAATTCAATGTAGTGTAGGTAATCCATTTATTCATTTTACACTATTATGTTATTTCACTACACAATCATGCAAGTATATGATTAAGACCACATGTAGGTTATAAAAAATAAATGAAAAAGTGAATAATTATTAAACATTACTTATACTTAGAGTCATGATAAACAATCCTACACATTTTTTACATTCAATTCATTGCACATAACAAGATACTTTTCAAGACATGGCATAAACAAACATTGTTGTAAGATTCTTGAAAATTAAATTACATATTGTAATTCATCTTAAATTGATATAATCAATCATCCTTAACTGAGGCAATAAATAATATGTAGTTTTTATAATTTTTGATTTTTTAATAAAAAAAGTCAAACAATAAACACACAAAGAGATATATGAAAAATATTTTTTTGTACTTTTAAATCATTTTATAATTTTATATTTGATTTTCAAAAATATTTTTTTTCTCAAACATATTTGTGTTTTTCTAAAAATATGAAAGTTCAAAGAGATATAAGATGCAAACACAAGGTAACATGATAGAATATTATGCATAATTATAATGAACATGAGAATTTAAATAATATTCATGCAATGTATATGAGTATGCCCATATGAAGATTTGCTAGCAATATGTCTACATCCTAGCCTCATACTAAGTAACAGATGACATGAGGAGCTGCACACATGCCATAGGTTGGGGTGTTAATCCCATATGCATACAAAAGACAACACTCAACCTAGCACTTTTCCCCCAGTGCCTTGTAAGGCACGACTGGAACCATCCCCTGTTAAGGACAAGACACGACTTACAGGTTATGTCTCTATTGCAAACAATCCTACGAACCCGCTATAGTTGTAACACCCCTAGCCGATCCAACGTGACAGCGTCACGGCTCCGCTCTAGGCGATGCTACCGGGCTGCAGCCCAAGCACCCCAACCCCTCTCCATCCACAGGCGGGTTGTTGGTGGCCACAGCCTCCCTTTCATGAGGTAAACTCGATAGTCAAGCCCGCACTACGAGGACTTCCCAGGAGGTCACCCATCCCAGGACTTCTCCAGCCCGAGCACGCTTAACTATGGAGTTCTTTCAACTCTCATCACCAATTGAGCTGCAGCTCAATTGGTGATGAGAGTTGAAAGAACTCCATAGTTAAGCTCTCGGGCTGTAGAAGTCCTGGGATGGGTGACCTCCTGGGAAGTCCTCGTAGTGCGGGCTTGACTATCGAGTTTACCTCATGAAAGGGAGGCTGTGGCCACCAACAACCCGCCTGTGGATGGAGAGGGGTTGGGGTGCTTGGGCTGCAGCCCGGTAGCATCGCCTAGAGCGGAGCCGTGACGCTGTCACGTTGGATCGGCTAGGGGTGTTACAATAAAAGTGCACTTTTTATTGTAAGGCCCCTAGCCGATCCAACGTGACAGCGTCACGGCTCCGCTCTAGGCGACCCTACCCCCCCATTTCCCGAGAGTTTGGAGGTCTCCTTGCAAGAAATCGGATGGCACCCAAAGCTTCGAGGAGGAGCAATGGCGGCCGGCGAATGGAGCAAAGGAACGCCTCAAATGAGGTCCGATCCTCTTCCCCTCTCCTAGTGCTAGATCTAGATCGATTTAGGTAGAGAAATCAGGATCAATTGAGCCTGATTGAGAGCTTGAATTTTCGGATTTTTCATGGAAAATGGTGGTGTTGAGTTCGCCGGAAACCGCCGCCTCCGGCGGCATGGTCGCCGCCAAACGCTAGCCACCACCTCAACGGAGGTGGTGGTGGTGGTGGCCGGCCAGGGAGGTGGTCGGGGTGGCCGGAAAGTGGGCTGGAATGAGCTCCAGGTCGGGATAATCCCGTCCCTTGGCTGGAGCTTGAAGATGAGCAGCAGCCCTTGGATGCTGCTTCAAGATTCGTGCAAAGCTTATTCTATTTATTGTTTTTTTTCTGTGATTATAATTGCAGTGTATAGAATTAATTTTTAAAAATACTTATGCCCCACTACAGAAAAAGTGGTCAACATATAAAATGTAGCCCTTGATGTCTATTTTAAATTAAAATTGATTTCACTCAATTTGGAGTTCTGGTTAGACCGCAGCACTCATTTTGGTGAGCTCTACCCAAAGGGCTGTCCAGATCTTAATTTAAGTGCCCACTCCAAACCAGACATCCAAATAATCTGAAATTTGGGGAATGGGCTATTTTTAACTATATCTAGGACATATCCAAAAATCAGAATTTTTGGGAAATAGTTTTCTATAGTTTTTAGAAAAATTTAATAAACCAAGTATAAATTAATTAGGTGTCATAAACACCTCAAAATCCCCCCAAATTTTGGTGGGTGGTCTTACAAAGCATGGTAGGGCTTGATAAAAATTTCATCTCCTTTGAAGATGTTTTGATTAGGTTTTATCCAACCCCAGGTTGACCCTTCTAGGGTTAATTAGGTCAAAGCACCCCTTGGGGTTTTGAGTGGTCAAATCACCTCAACAGAGGCTGATATTTTGTCCACTGACTCATTATGGTATGACACACCCTCCAATGTAATTTTGGGGTGATTAAGAGTAGGGTAGCCCTAGAACCCTAGGGTAGGTCCCTTAATGAGGATTTTTAGGGTTTGAAGGTCATGGGGTCAAATGAACTTGGAATAACTTAAAATTTGGTGGAGAGGACCATAAGGTTAGTATAGTACTCTGGTTAAAATTTTAGGGAATTTGGAAGCCTTAAACCCCCTCAAAACCCTAACCCTAGTTTAGGGCACCAAACCTAATTTGGAGTATTAGGCTACCAAATCACTTTAAAATCACTTGAAATTGGGCATGGGCAGTTCTCTGGTAGACATATTCCTAAATTAATTTTGGTGGAATCTTTGGGCCATTAAAATCAATACTTCCTTTTCAACCATAGATGTGCCCTTAAAATTTACTATGTTGATAGTGAAGTTTTTGTTTATTGGATAATTGTGAAACCTTGGAATAGGACACTATATATAATGATAGAGCCCTCTGTATTTTTGTTTAAATTTTTAGATGTCTGTTTCAAGTACTTGCTTCATTAAATTATGATTTGTGGTTTATGATCAAAAATAGAAACAGAGCCACAATATTATCAAAAAAATTATGAAATTAGGTCAGAGAGTGCTTTTGACCATTATTATTGTCCTGTAATTTTTCCATGATTTTTAGATGGATAAAACCAGTACTTACTTCACAAGTCTGTAAATTTGGAAGTTTACATTTAATTAGATTTAGAGCCCTTCATGTGTGATAAAAATTGTAAAACTTGGTTACTGTGAATTTTAGATATTAATAAGACTTGTGGAATTTTATTATAATTATTAGATGAGTTTTTACAATACTTGCTTCATTAACCAAAGATTATGGAATTAATGGTTATAAATTAAATTAGGGGCTACTATTCACTATAAAAATTATGAGACTACTTCTAGGGTGTTTTTAGGCTATGATAGTCCTACTGGAGTTTTATTATAATTTTTAGAATAATATTGCTGGCCTTTTCATCTGTAGATGATATTATTGACCTTAAGTTCTAAATTACGAAAGGTAGGTCTAATCACCTATGAAAATTCTCAAACCTTGGATTTACTGTTTAAATGTCACTTAGTATTTATCATAATTTTGTTGTGATTTGTTCCTGACTTTAGAGAGCACTTCATGTTTCAAGTAGGGCATTTGGAGTCTAGGATTAATTAAATTAAGTGCCCACTTAATTAGGAAAATTATGAGACTCTGGATTTAGTCTTAATAGGTCATGATAGACTCCCAGTAATTATTATGGATCTACAGGAAGAGTAATTAGGGTACCCCCTAATCAGAGCACCATGTAACTTAGCATAGTTTGCATATAGTGGATATGTCAGAGATAAGTTAACTCGGAGAGCTCAAACACACTTAGGGTATTCACACTGAAATAAAAGAGAGGTTTGATCAAGGGTAGAAATTAATAACATTAAGTGCTTGGCAAGAGAATTTGGGCTTCATCCCATTGTAGTTCCTAGTACCGCTGCGAGCCCCTCACCGGGTAGACTTCGGGAAGTCCAGGGTTAACCTTAAACCTTAGGAATAATATGGGCAAGAGTAACCCTAATAATAGTTTCACCTTACACTCACACTTGTACACGTAGGGAGATAAATTAGTAGTGAAAGGATAGCGTAGGCCCGTGGCATAAGGGCTTACTGGTAGAGTTAAATGGGCTCGGTATTGTTGGGTACATTGGTCAAATGTACCTGATTTGAAGAAGCCTCACCTAACTCAATGATATACATCATAGTGTATTTGATGTTTGTTTGAGTTACTTGTGCAGGTTAGGTATACACTGGACTGAAGCTAAAAGTTTCTAAGTCCATGTGTCGACACCCAGAGGGAAAGTGTCGACACTTGAGAAAGCTTGTGTCGACACCCAGACAAGCAGTGTCGACACTTGGAGTCATTGTGTCGACACCTGGGAAGAAGAGTCGACACCAGTCAGAAAGTGTCGACACTTGGAGCTGTGTCGACACTCAGTGAAGAAGTATGCAGAAAAGCTGTGTCGACACTTAGCAGAAGTGTCGACACCTAGAAGAGCTGTGTCTACACCAGAAAGTGTCGACACTTGGAGCTGTGTCGACACTCAGCAAAAGTCTGCAGAGTCTAAGTAAAAGTGTCGACACTCAACACAATGTGTCGACACTATGCTGAAGAGTCAGTATTTGAAGAAAGTGTCGACACTCAACACAATGTGTCGACACTATGCTGAAGAGTCAGTATTTGAAGAAAGTGTCGACACTCAGCACAATGTGTCGACACACAACCAGAAGAGTCAACACTTGAAGAAAGTGTCGACACCCAGCACAATGTGTCGACACTTAATTGAAGACTCTACACTTGAAGAAAGTGTCGACACAAGGAGCTGTGTCGACACTTAGCAAAGAACAGAAAAGTTACAAAATATTCTAAGTACAAGTGTCGACACTAAAGGAATGTGTCGACACTCAGCTGAAGAAACAAAAGTGAAGACTTGTGTCGACACCAAGAAGCAGTGTCGACACTTGACAGTTTCAACACGTGAAGATGTGTCGACACAAAGGAGATGTGTCGACACTTAGAAGAATACAGTTAAAGAATGAAGTACAAGTATTTGTGTCGACACTCAATTTCAGTGTCGACACATGCAGAAGAATCTGTGTCGAGACATACAAGGAATTGTGTCGACACCTTGTAGACTTGTGTCGACACTTACACAACATGTGTCGACACTTGGCCTATAAGTGTCGACACTTAAGAACAGAAAGTCTCGACACTATCTGACAGTTAGAGAATTTCAAGAAGTGACTGGTTGACATGACAGCTGCCGATCCAGCCGGTCTACAGCAACTGTCAGAGAAATCAGAAGTTTGTTATGAACCGGACCAGCCGGTTACCATGAAGGAAGCCTATAAATAGGCATCCTTAGTTTACAGAAACAGTTGTTGTTGTGATTGAGAAACAAGAGTTACAGCTTGAGAGAATACTTAAAGTAGTTGATCAGATTAAATCAAGAAGTGATACACAGAGGATCAACACAAGAAGATCTGTCAGTCCAACTGCAGATCTAAGAAGTTGGAGAGAGAGAGAGCTCCAATCAAGTATTCAGTCTTTGGAACTAAGGCTGAGAAGAAGGATTCAGAAACAACTGGATCTCAAGAAGCAGAGGTCAAGGAACAACTGCAGAAGATTCAGACTAATTCAGTTCTAACTCAAGAAGCTTTGAAGGAAGCTAAGTCAGTTTGAATCTAACTGAGTTCTTCCAAGAACTCTTCAAGAAACTCTCAATTCCTCTCTTATTTTCTGAGTTGTAGAGTTAGCTATTGTATTTCTATTTGTAGGATCCATTGGATCTGAGAGAATTGTAAGCCTATATTATAAAGGCTGAGGGTAGGGCTTGATTGCCTGAGTGTAGGAGTTGAAGAACTCTGAGTGTAGGCCTTAATTGGCTGAGTGTAGGCCTGGGTGGCTGAGTGTAGGCCTTTTGGCTGAGTGTAAGGCTTTGGGCCTGAGGTAGGAACCTAGTTGGGTTCTGAGTTAGTGGAGAAGTTTGGCCGAATCTAGTACACTGCTAGATAGGCGAAGGGGGAAAGTGGATGTACCCAAAGATTGGGGAACCACTATAAATTAGTGTGTCTTCTGTGCTGTGCTGTGCTGTGGAATTACTGTTTATATGCTGTAATTGCTGTTAGCTGTAGAATTCTCTGAAATAGCTGTTGTGCTGCCAAACAAAAGTCAAAAAGGATTAGGTCACCTATTCACCCCCCCCCCCTCTAGGTGTTTAGGTACCATATCTTTCAAGTGGTATCAGAGCCAGGTTCCTCAAAAAGGACTAACTGTCTGAGGAGATCCAGTTTGGCAGATTCAGTGTAAGTCAGGAAACAGTTTCAAGAAAATCAAGAAACATGGGGTCTTCAGAGAATCACAAGGAATTGGGTTCAATGAAACTGCCCATATGCAGAAAAGAGATTTTTGGAATCTGGAAAGAAAGGGTAAGGCTGTTCATGGAGGCCTCTGACCCTAGGATCTACATCACAGTCAAAGAAGGGCCTTATGTGCCCATGAAGATTTCAGTCTTGGATGCTACACAGAGAACTCCAAAGGATTTTTCTGAGATGACCAAGGATGAGATTGTCCTAGCTACAATGGACAAAAGGGCACAGAACATCATAGTTAGTGCAATTGATGATGCCACCTTCCAGAACCTTATTCACTGTAAAACAGCAAAAGAAATGTGGGATACCCTCATTGTCTACATGGAAGGTTCTGAAGAAGTAAGACAAGATAGGAAGTCCTTGCTTAATCAAGAATATGAGAGCTTTAGGCAAGGAAGAGGAGATAGCATCACTGAATGCTACAAGAAGTTTTATAGAATTGTTAATGAACTCATGTCCTATGGAAGAGAGTTCTCTAACTATGAATTGAATGATAAATTCTTAAGGTCCCTAACCAAAGACTGGGACACCAAGATCTGTGCCATCAGAGAAATGGCAAAGTTGGGAGAAATTCCTCCTCCCACACTGTTTGGCAAGTTGTTATCTTATGAGATGCAATTGTCAGTAAGAAAAGAGGAGGAAAAGTCAACAAGGACTGAACACAGGGAAAGGACTGTTGCCTTTAAGTCAGAAGTACCTAGAAAGAACAGGACTAAGTCATCAACTCCTCCTCCAGAGGTAGTTGAATCAGAATCTGATGAGTCTGTTAGCACTAAATCTACAAGCAGTGAAAGTGATGAAGATTTTGCTGCATTCACCAGACATTTTCAGAAATTCCTTAAGAAGAAACAGTGGAGGTCCAGACCTTCATATTCCAAAGGGAAAGAAGTCCAGTATCAGGAGAAGAAGCCTTCAAAGAAGGATAAGAAAAAGACAAAGACTAGTAAGGCAACTGGGTCTAAGATAGTATGTTACTGCTGCAATAGACAGGGTCATGTTATTGCAGATTGTCCTGAGAGAAGAAAAGAATCCAGTGACAAAAAGAAGACTCACTTCAAAGGAAAGAAGGAGAAGTCCTTTGTTGCAAAGAATGAGAAGACTCTTTCAGACATTTCTTCTTCAGACACTGAGACAGATGCTGAAGCCTATATAGGGCTATTTGCTGAAGAAGAAGAGGAGTTTATGCAGATCATGGAATCAATATATGAACAAGAAGAGTGTCAGTGCCAAGGACTGATGGCATTGACTGAAAGTACCAAAATCCTGGAGCAGCCAGGACCTAGTCAGGTACAAAGTCCAACTCAAAGTTCAGATTTCAGTTCTAGTTCAGAGTCAGATTCATCTTCATCAAGTGATGGAAGTGTTTCTGAATCTGAGGGAGATATTCATCAGCTCTTAGATGAATACCAAGTACTGTTGCAAGCCTATAAGAAAAGCAAGATCCTAGCCAAAAGTCAGGCAAAGGAGATTGCTGATCTCAAGGCAGCTGCAACAGATTTTGAGAAGCAGTATGATCAAAAACTGAATGAAGTAGCCAGGCTGAAACACATTACTGTGATTCAGATGGGTACTATTACATTTAAGAATGATCAAATTAAGAGACTGGAGATCAATCTCCAGAAGGAAAAAGAACTTGCTACCAGGTTTTCAAAACCTAAATCAGTATTACCATTAATTGATGAATTTGTTCATCAAAAAGGAAAGCTGGACTAGGTTTTGTTAGACCTGCAGGGACTGTACAGTCCAAGTTCAAGTCCAAGGGCAAAGCCCCAACATTCAACAAGCCTGCTGTAGTCAAGACAGCAAAGGTTGTATCCTAAGCAAAGGTACAACAAGTTTGAATGCTGGTGCTGTGGCAAGGTTGGCCACTTTGCCTTGGATTGTTGGCACAATGCAAGTGCCAAGGTAGTAGCAAGTTACCTGGTGGAAAGCCAGTAGGTAGCTTGTCAAGTTGCAAACTAACAATCACCAAGGACCCAAGTTTACTTTGGGTTCTAAGGTTCATTAATTTGTTTTGCAGGTGAATCCAAGTGGCCATACCCCTACATGGTACTTGGATAGTGGATGTTCCAGACACATGACTGGAACTAGGGGACTACTGAAGGACTACATTCCAATCAAAAATGGTCCAAAGGTGACCTTTGGTGGTTCTGAAAAAGGAATCATCAAAGGGTTTGGTAACATTTCCTCAAACTTGTTACCATTACTCAAGTGGCTTATGTTAAAGGGTTGAAACACAACCTCATTAGTATAAGTCAATTAAGTGATGTAGGGTATGACATCTCATTTGTTAAAAATGGTTGTCATATCAAGAGGTCAAGTGATCAAGAGATCATTTTGACAGGTTATAGGAAGAGAAATGTCTATTGTTTAGACATTATGGTTGAGAACAATAGTTCTCCAGTTTGTCTTGTAGCTGATGAGACAGTCTCTCAATGTGTCAAATGGCACAAGAGGCTTGCTCATCTTAATTACAAGACTATTGGCAAACTCTTTAGTAAAGAGTTAGTGAGGAATGGTCCTCAAGTTAAGTGTGTCAAAGATGGCATTTGCTCAGCTTGTCAAAAGGGCAAGCAGACTAAATCCACCTTTAGAAGCTTAGACAACAAAGATGCTGTGAGGTGTCTATACCTCTTGCATATGGATCTATTTGGTCCAATGCCAGTTCACAGCTTAGGTAGGAAGGTCTACACCTTTGTAGTTGTTGATGACTACTCAAGGTTTTCCTGGGTGTTCTTCTTAAAGCAGAAATCTGAAACACCTAGTGTCTTCTATAGTTTTGTTAAGCAAATTCAGAATGAATTGAACTGTACAGTGGTCAAAATTAGAAGTGACCATGGTACAGAGTTTCAGTCTGAAAGCATGACAAAGCTGTGTGAAGATTATGGGATATTTCAAGAATTCTCTTCACCTAGAACACCTCAGCAAAATGGCATTGCTGAAAGGAAAAATAGGACCTTGATAGAGGCTGGTAGAACCCTATTAAGTGATTCATCACTGCCAGAATATTTCTGGGCTGAAGCAGTTAACACTGCATGCCATGTGATAAATAGGGCTACCATCACTAAAAGGTTAAACAAGACCCCCTATGAAGTAGTGAAAGGCAGGAAACCAAATCTGTCCTATTTTAGGATCTTTGGTTGTAAATGCTTCATACTTAACAATGGGAAGTCTTACTTAACTAAGTTTGCTGCCAAGTCCCAAGAGGGAGTGTTTGTTGGGTACAGCAATAATAGTAAGGCTTATAGAGTCTACAACTTGACTACACAAGTTGTAGAGGAATCTGTGCATGTAGTTTTTGATGAGTCACAACTAATTAACAATGAGTTGTCTAGTAGTGTGTGCAGCCCCACAGGTCTTACTAAGAAGATGGACAAGCTTACCATAGAAGATGTACCTGCTGCAAGACAGCAAGTTGAAGAAGATGGCTTATGTCCAGGGGGAGAACTACATGTACCAGGAACTGAAGAAGTACAAGGAACTCAGCATGATGAAGATGCTGTAGAAGTTCAACCAGAAGTAAGGATGCCTCCAGCCAACAGGCATCTAAGAGATCATCCAGTAGAGCTAATTATTGGAGATCCAAGACAAGGTGTTCAGACAAGGAGCAGAAATCAGAATGCTGTAGTATATTCAAGTTTTCTGTCTCAAATAGAACCAAAGAAATTTGAAGAAGCTATACAAGATCCACAGTGGACTGAAGCTATGCAAGAAGAACTTAATCAGTTCAAAAGGTGCAAGGTTTGGGAGCTGGTTCCAAAGCCTAAAGACCACAATGTTATAGGAACTAAGTGGATCTACAGAAATAAGTTAGATGAACAAGGGGTCATCATAAAGAATAAAGCAAGACTGGTTGCAAAAGGATATAGGCAAGAATAAGGTATTGATTTTGATCAAACCTTTGCCCCAGTAGCCAGACTGGAGGCCATAAGGATGTTCTTGGCCTATGCAACCTATCAAGGATTCAAGGTATACCAAATGGATGTCAAGTCAGCATTCCTAAATGGTAATTTGAAAGAAGAAGTCTATGTGGAGCAGCCTGCAGGTTTTGTTGATTCAACTTTACCTCATTATGTGTATAGACTTAGGAAAGCATTATATGGGTTAAAACAAGCACCTAGAGCTTGGTATGAAACCCTATCTAGTTTCCTCATTGAGAACAAGTTCTCAAGGGGGAAAATAGATAAGACTTTATTCCTAAGGGAATCTAGAGGCAAAGTAATACTTGTCCAAATATATGTAGATGACATTATATTTGGGTCTACTGAAAGTAGCCTTTGCAAAAAGTTTGCAAAGCTTATGCAAAGTCAATTTGAGATGAGTAGTATGGGAGAACTGAAGTTTTTCTTGGGTCTCCAAGTTAAACAGACTGGAAGTGGTCTATCCATATGTCAGTCTAAGTTCACCCTAGAACTCATAAGGAAGTATGGTATGGATTCATCCAGTACCATGAAGACTCCTATGGGGTCAAGTATGTCTCTAAGCAAGGATGATGCAGGGAAACCTGTAGATGAAACCTTGTATAGAGGGATAGTTGGCTCCCTACTATACTTGACTGCAAGTAGGCCTGACATTATGTATGCTACATGTGTTTGTGCCAGGTATCAAGCCTGCCCTAAAGAGTCTCACTTGACTGCAGTCAAGAGAATCTTGAGATATCTAAAGGGCACACCTTATCTAGGCCTCTGGTACCCTAGGAATGGAGATTTTGATCTAACAGGCTATTCAGATGCAGACTTTGCAGGATGCAAAGAAGATAGAAAGAGCACTACTGGATCCTGTCAATTCCTAGGTGGAAGAATAATTTCATGGAGCAGTAAAAAGCAGACTAGTGTGGCTATTTCCACAGCTGAGTCAGAATATGTAGCTGCAGGAAGTTGCTGTGCTCAACTTCTGTGGATTCAACATCAGTTAGAAGACTATGGATTTCAGGTAAGTAGAACTCCACTTTACTGTGATTCTACTAGTGCTATTTCAATAGCTAACAATCCTGTATCACATAGTAGAACTAAACATATTGAGATTAAATATCACTTTCTTAGAGAGCATGTAGAAAGAAATGATATTGCACTTGAATATGTTAGAACTGATAATCAGATAGCTGATATGTTCACTAAGCCCTTAGAAGAAGCTAAGTTCAATAGGTTCAAAATTGAACTAGGTATGATAAATTTAGACTAAGTTTACAGAACTAAAAATTGGCTAAGTAAAAAGGTGTCGACACATAGACAAGTCTATGTCGACACAGAATAGTAAGTGTCGACACTTCAGGAAAATGGTGTCGACACATCTAGGAAGCTGGTGTCGACACTTCAGAATGTTAGTGTCGACACATGTCGAGTAGGTGTCGACACATTCAATACGGTGTCGACACTTAAGTTTTACTCAGAATTTTCTAAGTAAAGTCTTGACTACATGTCGAGTAGTGTGGTGTCGACACTTAACCAAGTGTCGACACATAAAATCTGTTGACTAAACTTGTGTCGACACATGTGTGTCGAGACATTATAAGTCAGTGTCGACACTTATTGACAGTGTCGACACATCTTTAGAAATTCATCCCGCCTGTTCGTCTTCAAACAAGAAAGGTATAAATAGGGTTCTGTTTGTGTTTGTCGACACGCTTTCAGATTTTCGAGACCAAACTACTGTGTCGACATTTCTCTTCTCTAAAGACTAATTCTCAAAACCCTAATGGCTCCCAAGCTGGAAGAAAACGTTAACGAAGGCTATGAACTGGTGCGTGGCGCATTCGACGACGGCGAACAAGAAATCAAATCGGTGATAACCCTAGTCACCGATTCAGGATTGGAGTTCTTGGTTTCAGAACCAACCAAAATTTGGAAGAAGGAAGTTATTGAATTCCTTACTGGAGCGTCTGTAGATGACTCAGGCTACAGAATTAAGTCAAGGGTGCATGGCACCAAGGTCAAGATTTCACCCAAGTCCTTGAGAAAGGTACTTCAGCTACCTAAAGTTCAAGAAGAAGAGGAAGTGACCACATCTAAGACCAGAGAAGCACTTACCTGGTGTGGTCTTGATCCTAAGATGAAAATAGGATCAGTTTTCAACAGGAAGGGAATGAATAATCAAGGCAAATTCCTGTCTGAAGTTGTAGGCAAAGTTATACTAAGCAAACCAGGAGGACATGACAGGGTGTCAGCCTCTATGTTCAGTATTATGACCAGAATCATCTTCAACCTCAAAACAGACTGGTCTATGATTGTATTTGAGAAAGTGAAGGAAAGTCTGAAGAAGCCCAATCTGGGCAGGATACTAAGTCTCTACCTGGCTGGATCAATTCCAGAGGTAATGAGCACTGCTGCTGGAACTAAAATCAATCACATGAGGAGAATGGATTCAAGGATATTCTCTAGATGGGAAAGAGTGCTGTCCAAAGAAGTTCCAACCCCAGAAAAGCAAGTTTCAAAGAAAGACTCTCCTCCCAGGAAGAAGAGGAAGACTGCTGCTGTGACTCAGGAGTCCTCCAGCAGCTCAGGCAGTGAAGAACACATTGTTTTCACTCCTGATAGTCCAATAGATGTGGCTGCAGAGAAGTCACCTGCTCCACAAGAGCCAGCTGAGATCCAGGGGGAGTTGCCTCCAGCTAGCCCCAAGGATCCAAGCCAGGGGGAGCCACCAGCTGTAGAACATCCCTCTACACTGGAGAGTGAGCAAGCTACTCTCATTATCCAAGAGGTACTTTCTGACCTCAATACTTTAGATTTTTCTATAATAGATTCTGATTTGTCTGATATTTATCAGCAAACTCAGCAAGCAAACCAAGCACCAGATGTTGTTCTCCAAGACACATCTGCTGTAGTTAATGTACCCAGTACATCTCCTGCTCAGTCACCCCCAGAATATACAATGGAAGATCTATTTCTGAATTTAGATCAAGAGGACTTTGACATGGACAAGACTGCTACTGAAGAGAAGGATGCTACTGTTGAGGGGGAGAATCTTGAAGTTCAGGAAGAGCCTATAAGGCTAGATACTGAGAAGGCACTAGATGTGCAAGCTGACAGACCCTCAAGCCCTAAGGATAGGGTAAATATAGCAAGTACTTCAGAGTCTGAGGATGATGAAGCTGAGCAAGATAAGAAGAAGAAGTTCTTTGTCTTCAAAAGAAGGAGTCAGAGCTATAAGAAAGCTCTACAAACTGTTGCTCAACACTCACTAGTCCAACAAGCTCCATCAACAGATTACAGTAGCCTAATGGTAGCAATGCAAGTTAAGCTGGATGAGCAAAGGAGGGCTATAGAGACATATATTGATGAAGGCCACAAGTCTTTACAGTTTGATTTAGCTCAAGATATCAAGTCAATCAGGTTTGAGATGAACCTGAATAAGAAGGAAATGAATGACTGCTTCCACAAGGGTGGTAATGCAGTGGTCTATTTGGCAACTCACCAGGAGAAAATCAAGTCTCAAGTAGATGATATAGCACTGAAGCAAGGCTATGTGCTGGAGAATCAACTAAGAATGAATGACAATTTAACTGCCTCCCACAATGCTATAGTGACTGAATTAAAGAATAAGTCTGCTGAACCATCTACTTCTACTGATGCTGCCAAGGCTGAATTTGATAAAGCTTTTCAAGAAGAACTTGCTGCTGTCAAGACTGCAATCAAGGATTCCCAGAAGGTCATTTCTGAACAGCTTACCAAGCTTAGACCTTATTTTAAGGAAGGAATCAGGTACTTGGACAGTCAGATAAGATTCCAAAAGGATGATGTAAGAGACCATGTTGAACAAGAAGTCATAAAGGGGGAGAGGGTGTTAGTCAAGGCCAGCTCTGATCATGCCAAATGGATTTCTAATTCCATCAGAGCTACACTGGGCTATCCTCCCCTGTGTGATGATGACAATGTAGCTGAATCTGGTATTCAAAGTGCATATCTTGGAGGAGAGCAACAGGAAGTAGCTCAGGTGATCTATCCACCTCCAGATTTTGATATGGTTCATGCTGAAGTAAGCACAATGTATAGCCCAACTGCTGGCAAGCCAAATGTTATTCTGGAAAAGGTTGTTCAACCTATTACAGCTGCTATGCAAGAGGCTATGGACAAAGAGGAAGAGACAAGGCTGTCAAAGAAGAAGTTCAGGGAACTTGCTGAGCAAAAACCAGATTTTGAACAGTGGAGCCCTACTTCTAGGAACATCATTCTCACAGCCTGGAAAGCAGCCAAGGACAATGCACATGAGAGGAACAAGTGGTTCTCAGAGGCAGAATGGAGGAAGCATGAGAGTAGGCAGGAAGCCATTGTCCAGTATAGAAGGAAGGCTAAGTTAGGAAAGCTACCTCCTACAGCTGTGGAGCCTAGCAAGTACTTTCCTAAGCCCTATCATTACTTTGAGAGGCAAAAAATCAAGGCTGAAGAACAGAAAAAGAAGGACTCCAAAGGGAAGAAGGTTGCTGATACTGAGCCTGCTGCTGCTGCTGCTGTAAAAGCCAAAGTGCAAGCTGGAAAAGGCATAGTCATAAAAGAACCAGAGCAGAATTAGACTAAGCTTAGACTGAAGAATGTTATACTCTGTTACATCTAAACATTATTGTAAATCTTTGAAAATATATTGCAAACAATGTATGAACAATTTTTGATAAATATATATTTCATGATTGTTTAGTAGAATGTGTCTAATTCTTGTTTGTTCTGTAATGCTGTATGAGTATACATGTGTGCTTTATTACATGTTTAAGTTTAACTCTGTTGACATATACCTGTTTTACATCATTTTATAATTTTTAATTATGAGTGGTGTATATCATTGACTAAGGGTTATGACTTCTCCAAATAGGGGGAGATTGTTGGGTACATTGGTCAAATGTACCTGATTTGAAGAAGCCTCACCTAACTCAATGATATACATCATAGTGTATTTGATGTTTGTTTGAGTTACTTGTGCAGGTTAGGTATACACTGGACTGAAGCTAAAAGTTTCTAAGTCCATGTGTCGACACCCAGAGGGAAAGTGTCGACACTTGAGAAAGCTTGTGTCGACACCCAGACAAGCAGTGTCGACACTTGGAGTCATTGTGTCGACACCTGGGAAGAAGAGTCGACACCAGTCAGAAAGTGTCGACACTTGGAGCTGTGTCGACACTCAGTGAAGAAGTATGCAGAAAAGCTGTGTCGACACTTAGCAGAAGTGTCGACACCTAGAAGAGCTGTGTCTACACCAGAAAGTGTCGACACTTGGAGCTGTGTCGACACTCAGCAAAAGTCTGCAGAGTCTAAGTAAAAGTGTCGACACTCAACACAATGTGTCGACACTATGCTGAAGAGTCAGTATTTGAAGAAAGTGTCGACACTCAACACAATGTGTCGACACTATGCTGAAGAGTCAGTATTTGAAGAAAGTGTCGACACTCAGCACAATGTGTCGACACACAACCAGAAGAGTCAACACTTGAAGAAAGTGTCGACACCCAGCACAATGTGTCGACACTTAATTGAAGACTCTACACTTGAAGAAAGTGTCGACACAAGGAGCTGTGTCGACACTTAGCAAAGAACAGAAAAGTTACAAAATATTCTAAGTACAAGTGTCGACACTAAAGGAATGTGTCGACACTCAGCTGAAGAAACAAAAGTGAAGACTTGTGTCGACACCAAGAAGCAGTGTCGACACTTGACAGTTTCAACACGTGAAGATGTGTCGACACAAAGGAGATGTGTCGACACTTAGAAGAATACAGTTAAAGAATGAAGTACAAGTATTTGTGTCGACACTCAATTTCAGTGTCGACACATGCAGAAGAATCTGTGTCGAGACATACAAGGAATTGTGTCGACACCTTGTAGACTTGTGTCGACACTTACACAACATGTGTCGACACTTGGCCTATAAGTGTCGACACTTAAGAACAGAAAGTCTCGACACTATCTGACAGTTAGAGAATTTCAAGAAGTGACTGGTTGACATGACAGCTGCCGATCCAGCCGGTCTACAGCAACTGTCAGAGAAATCAGAAGTTTGTTATGAACCGGACCAGCCGGTTACCATGAAGGAAGCCTATAAATAGGCATCCTTAGTTTACAGAAACAGTTGTTGTTGTGATTGAGAAACAAGAGTTACAGCTTGAGAGAATACTTAAAGTAGTTGATCAGATTAAATCAAGAAGTGATACACAGAGGATCAACACAAGAAGATCTGTCAGTCCAACTGCAGATCTAAGAAGTTGGAGAGAGAGAGCTCCAATCAAGTATTCAGTCTTTGGAACTAAGGCTGAGAAGAAGGATTCAGAAACAACTGGATCTCAAGAAGCAGAGGTCAAGTAACAACTGCAGAAGATTCAGACTAATTCAGTTCTAACTCAAGAAGCTTTGAAGGAAGCTAAGTCAGTTTGAATCTAACTGAGTTCTTCCAAGAACTCTTCAAGAAACTCTCAATTCCTCTCTTATTTTCTGAGTTGTAGAGTTAGCTATTGTATTTCTATTTGTAGGATCCATTGGATCTGAGAGAATTGTAAGCCTATATTATAAAGGCTGAGGGTAGGGCTTGATTGCCTGAGTGTAGGAGTTGAAGAACTCTGAGTGTAGGCCTTAATTGGCTGAGTGTAGGCCTGGGTGGCTGAGTGTAGGCCTTTTGGCTGAGTGTAAGGCTTTGGGCCTGAGGTAGGAACCTAGTTGGGTTCTGAGTTAGTGGAGAAGTTTGGCCGAATCTAGTACACTGCTAGATAGGCGAAGGGGGAAAGTGGATGTACCCAAAGATTGGGGAACCACTATAAATTAGTGTGTCTTCTGTGCTGTGCTGTGCTGTGGAATTACTGTTTATATGCTGTAATTGCTGTTAGCTGTAGAATTCTCTGAAATAGCTGTTGTGCTGCCAAACAAAAGTCAAAAAGGATTAGGTCACCTATTCACCCCCCCCCTCTAGGTGTTTAGGTACCATATCTTTCAGGTATTTTAATTAGAAACAAACTATCATGGTTGCATGTGCATAACAGTGGTGGGTCCTCGGTATTGGACGATCGAACACACCGTCGTCGGTACATTGACTCGGGGAGACTAGCTGGTTTGCTAGGAATAGTACGGGAACGTACGAGAGGGGCTAGATTGTGTAGTGTGTTTACCAATGTAGGAGTGGAGAGGCCCAACCCACTGTCTCCGTTTTGCCACGACGGAGGCTCCTGAGAGTTTAGCTAACTCCAAAAAGGGGAACTAAAGGTCTGTGCGCATAGAGTCGTGTGTGTGAGTTGCACTCGCATGTACATACCATAGCATACTTGCACGTCATAGCATAGTCATTTCATTTAACCCCTGACACCTATCGTATAAAATGGTATGGGACGTTTTATACGATAGGCCCTGCAAAACGACCCCTTGGTCTATAGGGGTAATTCCTATAAATCAATGGTTATATTTCTTGTTGCTCTTACTTTCACTTCTTACTGCTTTTTTTTCTGCTACTCCTTTCTGTTTACTTTTGATGCATACTTGTTCACTCATGTTTAATTTTTGTGATACCCCTGCCATACTTTATTATTTTAATCCTTAGGGTAGATGTCACCTGCTTGATTACGCCTTGCTTTTGGTCCTCCTTTTCACCCTTTTCCGCCCGGTGCCTAGGAGCCACGGGTAGAGGGGTGGGGGATTGTTGACTGAGTCTACTTTGACTGACGGTCGTTTGACCACCATATTTTAGGTGCTCCGGATGGGAGACAGGGAACAGCCGCAGGAGACGCAACACCAGCAGGGTACGGTCCAGATGGAGATGGGCCAGTGTAGCTCGGGTGGACAGGCATCCGGATCCGTGAGTGGAGCCGAGTATTAGTAGTTTTACTTTTATGAGTGGATTGTAGTGAGGTCATCATGTACCGGGCTTAAGCCCGTATTTACTTTCTGGTGTTGGTACCTAGACTTTCTTCTGGTGTTGACTTGATTTATTGCATGATTTCCTCCTTTATACTATTGTGGACTTGGATGCTTATACTTTCATTCATTATACATTCTGTCGATGGTGATTGAGATGGCCGACAGGATCGGCGTTTTGTGGTACCGACCATCCCGGTGGATGATGTCACCGCAAAAACGGCGGTTCTGGGCCTAAGACCCCGGTGGATGTTGCAAAAAAAAATGGGGTCTTACAAGTGGTATCAGAGCGAACCTCGATCCGACAGAATGTAGTCCACAAAACATGGGACACCCCGCGCGGGCTTAGTTTGAGGACAAACTAGCAGCGGAAGCAATGGTGACCATGAGAGGAATCACGTGCAATACTCACCAATAACAAAGAGTTTTAGGTTAACTTACTAAACTTAAGACCATCTTTTGTAGGGTGCGACGAATCCTCCCCTGCCGCAGGGGACACCTCCGGCCCCGAATGTGATTCCACCCCCGCCGGCTCCGACCCCGTTACAGCAGACGGAGCTGGGACAGACTTTGACGGCCATCTTGGAGTTCTTTAGGGCACAACAGGATCCGGCTCCTCAGACGAACCCCGGAGCAAACTGGTTGAGTGCATTCCGAGGCCTTGCCCCACCATCATACTTAGGGACGGAGACGGCAGTGCGCACAGAGGAGTGGCTAGATATTATGTACGAGATGTTGGTGGGAATACAGTGCCCGGTGGACCTGGCAGTATCTTTGGTGGTTTCTTGTCTGGAGTCGCATGCAAAGAGGTGGTGGAAGTCGGTGATGGACACCACATATGCGGGAGTGGAGATCGCAGACATTACTTGGGAGGAGTTTAGGGCAGCACTACTGGAGCATTTTGTGCCGCAGTCCGCAAGGGACGAATTGGAGGATAGATTCTTGCAGCTGAAGCAAGGGAACAAGACAGTGCTGGAATATCACCGGGAGTTTACTCATTTGGCCAGGTTTGCGGATTCTTACAAGCTGGATGACGTGGGTTACGCCAAGAGATTCTACAAGGGCCTCCGTGATGACCTGAGGCAGGCCCTCTTGTTCGTGTCCGATGGTACCATGGCCAGGATCTTGGAGATGGCCAAGAAGCTGGAGGCGGACCAACTTGTAGTCCGGGGCAGGAAGAGACATGGGGATGATGCAGTGCTAGGAGGGAGAAGGGACCCGCAGAGAGGTCGGGTCATGGGAGAGAGAAGGAACGGGGATCAAGCCCGTCAGGAGGAAGGGCAAGAGCTAAAGGAGCAGGAAGTGCTGACTCCGCAGCCGCTACAGATGAGGGAGGTGCCCAGGATAAGGCAGGGACCACCCCCACCACAGCTGTGCTATCACTGCCATCAGCCAGGGCACATTCGGACTAATTGCCCTATGAGGAATGGGGCCACACCTCCAGCACGGGGTGGCCCACCGGCTCACCAGATGGGAGATCGTGGACGTGGACGCGGACGCGGATTTCAGGGCGGCGACCGCAGGCAGAATGGGGAGCAGATTTACGCTTTGGACCTAGCACAGCCCCGCAACCCGGACAGGTTATTGCAGGTATGAGAGTAATTTTAGTTTTAAATTTATTCCCTGCTCATATTAAGTATTGATAGAACTACTACACAACCTAGGTTAGAAAACCTTACACCAAAGTTTTTTTTTAAACTGATTTAGGAATGGTGATGGTGTGCGGCAAGCCTTCCCATACCCTGTTCGATACGGGGGCATCGCACAACTTTGTGTCGGAGGATTTCGTCAAGGATCTGGACCAGATTCGATATTATACGGGATTCTCCAGGAGGGTGCGTCTCCCCAATGGGATGGAGATCCAGTCCACAGAGAAGTGCCTCCTGGAGGTTACCATAGACGGGTTGACACTCGAGGCCCCGGCGACGATCCTGAGAATGCCGGACTTCGACCTTGTCTTGGGCATGACATGGCTTGTCTGGAACCATGCCCAGATTGACTGCCCGGCGAGGAGGGTCGTGCTGAGCCACGACGATACTTATGCGACATTCGAAGGTACTACTCCGGTTTCCCGCCGCCTGCTTTCATCTATTCAGGCCGTTAAGGCTCACATGCAAGGAGACGAGGTATATCAGGTATTATTCGAGATGACTGAGGAGAAGGACCTGATTGCTAGCATTCCGGTGGTTCGTGACTACGCCGATATTTTTTCGGATAAGCTGCCAGGACTGCCTCCGCATAGGGAGAAGGACTTTCATATTCAGTTGGTACCAGGAGCTAAGCCGGTATCCAAGGCCCCTTATCGGATGGCCCCGAAGGAGTTGGCGGAGTTTCGGACACAGTTGCAGGAGCTGGTGGAAGCAGGATTTGTTAGGCCGAGCTCCTCATCATGGGGAGCTCCGGTCCTATTCGTGAAGAAGAAGGATGGCACTCTTCGCCTGTGCATCGACTATCGAGCACTAAACAGGCTGACCGTCCGAAATACCTATCCGCTCCCCAGGATAGACGAGTTGTTCGATCAGCTGGAGGGAGCCCATTTTTTCTCGAAGCTGGACTTGAGGTCAGGCTACTACCAGCTGCGGATCCAGGAGGAGGATATTCCGAAGACGGCCTTTAGTAGCAGATATGGATTGTATGAGTTCATCGTGATGCCCTTCGGGCTCACGAATGCTCCGTCGGCGTTTATGAGCCTCATGAATCGGGTTTTTGAGGCTTATTTGGATGTGTTCGTCATAGTATTCATAGACGACATCCTTATCTATTCTAAGACGGAGGAGGAGCACACACGACATCTGGCACTGACCTTGGAGAGACTGCGGGAGCATCGCCTTTATGCGAAGTTCAGCAAGTGTCAGTTCTGGTTGAAGGAGGTGGCTTTCTTAGGCCACATTATCAGCGGAGCCGGGCTGGCGGTGGACCCGGCAAAGATTCAGGCAGTCAGGGATTGGCCGCCGCTGAAGACGGCCACGGACGTGCGGAGTTTCCTGGGGCTTGCCGGTTATTACCGGAAATTCGTGGAGGGGTTTTCTCGGATCTCCCTTCCACTCACATCCTTGACGAAGAAGGATGTGCCCTTTGTGTGGACGCCACAGTGTGAGGCAGCCTTCCAGGAGCTGAAGGACCGACTCATCTCAGCCCCTATTCTGGCCCTTCCATCTGGGAAGGAAGGATTCCAGGTGTATACCGACGCATCAAATCAGGGGATGAGAGCGGTGCTGATGCAAAACGGACACGTCATAGCTTATGCCTCCCGCCAGCTGAAGACCCATGAGAAGAACTATCCAGTGCATGACCTGGAGATGGGAGCAGTTGTATTCGCACTGAAGATATGGCGACACTACCTTTATGGAGTCCACTGTGATATATACTCCGATCATAAGAACCTTAAGTACGTGGACACGCAGAAGGAACTGAACATCAGACAGAGGCGGTGGGTGGATTTTCTATCTGACTATCAGTATGAGATGCACTACCACCCGGGGAAGGCGAACGTGGTAGCGGATGCACTGAGTAGGAGAGCCGCCACAGCAGGAGCAGAGCCTCAGTTGATGTCTATGGAGCTGCTGCAGAGACTAGAGGACATGCACATTACTCTGGTGTCGTCTGACGATCCTGAGCTCTATGAGGAGTACTTGGCCGCAATGGGCGTTACCGATGACATCAGAGACCGAGTCAGAGAAGGACAGAGGCAGGATGCCAAGTTAGAGCCCATCTTCCAAGCCCTGGAGGCAGGCACTGCAGGAGATTACACACTAAGGGACGACCTGGTGTGCTTCAAAGGACGGGTGTATATACCGGAGGGAGGCCAGATCCGGGAGGATATTATGACGGAGGCGCACTGCAGCCGGTATTCTGTGCACCCGGGGATCATAAAGATGACAGCTGGTTTGAAGAAGACTATGTTCTGGCCGGGCATGAAGAAGGATGTCTCTTACTTCGTGACCCATTGTGAGGCATGTCAGCTAGTGAAGGCGGAGTGCAGGAACCCCGCAGGATTATTGCAGCCACTCCCGGTGCCGGAGTGGAAGTTTGATGACATAGCCATGGACTTCATACATGGGCTTCCCCGGTCTCGGACAGGGAATGACTCGATCTGGGTAATCGTTGATCGGTTGACGAAGGTGGCTCGATTTATACCGATCAGGAAGGACGATTCAGTAGGAGTACTGGTGCGGAAGTTTGTGGAGCAGTTCATTCGTTATCATGGCGTGCCCAGGACGATAGTGTCAGATCGTGATGGGCGGTTTACATCCACGGAGTGGCGATCAGTTCAGGCATACTTGGGCACCCGATTGACTTTTAGCACAGCCTTCCACCCTCAGACGGACGGACAGACAGAGCGCACAAATCGGACATTGGAAGACCTACTACGTTTGTGCATTCTAGACCGAGGAGAGCCATGGGAGAAGATGCTGCCACTGGTAGAGTTCTCATACAACAACAGTCATCAGGCCAGTATAGGTATGACCCCCTACGAGACCCTATATGGACGGAGGTGCAGGACTCCCCTGTCATGGTTACAAGATGAGGATCCGAAGGTCCTGGGCTCGGAATTTGTGGAGGACACCGAGGCCCAGGTGAGACTGATTCGAGATCGGATGTTAGAGGCGCAGAGCAGACAGGCCAAATACTATGACGCACGACATCGTCAGGTGGAGTTTCAGGTAGGAGACAGAGTGTTTTTGAAGATACTACCGATGCACGGAGTCTCTCGAGTTCGTGGACGGAGGAAGAAGCTCGGCCCGAGGTACATGGGGCCCTACAGGATCCTAGAGCGGATCGGTCCCTTGGCATATAGGCTGGAGCTGCCACCAGAGCTGGAGGGCTTGCACGACGTCTTCCACGTCTCCTCCCTCAGGAGGGCCCTATTACGACCAGAGCAGCAGATAGACGCCACGGATGGGCCGGTAGCATCTGACCGGTCAGTACACATGGAGCCGGTCCGGATTGACGATACGGGTATGCGGGCCTTGCGCCGCAAGAAGGTCCCACTGGTCAAGGTTCTGTGGAGAAATCACGGCCATGAGGAGCACACTTGGGAGCCTCAGGACTTAATGCGCCAAAGATACCCGGAGCTCTTCACCTCAGGTAAACTCTAATCTAATTTTGGGATGTTACAATTTATTACCTTGGTAGAAACCCCGCAGGCCTAACCTGAATTTCGGGGACGAAATTTTTATTTTTATGTGTTGGGATTTGTAACATCCCCCAAACAGCCAGACCCCCCGAGAGTAATTTTGTCATGACTAAGTCATGACAAAATCCAGGGAGCTTGCAAACCCTTGTAGACCTAGGCAAAAAGGTGATAAAACACCTTGGTCTGCAAATAGTAAACCTTAAATACCCAACTTAGGGCTTGACTTTAGGGCTCCAACTCGACTCCTTAACCCCACCCCAACACCCCTAGGCCATCAAGGAGTCCAGAAGACCAATTGGGGCCAGCCAAACAGGCCAAGTTGACCCAAGGTCAACCCTAACCCTAATTAGGGCAAAATGGTCAATTCCCCATCAAATGGCCCAACTGACCATCACATGTGGAAGTAGCTTCACTTTTAGGTCTAACACATCATAAAAGACTAACTAGACCAAAAAGCACCATCCTAGGGTCACCACATGACAAAATGACCAAAATACCCCTACTAGGTCAAAACGGTGATTTTCCATTAAACACCCCTATTGACCACCACAACTTCAAGTTGACCACACTCATGGGGTCATAACCTCATAAGGGACCCAATGGCACAAAAATTTCATGGTTCGGTCAACCCTAGGGCCCAGTTTGACCAAAAGTGAAACTAGGGCTAACTAGGTCATATTACTTGGACCTAGCCCAATCCCTTTGGGCTAGGCCCAATTTGAGTGGTCAACCAGCCTAGTAGGCTGATATTAAACATGGGAGGGAGTGAAAATTCATTCATGGTGATTAGGAGAGAGAAATGGGGGTTTTCCCCAATTTTGAGGAGAGAGAAAGTGGCCATTCATGGCCATTAAGGTGACACACCCCTTGGCATCCCTCCATTACACTCTCATTCATCTTATCTGATGAATTTGAGAAGATTCCAGCCGTTTCTAGGTGCAATTAGGGCAGGGGGGATGTATAGGGTCGGCCATGGGAGGGGAGGTGAAGAGGCCATTAATGGCATATGTGATTAAAACCACTACCACCCACAATTAACCCCCCTATCACCTTCACAAGCCTCTGAGTAGTGAAACCCCCCCCCCCATTTCCCGAGAGTTTGGAGGTCTCCTTGCAAGAAATCGGATGGCACCCAAAGCTTCGAGGAGGAGCAATGGCGGCCGGCGAATGGAGCAAAGGAACGCCCCAAATGAGGTCCGATCCTCTTCCCCTCTCCTAGTGCTAGATCTAGATCGATTTAGGTAGAGAAATCGGGCTCAATTGAGCCAAATTGAGAGCTTGAATTTTCTGATTTTTCATGGAAAATGGTGGTGTTGAGTTCATCGGAAACCGCCGCCTCCGGCGGCATGGTCGCCGCCAAACGCTAGCCACCACCTCAACTGTGGTGGTGGTGGTGGTGGCCGGCCAGGGAGGTGGTCGGGGTGGCCGGAAAGTGGGATGGAATGAGCTCCAGGTCGGGATAATCCTGTCCCTTGGCTGGAGCTTGAAGATGAGCAGCAGCCCTTGGATGCTGCTTCAAGATTCGTGCAAAGCTTATTCTATTTATTGTTTTTTTTCTGTGATTATAATTGCAGTGTATAGAATTAATTTTTAAAAATACTTATGCCCCACTACAAAAAGAGTGGTCAACATATAAAATGTAGCCCTTGATGTCTATTTTAAACTAAAATTGATTTCACTCAATTTGGAGTCCTGGTTAGACCACAACACTCATTTTGGTGAGGTCTACCCAAAGGGCTGTCCAGAGCTTAATTTAAGTGCCCACTCCAAACCAGACATCCAAATAATCTGAAATTTAGGGAATGAGCTATTTTTAACTATATCTAGGACATATCCAAAAATCAGAATTTTTGGGAAATATTTTTCTATAGTTTTTAGAAAAATTTAATAAACCAAGTATAAATTAATTAGGTGTCATAAACACCTCAAAATCCCCCCAAATTTTGGTGGGTGGTCTTACAAAGCATGTTAGGGCTCTGATAAAAATTTCATCTCCTTTGAAGATGTTTTGATTGGGTTTTATCCAACCCCAGGTTGACCCTTCTAGGGTTAATTAGGTCAAAGCACCCCTTGGGGTTTTGAGTGGTCAAATCACCTCAACAGAGGCTGATATTTTGTCCACTGACTCATTATGGTATGACACACCCTCCAATGTAATTTTGGGGTGGTTAAGAGTAGGGTAGCCCTAGAACCCTAGGGTAGGTCCCTTAATGGGGATTTTTAGGGTTTGAAGGTCATGGGGTCAAATGACCTTGGAATAACTTAAAATTTGGTGGAGAGGACCATAAGGTTAGTATAGTACTCTGGTTAAAATTTTAGGGAATTTGGAAGCCTTAAACCCCCTCAAAACCCTAACCCTAGTTTAGGGCACCAAACCTAATTTGGAGTATTAGGCTACCAAATCACTTTAAAATCACTTGAAATTGGGCAGGGGCAGTTCTCTGGTAGAAATATTCCTAAATTAATTTTGGTGGAATCTTTGGGCCATTAAAATCAGTACTTCCTTTTCAACCATAGATGTGCCCTTAAAATTTACTCTGTTGATAGTGAAGTTTTTGTTTATTGGATAATTGTGAAACCTTGGAATAGGACACTATATATAATGATAGAGCCCTCTGTATTTTTGTTTAAATTTTTAGATGACTGTTTCAAGTACTTGCTTAATTAAATTATGATTTGTGGTTTATGATCAAAAATAGAAACAAAGCCACAATATTATCAAAAAAATTATGAAATTAGGTCAGAGAGTGCTTTTGACCATTATTATTGTCCTGTAATTTTTCCATGATTTTTAGATGGATAAAACCAGTACTTCACAAGTCTGTAAATTTGGAAGTTTACATTTAATTAGATTTAGAGCCCTTCATGTGTGATAAAAATTGTAAAACTTGGTTACTGTGGATTTTAGATATTAATAAGACTTGTGGAATTTTATTATAATTATTAGATGAGTTTTTACAGTACTTGCTTCATTAACCAAAGATTATGGAATTAATGGTTATAAATTAAATTAGGGGCTACTATTCACTATAAAAATTATGAGACTACTTCTAGGGTGTTTTTAGGCTATGATAGTCCTACTGGAGTTTTATTATAATTTTTAGAATAATATTGCTGGCCTTTTCATCTGTAGATGATATTATTGACCTTAAGTTCTAAATTACGAAAGGTAGGTCTAATCACCTATGAAAATTCTCAAACCTTGGATTTACTGTTTAAATGTCACTTAGTATTTATCATAATTTTGTTGTGATTTGTTCCTGACTTTAGAGAGCACTTCATGTTTCAAGTAGGGCATTTGGAGTCTAGGATTAATTAAATTAAGTGCCCACTTAATTAGGAAAATTATGAGACTCTGGATTTAGTCTTAATAGGTCATGATAGACTCCCAGTAATTATTATGGATCTACAGGAAGAGTAATTAGGGTACCCCCTAATGAGAGCACCATGTAACTTAGCATAGTTTGCATATAGTGGATATGTCAGAGATAAGTTAACTCGGAGAGCTCAAACACACTTAGGGTATTCACACTGAAATAAAAGAGAGGTTTGATCAAGGGTAGAAATTAATAACATTAAGTGCCTTGACAAGAGAACTTTGGGCTTCATCCCATTGTAGTTCCTAGTACCGCTGCGAGCCCCTCAACGGGTAGACTTCGGGAAGTCCAGGGTTAACCTTAAACCTTAGGAATAATATGGGCAAGAGTAACCCTAATAATAGTTTCACCTTACGCTCACACTTGTACACGTAGGTAGATAAATTAGTAGTGAAAGGATAGCGTAGGCCCGTGGCCTAAGGGCTTACTGGTAGAGTTAAATGGGCTCGGTATTTTAATTAGAAACAAACTATCATGGTTGCGTGTGCATAACAGTGGTGGGTCCTCGGTATTGGACGATCGAACACACCGTCGTCGGTACGTTGACTCGGGGAGACTAGCTGGTTTGCTAGGAATAGTACGGGAACGTACGAGAGGGGCTAGATTGTGTAGTGTGTTTACCAATCTAGGAGTGGAGAGGCCCAACCCACTGTCTCCGTTTTGCCACGACGGAGGCTCCTGAGAGTTTAGCTAACTCCAAAAAGGGGAACTAAAGGTCTGTGCGCATAGAGTCGTGTGTGTGAGTTGCACTCGCATGTACATACCATAGCATACTTGCACGTCATAGCATAGTCATTTCATTTAACCCCTGACACCTATCGTATAAAATGGTATGGGACGTTTTATACGATAGGCCCTGCAAAACGACCCCTTGGTTTATATGGGTAATTCCTATAAATCAATGGTTATATTTCTTGTTGCTCTTACTTTCACTTCTTACTGCTTTTTTTTTCTGCTACTCCTTTCTGTTTACTTTTGATGCATACTTGTTCACTCATGTTTAATTTTTGTGATACCCCTGCCATACTTTATTATTTTAATCCTTAGGGTAGATGTCACCTGCTTGATTACGCCTTGCTTTTGGTCCTCCTTTTCACCCTTTTCCGCCCGGTGCCTAGGAGCCACGGGTAGAGGGGTGGGGGATTGTTGACTGAGTCTAGTTTGACTGACGGTCGTTTGACCACCATATTTTAGGTGCTCCGGATGGGAGACAGGGAACAGCCGCAGGAGACGCAACACCAGCAGGGTACGGTCCAGATGGAGATGGGCCAGTGTAGCTCGGGTGGACAGGCATCCGGATCCGTGAGTGGAGCCGAGTATTAGTAGTTTTACTTTTATGAGTGGATTGTAGTGAGGTCATCATGTACCGGGTTTAAGCCCGTATTTACTTTCTGGTGTTGGTACCTAGACTTTCTTCTGGTGTTGACTTGATTTATTGCATGATTTCCTCCTTTATACTATTGTGGACTTGGATGCTTACACTTTCATTCATTATACATTCTGTCGATGGTGATTGAGATGGCCGGCAGGATCGGCGTTTTGTGGTACCGACCATCCCGGTGGATGATGTCACCGCAAAAACGGCGGTTCTGGGCCTAAGACCCCGGTGGATGTTGCAAAAAAAAATGGGGTCTTACAATAGTGACACACATGAGATGGGTAAATGATCACATGCATACTAAGCGTTTACTCCTAATTGTCAATTTATTATAGTGAAAATATAAGTTATTTATATATAATGGATTTAAAAGTATAGAATTAGATAATAAGTAAAATTTGGCCACTTAGCAAGAATATGACTTTTATTCTAATTCATTCAGTTGGATTGATTTATCATTAAATTTAATATGTGAAATTCGTATAACAAAAATGTGTAAAGTGACCGTGACGTTTTGGCTAAAACAGAATTTCAAAACAAAAAAACAAAAGAAAATGAGATGACTATTAAACATATCGTAAAGTAGAATATTGTGAATTTCATTTTAAATTTTAATTTACTCAAAATGTGAATACTATTGAACAAAAGATTTAGGTATCCAAATGGAACCAAGTGTGACGGTTCATTTGGGTACCCAAATATAGCGTGATAATCTATGAGGAGATAATGATGAATGACCCCTTTCGAGTGATATAAGCGAGTCATTTTTAAAGAAGGGCCTCCATTTATACTTTGGTTAAATATTCGTTTTATATTTCAAATTTCCATAATGATTCTCAAACTTATTATTTATAGGAAATTTGTGAACATTTAAACTTATATTGGGGGGGGGGGGGACAAAATAGTGATTAAGATTTATCATGTTTTAAAAATTAAATAATCTACTAGGTGTATGTCTTATGAAATTTGAAACACTAGTATACAGCTTATATATCTTTGAAGATAAACTAGGCAAATGATTTTTTATTATTTAAAATTTTTTGCACAAATAATTTTAATGATTCTAATATATGAGTTAAGACACTATTATCATTAATCAAATTTTCACTATGTTCTTTTGAAATATGTAGCTCTTTTTCAAAATCCTTGAAATTTTATTTTATATTATTGCAATCAATACAAGATGTAGAAATTTTATCTAAAGGGCATGTGGGAGGACAAGACATATCATAATTGGATTCTACATTAAGTTGTGCTTTCAAAATTTCATTTTCTAATCGTTGATTTGAATTAATATTTTTTTAATTTCTTAATTCTACATCTAGCATTTTCTAGCACACGAAATGTAGAGATAGAATTACAAGAAAAAACGGAATTCGATTTTCTTACAGTGCTCTTGGATGTGGTAAGATTGGAGCATGAAGTTTCTTTGACTTCTTCATGTGATCACTCATCCATAGTTGAGATTTCAACTTCCTTTTCCCTTGATGTGGTTGCCATTTCTTCCTCCAAGAGTAGGTCTTCATTTGATTCTTCACATGGATTCATGAGAAATTGCTCAGATTCATTATCTATAGAAGGAGAACTGTAAGTTAACTCAAGAAATTTTCATATATCATAAGGAGTAGGAAGCGTGTAGATGAGTTTGAAATTTTCTTGATCAAGCCCACAAAACAGACTATTCATAGCTTTGCCATTTAAATGACACTCGTGCTTATTTAAATTATTTGGGGGCTTGATACAAGTCATGTTCCAAACTTCTATATCTAATAATATAAGGAATTTTCTCATTAGTGTTCTCCATTTGCTATAGTTCACTCATGTAAACAAAGGTGACGCAAACAAATTTTCTGTGTACAAATTTCCATCCCCGCTAGTAGATTTGAGATTGAGGTTGACCATTTTTCTCGATGATGAAACCGTTTTTGGAACAACTTTGCTCTGATACCACTTGTTAGATCTGTTGGCCAACCTTAGAGGGGGGGTGAATAAGGTTTTTAAAATAATTTAGAATTAGTATTAAGAAACGAGTTCTACAAGCTACCGCGGGCGGTAAGGCTAGCGCCCAACGGTAGGTCATAGAGATCATTTTCTATGTAAAACATCATTTTAGAATTTTCCACACAACACTCAAACCTATAACACATGCAACCACAAATTTTAGATAAAATAAAAGGAATATAATTTTATTCAAAATTAAACTCAAGGGTTTACAACAATACAACTTCATCTCTGTGACGCCGGAGATCGAAGACGATGAATATAACCTTGTTTTGGTTTCTATACCGGCCCTCCCAAGATCGGTTGGCTATCTCTCTTCTTCCCAAGAAGATTGACGAGCCGACTCTTCACCTTCCTACCAGGAAGGGTCTTAGAGCCCACTAGATCTCCCAGATCTAGACGTCCTCCCAGGATGATTTCTATAGATTCCTCCCGTAAATCTGATAGCCTCCCAGGCCGATTTCTCATGAACTCCTCCCATGAATTTGACGTCCACACCGGACGATTTCTCTGCACAGAATGCAAAAAGGTTAAATACAATACAATAATAAGAGAAAACTCCTCTCTAACTAGAACCCTTGATGTTGACGTCGATTTGATTGCAAATGTTTGATCTTTGTGGCTTGAGAGTCTTCCTCTTCAATGTCCTTTAGATCTGTGAAGGTATGCACTTGATGG
This sequence comes from Platanthera guangdongensis, assembly GCA_039583875.1. Taxonomy (NCBI): domain Eukaryota; kingdom Viridiplantae; phylum Streptophyta; class Magnoliopsida; order Asparagales; family Orchidaceae; genus Platanthera; species Platanthera guangdongensis. The sequence continues at coordinate 129,150,260 of CM077163.1, read as the reverse complement.
GAGTTTTTTGTAGCGGGGATCCTCCATATGAATATTGGGAAGAAGGCTTCTTGATCATCATGTTGATAGCCTTCAATCCTTTCGCATGAATTTCTTTTGATCTCCTCTGAAGAAATCTCCTCTTCAATTAGTTTGGAAGACCCCTTCCTTCCCTCTAGACGGCCAGGGCGAACTCCCCTTTCAAATTTCGTGAAAAACCGTCTTCTTAAACTCAATTTCGAGCTGTTTTAAATAGAGAAAGCAGTGCCAGAAGTTACCGCGCGGGGGTAGCTTCGGCGGTAGCTCACAGTCTTCAAAATCCTTCCTCTTCTTCTTTTCAATTTTGTGGATGTTGCCTTTATCTTTAAAAATAAATTATTCCCGACGCAAATATGATGTATTCTTGCCTTTCAAATGATATTGGATGTTTCTTTTGATTTCTCATTCAAATCATGATTTATATTTGGAGTTTCCTTAAGATACCGCGAGGTGATTGCTTTTTATGCAGTGCTCGTTAGAGCTCTTTCCTTTTCTGCTTCTCAATCAGCTGAATATTTGCGGGCTTTTATAGTCGTTTTAAATATGCTACCTCCGACGGTAGGTCTTTTCACACGACGATGGTAGTTATCCATTAAATTAGGAAGAATATCCGTTGAGTACATTGGTCTCAATGTACTTGTTTTGAAGAAGTCTTCTCAGCTCAATGATATACACATAGTTGTATTTGATGTATGTTAGTTCATGTGTGCAGGTAAAAAAGTTAAGTACAAAGTGTCGACACACACTGAACTAGTTGTGTCGTGACAAAGAGAAGCTGTGTCGACACTTAGGACAATTATGTCGACACACTGTGTCGAGACTGAAGACAACTGTGTCGACACTCAGGACTAGTGTCGACACACTCTATTCAAGCTGTGTCGAGACCGAAGACAACTTTGTCGACACTCAGGACTAATGTCGACACACTTTATTCAAGTTGTGTCGAGACTGAAGATAACTGTGTCGACACTCAGGACTAGTGTTGACACACTATAATCAAGCTGTGACGAGACTGAAGACAACTGTGTCGACACACAGGACTTGTGTCGACACATTCCACAAAAGTTGTGTCGAGATAAGTTGAAGAGCTATGTCGACACATTCAGAAGTTTGTCGGCACCACTACAAGAGCTGTGTCGACACCTAGGGCTTGTGTCGACCCATTTATCAGTCAAGGGTCAACACTTCAGCAGTCATGTTTTCCTTAGTACAAAAATCAAGACGGAGGTACTGATAACTGTCAGAACTGTCAGATGTCAGTTATTAAACAAATCAGCCGGTTACTCCTATCAGAGCCTTTATAAAGGATTCTAGTCTTCAGAAAATTGTGATCGAGATTAAAAAAACACACACAGAGAGAGAAAAAAATAGAAGAGGAAAATGAAGAAGAAGTATCAGCTACAATCTAAAAGGTGGAGAGTGGTCTGATCAAGAATCATCTTCAATATCTCTCCAGCCTAAGGTCAACCCTAATTTCCACTTCAAGAAGCTTTGAAAAGCTAAGAAGGGTTGATTAGATCTATCTTGACAAAGATCACAGGAAGCACATTCATTAAGATCATATTAAGAAGCTGTTACTCAGATCTCTCTTGCTGGGTGACACTTTGTAACTCAATTTTTCTTTTACCTACTTTTATTGTAAGATCTAGCTGTAGATCTGAGTGGAGGAGAATTATTCTCATTATTTTTATAATCCTGTGTTATAAAGGCTGAGGTAGGGCTGAGATTGTAACACCCCCTATCCGTCGCATAGCATATAGCAGTAGGTCCGGCCGGGGCCCGACGCTATATACCACGGACAGACCGGGTGGTTACGTATGGAAACCATCCAACCAATCTCAACGTCCTACACAGAGCATTCTAGCGGAAGCAGTTTAAAAGAGTTGTAAAACAAGAACCCAGCATAAGAGCATGAATGTCCACTAATACGAAAATAGGAATGTTATTACAAAAATACTCAAAACAAGCCTTAAGGCCTTACAAAAAGTTTCACTTGTCTGTTACATGATTTCCAAACCACGACACGCAGGCCGGTCATACATGAATAAAGCAATAAACATTTCCATTCGGGCCTTCGAGGGCCGGCTTCGCAAAAAGGGCTTTAGCCCGCTATTGACCGCTTGGTCCAGCTGCACCTGCAAACAACAAACCACCGCACGGTGGCAAAACAAGGCAACGGTCAGCAATGCTGACCAAATTATAACGATCCCGCCCCCAACTCGGGGCGGCGATGCTCCTTCCCTGCATTTCATTAGCATAAGCGAGCAAAGTATATAACCATAGCCATTTCATCACAGGCATTGGCTCGCACGGCCACACGCCCCGTGCACTCAGGGCACATTCTCGGTGAACCGGTCTATGTCGCGTCAATTTAAGCCACCAACATTCCGGACTCACCACCGCCAACTGACGGCCATTCCTATGAGCAATTTGTCTTCCTAGCATGGGTCACGTCAATTTAAGCCATTGACCGCCGAAGACTCACATCTATGCCAACGGCGAGTGCCATGTAACTTTAGGTCTCTCTAACCCGAACGACATAGAGCGGGTACGGCTCCATCTAACCCGTGCTCACATCGCAACGACAATTTAAGCCATATGCGCGGGTCAAACTTTCACCGAGTCCCATTCTAACACAAGTCACATAACCCCGTTATGTTCAAGATGGCTCTCAGGCCACCAAGTTGGCAAGACCTCGTGTCCGCCCAGTTTTTCGGGTGCACCTTTGGGTTAGTCCCCAAGGCTCCCTGCTGCAATCTACCGCGTAGAAAACCCGAAAACAACCAATAGCACGGAGTCTTCTCCGGCCTTATGCAATGCAACATCACCGATCCAGACCAACATGTCCGGGTAGGCTTCACACATCATGCCTATGTCCGTTCTCGCATACGGACTCTAAACAACGGGGACTTCACATATCTGCTCGAAGGAACGCCTCCAACTCTCCGCAAACTCGCGAGAGCGGGCTTCCTATGCTAAGAAAGAGAGCTATTCATGCTCAAGATGAGGATCGTTACCCTTGAGTTCCTCTTTGGCGCCATTGAAAAGTATCCGGATGGAAATCACCGCACTTGCGTTGCCTCCGTGGATCCGGAGTCGGCTTGCGATTCGGAGCTCTGAAGCTCCTCCAATGACGGATCTAGCTCTTCTTCTCCTTGCCTTAGCTCTCCGCTCTCCAAGGATTTAGAAAGAGAACAAGTGAAGAAAAGTGAGGATTTCTAAGTCAACTCATGGGTATATCCCTTCAGGAACAACCCCCAGCCGTTGGATCTCAACCTAAGAAAACGAACGGCTTTGATTCGGGGCTGAAATGCCCAATCTGGACCGAACACGGCCTGGCGCACGCCCGTGTCCAGGGCCGTGTGCCTCATTCGCCGTCAAAATCGAATCACCTGGAACCTCACACGGGTATCGAACACGCCCGTGTTCGAGCTGACACGCCCGTGTTCCACCTGACACGGCCGTGTAGCCGGCCGTGTACCCCATGATTTTTCCCCGTTTTCAACCCGAGCACTGCACGGGTTCTAGGACACGCCCGTGTCCTTTCCCGTGTCACCTTGACACGCCTGGGCTCCAGGCCGTGTACATGGTCTCGACACTTCGCGGCTAAGTGTCGACACGGGTCGACACGCCCTGCGACACGCCCGTGTCGCAGGCCGTGTGCCATGTCTCGACACATTGTCGACACCAAAGTGTCGACTTCGCGGGACGAGTGTCGACACGGGCTGACACGCCCTGCGACACGCCCGTGTCGCAGGCCGTGTGCCATGTCTCGACACAACGTCGAAGCACTGTGTCGACTTCACGGCTAAGTGTCGACACGGGTCGACACGCCCTGCAACACGCCCGTGTCGCAGGCCGTGTGCCATGTCTCGACACATTGTCGACACCAAAGTGTCGACTTCGCGCCTTAGTGTCGACACAGGCTTGACACGCCCTGGGACACGCCCGTGTCCCAGGCCGTGTGCCTGCAGCCAGAACTCAAACTGGCCCAAAACATCCCCCTTAGCTCCTTTGAGTTTCGGGGCGTTACAGAGATTGCCTGAGGTAGGAGAAGTTGGAAATTCTCTAAGTTGTAGGGTATTTGTTGCATGAGAAGTAGGAGTGAGGATTCATTCTGAGGTAGAGTTCTTGGGAAGAACTTGATGTAACAACCTCACCTAAACCTACCCCTCCCATAATAATAATAATAATAAAATTATAAACCTAAACCTACCCCCCCTCTTTTAAAAGCGAACCCGAGCCGACGGATACCCGCATCCCGCACGTTTTCCCCTGATCCCGCTCCGTCGGCCCCGCCTCCGTCTCCCGAGCACCCGGCGGCCTTCTCCTCCGCCTCCAGTGGCCGGCAAGTCCTTCCTCTAGGCCCGGCACCTCATCCTCTTGTTTCCCCGTCGTCTCCGGCGCTCCCCTTGGCCGGCATCTTCCGCAACAACTCCTCCTCTTGGCCGACTGTCCTCTTCATCAAGGCAGCAACCATATCTTTCTCTTCCAAGGGGTTGACAACCACTGTCTCTCCCTCTGGCGACCTCTCCCGCTCCGTTTGGGTTGGTGCTTGCGAGAGGGACGACTAGGGTTTCCTCCCCTCTCCTCCTTGGGCCGGGATTCGGCTTCTCTTGGGTAAGAAAACTCATCTTTCCTCCTAAGTTCAGTTTTGTCATAATGTTTTAGGCTAATTTTCGCTCCCCAATCAATGTAATCACGTCAAGTCAACGTGTGTTCGTCGTTTATTCGACTAACCCAGATTTATTTGTGTTTTCCGGTGCATCTCCTCGGATTTAGGTGGTGGAATCGCTCCAAGACCTCTCCGAATTAGGGCTTTCCGCATCCAAACGCCGCCAAAATCCCCGATCCCTCGCGGTAGCCTCTTTTCCCCTCACTCTCGAGGGAGGTAAATTCCTAACTTCTTTCATTTTGTGTAGCGCTGTCACCAAATGCATGTGCAAGTGTAGGAACCTTATTATTGCTTTGAAGTATAATTTTGATCTTGGAACAGGTTTAGCTAAAGCCGTTAACCTCGCTTGCACCATTTAGCTGTCGCTAGCGTTTTCGACGCCAGCTTAAGGCAAGTAAAGAACCCTCTCTCACTTGCAAAACTTTAGATTTAATCTGGATACCTGTCCTTTTACAATGCTTTTTCTACAAAGTTCTGAACTCTCATGATGTTGACATAACAAAATATGATAAGTAACCACCTAAGCATGAATCATAAAGACAAATCCGTAGTTGTAAGCAAATCTTTGAATTGTAGCATCTAACAGGGCATCTGTCTGCTGGCATGGTCATGGCAAGCAGGATTACTTTTCTAATAAGACTTGCACCTAGATCTGAATGTGAGCCATGTGCGCCCGCTATAGCACCTACACTTCATCGATCACGACTTACAACATTTTTACATTAGGCTATACTCCGGAGTAGGCTAATCTTTCAGAAATGTCTGTTTGATCTGATTTTTCTTTTTGGTATGTTTGGTAGCTTTGTACAAGATAAACCAGTACTTGAATATATATGTTTGTTTTTGCTCACATTCTAATTATTTAACTTGCTCAGGTTTAAATCTTAAGTTCTAAGGCATTTTTCTTCTGTCTTGAATTTGCCTTAGGTTTCGTGACTGCGCCTCCTGCCCCCTGAGCTACCTCTCGTTCAGCTGCAGTTTAGCTTGGAGGTTTTTCCTTTATAGTTGCTTGTATCAGGTTCTATGTATCTAAATCATTTACTGTCTATTCGTTTATCATGTACTAGTTATGATAAGACATTTTCCTTTGAATCATGGACAGCTCCTAGGACGTATCTGATGTACTAATCGTTTTATTTTATGACATTACATGTACTTCTAATTCACCACTATGTGTAGCATTAAAGTTTTTTTTCAAGAAAATACATGTGCATTAATTTTCACTGTTTTAAAATCTTGAACGCTTCCCCATATACTTTTTTTTAAAATAAAAATCATAATATTTTTAAACAAAACAGCTATTTAAATTTCAGATTTTCTCTGTATCCGCCTTAGCAGTCATGGTTTCTTTTCGCCCATGCCTGTGGCATCACGGCCCGCTCGAAGCGCACTCTGACTTTCGTCGAGACGGGTCGTGACAGTTGGTATCAGAGCCAGGTTAGCTCAAAAAAAAGAGAATGAAGTATTTTGAAATTATCAAACATTTTAAATGCTATTATGTACATAGAGGAACATGCATCATATCTCACTCACCCTGTCATTATTTGTTGTTCGCGACTGAAACATTGCACATACTCACTCATAATCATGAGTAGTATGCACACGAATGTTAAGGGGTTATGGGCAAACTTAACATTTTTGTGCATATGAACTTCCACTAATCTATACACCGCTTGCGAATATTAAATTGTATGGGCGGTTTAATATTCTCAAGTGCGATGACATTAGAATCATAATATGCATGTCATGTTAAGTGATATGGGCGCTTAACATGACATGTGTATCCATTCATGAACATTCGTAGGAATGCATTTTAGACATAATTGCATTGCATGCATAACATGACTCATTACACAAATGTTAAGTCAAGAACAACAGATGATGATTGTACACACATGGTTTTAAAAAAATTGTTTGACATTGCATGTGAATTTTTGTCATTTTAACATGAGCATTACCTAGAGTTGTCCAATGAAAATGTTATAACTAATATATGATTTGTGTATTCGACAATATCAAAATTCTAGAACCTGTTGTTCCGTAATCTTCTATGATTAACGTAACTGTCTCTCTTAATCGATTTCTTTGTGTTCCTAATTAGATGGCCCCTAAGAGATCTCAGCGCAAGAAGGCTACCCCTCTCGCCGGGGCAGCTCATGGAGACGCCACTGCCCAGCTGTTGAGGCAGATTCTCGAGCGTCTCACTCGCTTAGAGGAAGATCGTCAAACTCCTGACACAGCTCCTGATTCTGGCAGTGCAGGGACAGCTGGAGTCACTGCTACCGCCGCTCTTGGAACCACCCCTCTTGCACCTGGTTCAGGAACGGGCTTGCGTACTGACACCCTGGTGGTCCCGCTCGTGCCAGGTCTAGTTGCTCCTCCTGTAGCGATGGCAGATACGCTGATGTTCAAGATGCTGAATCCCCCGTCCTTCAATGGTAGTCATGATTTCTTCGTCATTTTAGAGTGGCTCTCCCAGATGGAAAAGCACTTCGAGTATGCCGGTGTCCCTGAGAAACAAAAGGTTCATCTTGCGGCCTACCAGCTGACCGAGGATGCATACACCTGGTGGCTTCAGCGCCGCAGTCTCCCCAATTCTTCCGCTATGACCTGGGAATAGTTCAAGAATGCGCTCATGGAAAAGTTTCTTTCGTCCGTGGAGCGAGACAAGTTAGCTGAGAGGTTCCTGTCCCTTCAGTAGCCCGGCAGGACCGTGACTGAATATGAGATAGAGTTCTCTCGCCTATCTCTCCTTGCCGCAGAGTTCGTGCCCGATGAGTCTAAGAAGATCAGTCGATTCGTGAAGGGCCTCCAACATGACTTCCGCCAGCATGTGGTAGCCCACGGCACCACCACCTACGCCGAGACTGTTGGGGCCGCCTTGAAGGTTGAGGCTATAGAGTTGGACCGCACTGCCAAGAAAGTTCAGCATGGTACGGGCAATGCCGCTGCACCTGACCACAAGCGTAAGAGTGCTCCACCTCAGGAGAAAGGTCCCAAGTCACAGGAGGTGTGCGCCTACTGCCATAAAGTTGGCCATACCATTCTAGTCTGCCGCTCCCTCCTTAAGAAGCAGAAGATGACTGTGCCTGCACAACAACCCCGAGTTATGCTTTCCTCTACCTCCTCCGTCTGTACTTACTGCAAGAAGTCGGGTCACATGGTGGGAGATTGTCGCCGCAAGATGAATACCTGCTTCAGATGTGGGCAGTTTGGACATCAGATTAAAGATTGTCCCGTGAAGGAAAGTCCGATCCCCGCTCAGCCTTTGTAGGCTATTTCTGGTGCCCAAGAAAAGGGCAAAGCTGTGCTGAACGTCACCACTCAGGGCGAGGCGCTCGCATCTACCTCTGTCATCTCTGGTATGTTTTATGAAAAGCTTATTTTGTTAATTTCCTGCATCTTGTCATTTGCTGCCTTAGTGTCAAATAATCTTGAATGTGCCCGTAATGTTTATTTCTAGGGAGGTTTAGGGTCAAGAACAAGTGGATACAGATCCTATTCGATTCTGGGGCATCTCACTCTTTTATAGCACGTCATATCGTGGATCTCCATAGTTGGCATACTTCGCCACTCGAAGTCCCTTTCGAGATCTCTGTGCCCGGTCATGTGCACCTTTCTAGCAGGGGTATTTGCAATTGTCCTATCCTGCTTGGCGAATTGCAAGTCTTCGCCGACCTCATAGTCCTGGATATGACAGAATTTGACGTAATCTTGGGTATGAACTGGCTGGTCGCGTATCGAGCAAAGCTGGACTGTGTGGCAAAGAGGGTCAATCTCAGTATCGATGGGAAGGACTTCAGCGTACATGTTCATGTTGGGTTTCTCTATGGGGTTGGCACAACGCTTGTGCACGCAGCGGAAAAATAAACATCAAGAAAAACCCAAAGAGATGTGGATCGGGCTATGAACGTTGAATCAAGAAGTTAGCAAAACTAGGCAAAAATTACCTCGGTGGCGTTGAGTCACAACCCAACGGAGATGCTCCAAACTTTATCTGCTTGCTAGTGACGAGTTCTACGCGGAATAGTGTCCACGTTTCTGCAGAAGTCCACACGAGCGGGAGAACACCGATCTATCCGTCGCACGGATTATCGGGAAGGAGAAGACCGCACCTTTGCTTTCCCACGGACTGCTAGGTCCGCGCCAGGGATTGCAGCACCAGCGACAGTCGCCGGAGAAGAGGTGGTCGACGGAGCGAACACGGCGACGGCGGAACTCTTCCGTCGGCGGCGGGGATCGGGATCAGCGGAACGGCTTCCGTCGGGTTTCGATCTGCTACAGGAGAAAATCGCGAGCCCGTCTGTTTTCCCGAAAACCCTAAGTGTCATATTTATACCAAAGGTATAAATAAACCCAGGAAAATCGCTATCCGCAGACCACCCGAAAATAGGGTTCAGAATCGGCGAGTATCAATCGGTGAGAATCGGCGACAATCGGCGAGAATCACTGAGCAGGTTCGGCGAGAATCAGTCGACGAGTATCATACAGGATCGGCGAGAATCAGAGTACAATACTCGACGATTCTCGCCGATCGTCGAGCCGCGCTCGACGATACACAACGATACTCGACGATCGTCGAGCCGCGGTCGACGACAATTGTCGAAGTAGTCGTTCGTCGAGAATCAACAATTGATTCTCGACGATTCTCGTCGATCGACGAGAATCAGAGAGACGATTCTCGCCGATCGGCGGGAATCAGAAGACGATTCTCGACTAATGTCATCGACCCTCGGACGACAATCCCAACCAGCCCTTCAAGGCAACATTTGCCCAACCCGATGATCCTATAAGGCAACACTTTGCCCATAACCCTATTCAGGTCGGTGATTGGTAACCTTTACCAACACAGTCAGTCAACCAACTTCTCCACATCTCTTATGTGCGACCATGCAGGCTCATATCGCGTTGGCAGTGAGATTACATGCTTGATCACTTCCAGATCATCATGGTGACTCCAACAGACTCCCACTTGATCTCGAAAGTATCAAAGCAAAAACCTCACAAACAATGAGCGGCATCTAGCAATGCATCATTGCTCCCCAAGCAATAAGAGTTTATAACTCATAAGCCTATATGACCAATGTATCAGCGTTGTCTTTGTCCCTTTGTCCCTTACATCCAGAAAGAACTAGAGGCATGGACCGTGTCACCCTCGTAATAGCTCAATCCAAGTTTCTTGATCCAGGACGGACTTCCAGAGAATGGTGAGTCCAATATCACATATTGACTCAACCAAGCATGGCCATGCATTTCTCAGTCCAGATCCATCAAGGGGCCCATGGATGCAACTCCTGTCATACAGGAGGACAAATCCCATATCTGCTCACACACAAACACCCAAATGATTCGTAACATGCCCAACAACCACCCTTATCATCAACCTTTCTCAAGGAAGACTTTAGATGGCATCAAAGCACGCTCTTCCTCACTTGATGAATGCTGTGACTTCAGGTCAAAGGATCACAACACCATTGTCAATTGAGACCTACTCATGACACGATTGGATGACAATCCACAGAGTAGTCTCAGGTTGGGTCTGTCCAGTACAACTTGTTCACTAACAAGTACCCACGTGATGACTTGATATCACAATATCATGACCTGTGAGAACCAGTCATCAGTCAACACACGTGCTAGTCTTCATGTACCATCATCACCCTTAGCTTCTATGATGATACTCGACCAGAGACCTTTAAGAATGAAGCTCCAAAAATCATGGGCTCTCACATTCAAGTCACGTACTTGATGTCCCATGGAAGCGAACATTCTAAGGGTATCTATTATGTTAACATTTAACTATCATATATAGAAAAATTCATAATAAAAGAATTTGCCATTTAATTATAAAAGAAAAACTAAGTACACAGTTCATCATATGAACAAACAGCCAACAAAATACAAGATTACATGCAACCCACAAGATTCTCGCTAGAGTTGATCATTTATGTATCGTATACCCATCGATCTAGTATGACCATCATGCTTTCTCTGCGCGAGAGGCTTTGTCAGCGGATCCGCAATATTTTCCTCAGTCGGCACTCTGCAAATGTTTACATCTCCTCGTTCGACAATCTCACGAATAAGATGAAAACGCCGGAGTATGTGCTTGGAGCGCTGATGAGATCTAGGTTCCTTAGATTGTGCAATTGCACCATTGTTATCACAGTAGAGAACTACGGGACCAACAATGCTAGGAACTACATCAAGCTCGCCGATGAATTTCCTAATCCATACAGCCTCCTTCGCCGCATTAGCTGCTGCGATATACTCGGCCTCTGTTGTAGAATCAGCAACTGTCTCTTGCTTGGAACTCTTCCAGCTTACAGCTCCTCCATTCAGGCAAAACACAAAACCTGACTGAGACTTGGAGTCGTCTCGATCAGTTTGGAAGCTAGCATCCGTGTAACCACTTACAACGAGCTCTTCCTCTCCACCATACACCAAGAACACGTCCTTAGTCCTTCTCAAGTACTTCAGGATATTCTTGACTACAATCCAGTGACACTCACCGGGGTCTGACTGATACCTGCTAGTCATGCTCAAAGCAAAGGAGACATCGGGTCGAGTACATAACATCACGTACATGATTGGTCCAATTGCCGAAGCATATGGAATCAACTTCATGCGGTCCTTATCTTCACAAGACTTTGGACACTGGTCCTTAGAGAGATTCACACCATGAGACATGGGCAAAAATCCTTTCTTGGACTCAAGCATGCTGAACCGCTTCAACACCTTTTCGATGTACGTACTCTGGGTCAAACCCAGCAACTTCTTCGATCTATCTCTATAGATCTTAATACCGAGTATATAAGTCGCTTCACCCAAATCCTTCATTGAAAAGCAGTTCCCTAGGTTGTTCTTAACAACTTTCAGGGTAGGAATGTCATTCCCGATCAACAGTATGTCATCTACATACAATATCAGGAAGACAACAATGCTCCCACTGATTCGCTTGTAAACACAAGGCTCATCTTCATTCTTGATGAAACCAAACTCTTTGATTTTCTCATCAAAATGAAGATTCCAACTTCGAGAGGCCTATTTCAGTCCATAAATGGACTTATTCAGCTTGCATATTTTAGTGGCTTCATCTGGGGATACAAAACCCTCGGGTTGTGTCATATACACTTCCTCAAGGAGGTTTCCATTAAGGAAAGCCGTTTTGACATCCATCTGCCAGATCTCGTAGTCATAATACGCAGCAATAGCAAGCAATATCCTAATGGACTTTACCATGACAACAGGGGAAAAGGTCTCATCATAGTCAATACCATGAATTTGCTTGAAACCCTTAGCCACCAGTCGCCCTTTGAATGTCTGTACATTCCCATCCATGTCGGTCTTCTTCTTGAAGACCCACTTGCACCCTATGGGTCGTACCCCTTCAGGTGGTTCCACCAAGTTCCAAACTTGGTTTGCATACATGGAGTCCATTTCGGATTTCATAGCCTCAAGCCATTTGTCGGAGTCCGGTCCATTCATAGCCTCTTGGTAGGTTGCTGGTTCATCATCATGATCCATAAGCAACACATTACCTATTTGAGACACTAGAAATCCATATCTCTCAGGCTCAAACCTCGGTCTACCAGATCTACGTAGGACTTGTGTTCCCTGAGCAGGTTCTCTAGCTACAACATCTTGTAGTCCTGACTCATAATCCAATTCCGATTCATTCACTACATGTGGTTCTTGAACTTCTTCAAGCTCTACCTTTTCAGTCTTTCTTGATAAGAACTCTTTCTCCAAGAAGACACCAGTCCTTGCGACAAACACTTTGCCCTCAGACGGTAGGTAAAAGTAATACCCTTTCGTTTCCTTAGGATATCCCACCAGATAACATTTATCCGATTTGGGTTCCAGCTTGTCAGGCATTTGACGTCTCACGTATGCCTCACAGCCCCAAATTTTAATGAACGACATACTAGGACGCTTCCCAGTCCATATCTCATATGGTGTCTTCAGAACCGTTTTAGTTGGAGCGCGATTCAATGTCATTGCAGCAGTCTCTAAAGCAAAACCCCAAAAGGAAACATGCAAGTCTGCATGACTCATCATCGAACGTACCATGTCTAACAGAGTACGATTTCTCCTCTCAGACACACCATTATGTTGTGGTGTTCTAGGTGGAGTGAGCTGTGATACAATACCACACTCTTTCAGATGATCACGGAACTCATGACTCAGGTATTCGCCACCTCGATCAGATCAGAGTGCTTTAACCCTTTTACCCAACTGGTTTTCTACTTCATTCTTGAACTCTTTGAACTTTTCAAAGGTCTCGGATTTGCACTTCATAAGATACACATATCCGTATCTACTGAAATCATCAGTAAATGTAACAAAGTAGAAATACCCTCCTCTAGCCATGGAACTCATGGGTCCGCATACATCACTATGTACAACACCCAAGAGATCCTCAGCCCTCTCAGTATAACCAGTGAAAGGAGCTTTAGTCATCTTGCCTAACAAACAAGATTCGCATCGCTCAAATGATTCATAATCAAATGAGTCCAAAAGTCCATCTCTATGGAGCTTGGATATGCGCTTCTCGTTGATATGGCCCAAACGACAATGCCAGAGAAAAGTAGGGTTCGAATCATTTGTTCTTAGTCTTTTATTGTTTTCTACATTACAGATCAGATGGTCCAAGTTCAAAACGTAAAGACCATTAAACAATTGGGCTACAGCATAACAAACATCATTCTTAAATATAGAACAACAATTGTTCTTAATTATAAAAGAAAATCCAATCATGTCCAAACATGAAATAGATATAATGTTTCTAGTTATCGCCGGAACAAAATAACAGTTATCTAGTTCTATTACAATCCCACTGGGCAAAGAAAGACGGTAAACTCCTACGGCTACAGCAGCAACTCTTGCTCCATTGCCGACGCAGAGGTCCACCTCCCCTTTACTCAGCAATCTTCTCCTTCCCAGTTCCTGCACATTTGTACAAATGTGAGAACCACATCCGGTATCCAATACCCAAGATGAAGGAGCAGAAAGGTTTATCTCTATAACGTAAACATTAGAAGCGGAAGTCATACCTCCCCTCAATTTCTGCAGACCCTCAATGTATGAAGGACAGTTCCTCCGCCAATGACCAGCCTTGCCACAATGGTGGCATTTCCCTTCCTTCACTGTGCTCTTCTTTTTCATCAGTGCTGAAGACTTGGGCTCAAGATGTGACTTAGGTCCTACCTTCGTCTTCTTGGAGCCCTTGGCTTTGCCCTTGCCCTTATGCACCATCAGTATGGGGCTGGCAGGCTTGGCCTTCTTCATGTTGATTTCGGCAGTTCTCAACATGCCTAGGAGTTCGGGCAGTGTCTTGTCTATCTCATTCATGTTGTAGTTCAAGACAAACTGCTCATAACTGTCCGACAACGATTGCAGGATCAGATCCGTGGCCAACTCTTGACCAAGAGGAAAACCCAGCCTTTCAAGGTTCTCTATATACCCAATCATCTTGAGTACGTGAGTCCCTACTGAGTCTCGAACTCCCATCTTGCACTGAAACAACGCTTTCGTGATGTCGAACCTCTCTTGACGAGCCTGCCCTTGAAACATTTTCTTGAGATGCTCGTCAATCTCCTTGCACCCCATGTTCTCATGTTGCTTCTGAAGCTCAGAGTTCATGGTGGCAAGCATAAGGCACTCGACATCCAAAGCATCGTCAGTATACTTCTTATAAGTATCTTTCTCAGCACGGGAAGAGTTCCCGGTCGGCACCTCGGGGGCTTCTTCTTCCAAGACATAAAGCTTTCGCTCTTGCCTGAGAACAATTCTCAGGTTCCTATACCAGTCCATATAATTTGTCCCACTGAGCTTATCCTTCTCAAGGATGGCTCTCAGAGACAACGTGGAGTGTGCAACGCTTGCCATGGAATTCTACAAGAATTTATGCAGAATAAAATCAGTACCTAAATTTCAATTACAATTTATTCTAATTAGGACTTCAATTAAAATACTCCCACTATTTTATTCGAAATGATAGCCCTCACTAACAATTCGGAGAGTTCATGCGAGCTACTCTCTTAGTGGACAAGATCCGTATTTCACCAACACTATGAGTCCGCTTTGGCGTTCCTCTCACGATGCGGTTATTTAGGTAGGCAACGCTTGCCAATTGCATCCTCATGCAATTCTTGTATGGTTGGTGAATAACTCCTTATTCGCATCCATCATATGGTGCATGCCAACCCTATGCCTCTAGGCACTCAACCTTTGAGGTCACCTAGTTAAGCTGGACCCGATGTCGACAGTGGGATATCACAATTATCCGCTCGCACCCTTACCAAGATAGATTAATGCACATTGCTTTGGCAAGCCCACACTTCATCGATCGAGGCAGGAAGAGTGTCAGCCATCGGAAGGCATCCGAACACTTAATATTTGATGAAGGGATTTCAAATATAGGTTAACAATTAACCATGATCAACATTTGATCGACGTGCACATCCAAAGAAAAACAATTCTTCTAAAACCACATGCATCCCTTATGTGCACATCCTGACACCATCAACATTTGATAGAAGGAAGGGCTAAATCTGAGCATCCGGAAATTTCCAAATCCTCAGATTTACATGCATTGGACAAAGGCAAAGACAGCTCAACTTAAAGCAGTAGACAAGCTCATCTCTCTTTGTTGGATTCAAAATCCAAAACAAAATCGAGGGATGGTTACTGCTAAGGAGATCACTATTTCTAACACTTAGAAATCCACCGAAATTCCAATCGTTCTTGGCGAGGAGACCAAGACTAAATCTAGACATTTAGAACACTTCTAAATCCCTAGGTTTACACGCACTGGAATAACAAACTTCCAAAACAACAATCATGGCCGTAACCTCCCTCTGATACCACTGTTGGGTTTCTCTATGGGGTTGGCACAACGCTTGTGCACGCAGCGGAAAAATAAACATCAAGAAAAACCCAAAGAGATGTGGATCGGGCTATGAACGTTGAATCAAGAAGTTAGCAAAACTAGGCAAAAATTACCTCGGTGGCGTTGAGTCACAACCCAACGGAGATGCTCCAAACTTTATCTGCTTGCTAGTGGCGAGTTCTACGCGGAATAGTGTCCACGTTTCTGCAGAAGTCCACACGAGCGGGAGAACACCGATCTATCCGTCGCACGGATTATCGGGAAGGAGAAGACCGCACCTTTGCTTTCCCACGGACTGCTAGGTCCGCGCCAGGGATTGCAGCACCAGCGACAGTCGCCGGAGAAGAGGTGGTCGACGGAGCGAACACGGCGGCGGCGGAACTCTTCCGTCGGCGGCGGGGATCGGGATCGGCGGAACGAAAGGCGGAACGGCTTCCGTCGGGTTTCGATCTGCTACAGGAGAAAATCGCGAGCCCGTCTGTTTTCCCGAAAACCCTAAGTGTCCTATTTATACCAAAGGTATAAATAAACCCAGGAAAATCGCTATCCGCAGACCACCCGAAAATAGGGTTCAGAATCGGCGAGTATCAATCGGTGAGAATCGGCGACAATCGGCGAGAATCACTGAGCAGGTTCGGCGAGAATCAGTCGACGAGTATCATACAGGATCGGCGAGAATCAGAGTACAATACTCGACGATTGTCGCCGATCGTCGAGCCGCGCTCGACGATACACAACGATACTCGACGATCGTCGAGCCGCGGTCGACGACAATTGTCGAATTAGTCGTTCGTCGAGAATCAACAATTGATTCTCGACGATTCTCGTCGATCGACGAGAATCAGAGAGACGATTCTCACCGATCGGCGGGAATCAAAGAAGATTCTCGACTAATGTCATCGACCCTCGGACGACAATCCCAACCAGCCCTTCAAGGCAACATTTTCCCAACCCGATGATCCTATAAGGCAACACTTTGCCCATAACCCTATTCAGGTCGGTGATTGGTAACCTTTACCAACACAGTCAGTCAACCAACTTCTCCACATCTCTTATGTGCGACCCTGCAGGCTCATATCGCATTGGCAGTGAGATTACATGCTTGATCACTTCCAGATCATCATGGTGACTCCAACAGTTCAGACCACCCGTAGCCACCTGAAGGTAATTTCTGCTGTGCGCGCTTCTCGACTTCTTAGCCAGGGATGTTTTGCTTGCTTGGTTTATGCTTCACATTCAGATGCTGTCATACCGCAACTTGGGTCTATCCCTATTGTTTCCGAATTCCCCGACGTGTTCCCCGCCGAGTTGCCTGGGATGCCTCCTGTTCGTGAAGTAGAGTTCTCCATCGATGTAGAGCCTGAAACGCGCCCCATATCTAAAGCTCCATACCGCATGTCACCGCGAGAACTGGATGAGCTTAGGTCGCAATTGGATGAGTTGCTTGAGCGTGGGTACATTCGTCCCAGCTCTTCTCCTTGGGGAGCTCCCGTTCTCTTCGTTAAAAAGAAAGACGGATCCATGAGACTATGCATCGACTATCGGGATCTGAACAAAGTAACCATCAAGAATAAGTACCCCCTCCCGCGCATGGATGACCTATTTGATCAGCTCAAAGGCAGTACCGTCTTCTCTAAAATAGATCTCAGGTTGGGTTACCATCAGTTGAAGATCAAGGAATCCGACATCCCCAGGACAGCCTTCCGGACTCGGTATGGACACTTTGAATTTTTGGTGATGTCTTTTGGGTTGACTAACGCCCCTTCTGCTTTCATGGATATGATGAACCGTGTCTTCCACGACTACCTGGATAAGTTCATCATTGTTTTCATTGATGATATCTTGGTCTACTCAAAGACTCGTGAGGAGAATGCAACTCATCTTAAACTCACTCTCTCCACTCTTCGTCAACACCAGCTTTATGCCAAATTGGCGAAATGTGAGTTCTGGCTGTATCGTGTTGCCTTTCTGGGGCATGTCATTTCAGGCGATGGACTTTCCGTTGACCCTGCCAAGGTCTCCGCTGTTATGGACTGGAAGCAGTCTTCTACCCCTATTGAGATTCGCAGTTTCCTTGGTTTGGCGGGCTATTACCGGCGTTTCGTCAAGGACTTCTCCTCTCTTGCTGCTCCCCTGACACAATTGACCCAAAAACATGCCCGATTCGAGTGGTCAGATCAATGTGAGCAGGACTTTTCTGAATTAAAGCAACGGTTGTGTTCAGCGCCAGTTTTAGCTCTTCCTTCAGATGGTTTGGACTTTTCAGTTTATACCGATGCTTCCGGAGTGGGCTTGGGATGTCTCCTGATGCAAGAAGATCGTGTTATTGCTTATGGGTCGAGACATTTGAAGACCCATGAACGCAACTACCCCACTCATGATCTGGAGTTCGCTGCTGTGGTGTTTGCCTTGAAACTTTGGCGTCACTACCTTTATGGCGTGAAGTGTCACTTCTTCACTGACCATCAGAGTTTGAAATATATTTTCGTTCAGAAGGATCTCAATCTTCGTCAGAGGCGATGGCTAGAATTCATAGCAGATTATGACCTGCATCTCACTTATGTGCCCGGGAAAGCCAATTCAGTGGCAGATGCTTTGAGTCGTCAGGCTTCAGTTGCCACCTGTGCACCCATGCCAGCTTCTCTCGCGGCCCTGATTGATGACCTCGAGCGGATGGATATATCCTTCTCACCTGGAGGCCAAGGAGAAGTCTCTGGTCCATTATGGGTAGAACATGTGAAGGATCTACAACCATTTGATCCCGCACTCCAGCGCATTCGCCGACAGGTTGAACTTGGTACTCTTCCGGATTTCTCTATCTCTGACGATGTTCTACGTTTCCGAGGTCGCTTATGTATTCCTGATGTCCCTGAGTTACTAGATAGTATTTGCCGAGAAGCTCACGAGTCCCGCACATCTGGCTATCCTGGCAACAACAAGATGTATCATGACCTGAAGCAGATCGTGTGGTGGCCTGGTATGAAGAATTATATTGCACGCTTCATCTCTCGATGTCTGACATGCCAGAAGGTGAAAGCTCAGCGTCAGCGTCCTGGTGGACTTTTGCAGCCTCTGCCTATCCCTGAATGGAAGTGGGAAGATATCTCTATGGACTTCATCACGGGTTTGCCCCGCACTCCGAGGGGACATGATGCGATTTGGATCATAGTAGACCGCCTGACTAAAGTGGCCCATTTCATCCCGTATAAGGAGGGTCATTCCACCGAGAAGATGACCCGGATTTATGTTTCTGAGATCGTTAGGCTCCATGGGATTCCTCTGCGGATTGTTTCTGATCGTGACTCGAGATTTGTATCACACTTCTGGAAGGGATTTCAACAAGCTTTGGGCACTGATCTCAACCTGAGTAACGCGTATCATCCGATGACCGATGGCCAGATTGAGAGAGTTAATCAGATTCTTGAAGATATGCTACAGTGTTATATTTTGGACTACAAGGGAGCTTGGGATGATCATCTACCCTTGGTTGAATTCGCCTACAACAACAGCTTTCAAGAGAGTCTCAAGATGGCTCCCTTCGAAGCACTGTACGGGCATCGCTGTAGGACCCCGCTTTACTGGTCAGAGGTTGGCGAGAAGGTGGTATTGGGTCCAGAGTTACTTCAGGAAATGGAAGAAGCCACCAAGAAGACTCCTCTTCAGCTCAGTCATGCCATTGAGAGGCAGAGAAAGTATGCAAATCAGCGCCGCCGTCCGTTAGAGTTTGCTGTGGGCGATCAGGTGTTCCTGAAGGTTTCTCCTACTCCTGGGGTGAAACGGTTCGGTCGTCATCATAAGCTCAGCCCGAGGTTCATGGGACCGTACTCCATTTCAGAGCGTGTTGGAGGATCTGCCTATCGTCTGGAGCTACCTACTTCTTTGGCCGGTGTCCATGACGTATTTCATGTTAGACAGCTTCGGAAATATATCCACGATCCAAATCGTGTTCTTGAAGAAGTTCCAGTGATTCCTGAAGCCAATCTGTCTTTTCTGATCGAGCCTTCGAAGATCGTCGAATTTCAAGAACGCAAGCTTCGCAAGAGAACCATTCCGATGGTGAAGGTACTTTGGCTGCATGGCAAGTCCGAGAAGTACACTTGGGAACTTGAATCTGATATGCGCAGCAAGTATCCACAACTCTTCTCTTGATCTTGGTACGTCTCTTAGTATGACTTTCTTGTTATTTCAGTATCTTTCATAGTTAGCATTCATGCATTTTATCCGCAAACTTTTGAAGTATATGTCATCTGAAACTTCGTTGTTTAGTATCATTCAGAGAATTCTCTGGAAAGTTTCGGGACGAAACTTCCTAAGTGGGGGAGAATGTAACAACCTCACCTAAACCTACCCCCCATAATAATAATAATAAAATTATAAAACTAAACCTACCCCCCCTTTTAAAAGCGAACCCGAGCCGACGGATACCCGCATCCCGCACGTTTTCCCCCGATCCCGCTCCGTCGGCCCCGCCTCCGTCTCCCGAGCACCCGACGGCCTTCTCCTCCGCCTCCAGTGGCTGGCAAGTCCTTCCTCTAGGCCCGGCACCTCATCCTCTTGTTTCCCCGTCGTCTCCGGCGCTCCCCTTGGCCGGCATCTTCCGCAACAACTCCTCCTCTTGGCCGACTGTCCTCTTCATCAAGGCAGCAACCATCTCTTTCTCTTCCAAGGGGTTGACAACCACTGTCTCTCCCTCCGGCGACCTCTCCCGCTCCGTTTGGGTTGGTGCTTGCGAGAGGGACGACTAGGGTTTCCTCCCCTCTCCTCCTTGGGTCGGGATTCGGCTTCTCTTGGGTAAGAAAACTCATCTTTCCTCCTAAGTTCAGTTTTCTCATAATGTTTTAGGCTAATTTTCGCTCCCCAATCAATGTAATCACGTCAAGTCAACGTGTGTTCGTTGTTTATTCGACTAACCCAGATTTATTTGTGTTTTCCGGTGCATCTCCTCGGATTTAGGTGGTGGAATCGCTCCAAGACCTCTCCGAATTAGGGCTTTCCGCATCCAAACGCCGCCAAAATCCCCAATCCCTCGCGGTAGCCTCTTTTCCCCTCACTCTCGAGGGAGGTAAATTCCTAACTCCTTTCATTTTGTGTAGCGCTGTCACCAAATGCGTGTGCAAGTGTAGGAACCTTATTATTGCTTTGAAGTATAATTTTGATCTTGGAACAGGTTTAGCTAAAGCCGTTAACCTCACTTGCACCATTTAGTTGTCGCTAGCGTTTTCGACGCCAGCTTAAGGCAAGTAGAGAACCCTCTCTCACTTGCAAAACTTTAGATTTAATCTGGATACCTGTCCTTTTACAATGCTTTTTCTACAAAGTTCTGAACTCTCATGATGTTGACATAACAAAATATGATAAGTAACCACCTAAGCATGAATCGTAAAGACAAATCCGTAGTTGTAAGCAAATCTTTGAATTGTAGTGTCTAACAGGGCATCTGTCTGCTGGCATGGTCACGACAAGCAGGATTACTTTTCTAATAAGACTTGCACCTAGATCTGAATGTGAGCCATGTGCGCCCGCTATAGCACCTACACTTCATCGATCACGACTTACAACATTTTTACATTAGGCTATACTCTGGAGTAGGCTAATCTTTCAGAAATGTCTGTTTGATCTGATTTTTCTTTTTGGTATGTTTGGTAGCTTTGTACAAGATAAACCAGTACTTGAATATATATGTTTGTTTTTGCTCACATTCTAATTATTTAACTTGCTCAGGTTTAAATCTTAAGTTCTAAGGCATTTTTCTTCTGTCTTGAATTTGCCTTAGGTTTCGTGACTGCGCCTCCTGCCCCCTGAGCTACCTCTCGTTCAGCTGCAGTTTAGCTTGGAGGTTTTTCCTTTATAGTTGCTTGTATCAGGTTCTATGTATCTAAATCATTTATTGTCTATTCGTTTATCATGTACTAGTTATGGTAAGACATTTTTCTTTGAATCATGGATAGCTACTAGGATGTATCTGATGTACTAATCGTTTTATTTTATGACATTTCATGTACTTCTAATTCACCACTGTGTGTAGCATTAAAGTTTTTTTTCAAGAAAATACATGTGCATTAATTTTCACTGTTTTAAAATCTTGAACGCTTCCGCATATACTTTTTTTTAAAACAAAATCATAATATTTTTAAACAAAACAACTATTTAAATTTCAGATTTTCTCTGTGTCCGCCTTAGCAGGCATGGTTTCTTTTCGCCCATGCTTGTGGCATCACGACCCGCCCGAAGCGCACTCTGACTTTCGTCGAGACGGGTCGTGACACTTGAGGCGTAGGATCTTGGTGATCTGAGTGGTAATACTTGTATAGTCTGAGTTGTGAGAGCCGAGTGTAACGTCCCGAAACTCAAAAGAGCGACGGGTGGCATTTTGGGCCATGTTTGGAACTTGGCAGGGGGCACACGGCCTGGGACACAAGCGTGTCCCAGGGGCATGTCGAGCTCGGGTCGACGATCTGGCCGAGAGGTCGACGATTTTATAGTCGACGATCGTCGAGCAGCGAACACGGCCTGAGACACGGGCGTGTCCCAGGCCCTGTCCTTCTCGGGGTGAAGGCCGGGACGTGTTGTGGGAGACACATGATGTAGCACACGGGCCGTGTCGGGTAGACATGGGCGTGTCAGATTGCGACACAGGCGTATCGAGTACCCGTGTACCTTTCGGGCATTTTCGGTACTGTGTTGATAGAGTAACATGGCACACTACACAACCGTGTACTGTATGACACGGGCATGTCAAGTTTGACACGGGCGTGTCGGGTACCCGGGTACTTTTCGGGACGCGTCGGTTTCGACGGCGAATGGGGAACACGGCCCTGGACACGGGCGTGTCACAGGCCGTGTTCGGCCCAGATTTTGGATTTCAAGTCTGGATCGTGTTCGTCTGTTTCCTTATTTTGGGATCCGACGGCTGGGGGTTGTTCCTGCTGGGTTATACCCGGGAATAGGGTTTCAAAGCCCTCATTTCTCTTACTCAATCTCTTTCTGAAGTTCTAGAGAGAGAGAGGGGAGAGCAAGGAAGAAGAAGGAGGCTAGATCCGGTCACCGACAGAGCTTCGGAGATCCAAATTGCGAGCCGACTTCGGATCTACGAAGGCGAGGACATTGCGATGCTTTTCATCCGCATAGATTTCCATGGCGCCAAGGAAAAATGCTAGGGTAATGATTCTCATCCTATGACATGTGAAGTCCTCTTTTCCTTTGCATAGGAAGCCCGTTCTCGCGAGTTTGCGGTGAGTTTTAGACGTTCCTTCGGGTAGACATGAATAGTCCCCATTGTGCACATGTAGAGTCCGTAATTGAGAACGGACATAGGCATAATGTGTGAAGCCTACACAGACAAGTTGGTCTGGATCGGTGATGTTGCATCGCATGAATGGACGGAGAAGACTCCGCATGAATGGTTGTTTTTCGGGTTTTCTATGCGTTAGATTGCAACAGGGAGCCTTGGGGACTAACTCCAAGGTGCACCCGAAAAACTGGGCAGATGCGTGATTCTGCCAACATGGTTACCTGGGAGCCAACTTGAACATAACCGGGTTATGTGATGTGTGTGATGGAAACGGGACTCGGGGAGGTTTGACCCGCACATATGGCTTAAATTGACGTTGCAGTGTGAGCAACGGGTTAGACGGAACCGTACCCCCTCTATGTCATTCGGTGGGAGCCGTTGGCATAGATGGATGGTCTTCGGCGGTCTATGACTTAAATTGACGTGACCCATGCCTGGAAGACAAAAATGCTCGCAAGATTCGCCGTCCAAGTGGCGGTGGTGAGACCGAAATGTCTATGGCTTAAATTGACGTGACATTGACCGGTTCACCGAGAATGTGCCCTGAGAGCACGGGGTGTGTGGTCGTGCGTGCCCATGCCTGTGATGAAGTGTTTACACTATACTGCTTGGTTATGATAACAAAGTGCAGGGAAAGGAGCATCGCCACCCTTAGTTTGGGGGCGAGATCGTTATAATTTGGTCAGCATAGCTGACCGTTGCTTTTGTTTGCCACAGTTACGGTGGATTGTTGCTTGTAGGTACTGCGGAGCCGAGCGGTAAATAGCGGGAAAAAGCCCAAGTTGCTGAGCCGGCCCTCGAAGGCCAAATTTTGAGTGTTTACTTTTTTTATTCATGTGTGATCGGCCTGCGTGCCGTGGTATGGAAAACACTGTAATTTGAGTAAACTATTATAAGGCCTTAAAGCCATGTACTTGTGTATTGTAAGTTCATTCCTATTGGGTTTTGTAGTGGACATTCATGCTTATGGATGGGTTCTTTTAATTACAATTTTTAAATTGCTTCCGCTAGAATGTACTCTGTGTAGGACGTTGGTTATTGGCAGGATGGTTTCCATTGAGTAACCTTCCGGTCTGTCTGTGGTATATGACGTCGGGCCCCGGCCGGACCTACTGCTATATGTTATGCGACGGATAGGGGGTGTTACAATTTGGTATCAGACTACTGGTTTCGGTGAGACTTAAATGAATTCGTGGACGAATTATTTTAAGGGGTGGTGAGCACATGTATGTGCATCATCGTTATAACATCAAAAAAACCCATGAATGTCCACTTAGGAATAAAAATACACGTGTTTGAGGAACTTGCGTGTTCCTATAATTGCTCTTTGCAATTTTGTTTGGTCGTTTAACGGTGTTTTGTACAACTATAGGTGATCAGAAGTGGTGCAGGACCGTCAGAACGCCCGGTTTCTGAGGCTAGTAGTGCACCAAATGATGTTCCTGCAATACCTCCCTCGGCTGAAACCATACGATTGGTTGTCGAAGCAGTGTTTGCCATGATCAATGCGCAGCCTGCAAGGCAAATGCAGCAGCCCGCTCCTACGATGGAGCAGGTACCGCTTCAAAGGGATGAACCGAGAAGAGTGGAGCAGGTAGTGATGGGCCCTTAGTGCCGAGGAGAGCAACTGAAAGACAGCTCAAACACGTTATGAGCTTTAATCTTCTGATGTTCTCGAGGACGAGAACCCCATCCCAACCTGAAGATTGGCTCTCCCGAGTGAAGAGTGTCTTGACAGCGACGGAGACGGAGGAGTGCAGATTACCACTATAGCTACGTTCCTGTTGGATGGAGATGCTAGGTTGTGGTGGGAGGGTTTGGAGCTACATCTCTTGAGGGGAAGGCAACTTACAGATGTCTCGATGGAGGAGTTTTCGAGATTGTTCTTGGCAACGTACCTCCCTTCGGCTCAGAGGATTGCGTTGGAAAATGAGTTTTAGAGGTTGACACAAGGAGAGAGTAGCGTGGATGAGTATCTCCACGAGTTTAATCGGTTGGGTCAGTACGCTAGCTCTACGTTCGCGGATGAGGAGCGTAAGACAAACTGATTCTATGAAGGTTTGAGAGATGACTTAAGGCTACTGCTCTCGGGGCCTATGACGTAGGGCTTCTTGACCCTGGTCAATACGGCCCGGTCTTTGGAGAAGGACTTGAAGAATGTGCAAGCAAAGAAAAGCTCTGGTGATAAGAAGACGGAGTTTAAAGGGCTGACTACTTCAAAGTCTGGTTATTGTAAGTTATACAAGAAAGCTAGGACCTCGGGTCCAGCCCCCTCCTCTGGTGCTTCTGGGGCGACTACGGGTTGAACCCCGGGCGCGTGCTTTACTTGTGGAAAGCCAGGGCACTTTGGCCATGACTGCTAGAGCAGACGTCCCAAGTCCGAGAGGAAGCTAGGAGTAACATATGAATAGAAGGGCAAGGCGGTGGAGTCAACAGCGTCCCATTATGCTCTGGCTCAACCTAGATTCTACAATCTTGGCCAGCAGGAGGCCATTAAGCAAGCGGATGTGGTGACATGTATGATTTAATTTATAGCAAGTTAATTTTTAAATACTTGTTATGCGTGTGTTACCTTACCACTGCTTCTATAGGATTTGTTTTGATTTGTGAGAATCCGGCGAGAGCACTCTTTGATACGAGATCTTCACACTCCTTTTTGTCCGAAGGATTCATATCGCGCATCAGAGTACCTTCTTTGATGGCGAAGGACAAACTGGATGTGTTGTTGCCGAATGGGTGTTCGATGCACGCGGATAGAATCTGTGGCGTAAAGATTCGTATTGGGGGTCAAGAGTTCGATTTGCAAGCGTCGTTACTACCGTTGGTGGAGTTCGACGTGATATTTGTCATGGAGTGGCTCTCGGAGCAGCAAGCTTATATTGATTGCGCTCGCAAGGAAGTCAAACTGGGAACAGTTTAGGAGACGACTTTTACGGGCTTGAAAGGGTCGAGCAAGACTTTGATGTCTGCTTTTCAGGTGGTGAAGGCGGTTCGTGCTGGTGCAGAGCTGTTATTTACGCCAGTGGAGGTTGCAAAGCCTAAGCCTACGTTGAACTGTATTTCAGTGGTATTCGAGTACCCTGATGTGTTCCTTGGCGATCTTCCTGTAGCCCCGCCTCAACGGGAGATTGATTTCACCATCGAGCTAGTGCCAGGTGCGAAACCTGTGTCACGTTCACCGTATCGGCTAGCGCCTAAGGAGATGGCAGAGCTGAAGGTTCAACTTCAAGAGTTGTTGGAGCAGGGGTATGTGCGTCCAAGTTCATCGCCTTGGAGTGCACCGGTCCTTTGTGTAAAGAAGAAGGACGGAAGTTTGAGACTTTGTATCGATTATCGGGAGTTGAACAAGCTAACAGAGAAGAACAAGTACCCGATCCCGAGGATTGATGATCTGTTCGATCAGTTAGTCGGGTCGACGGTGTACTTAAAGTTGGATCTCAAGTCCGGGTATTATCAGCTGAGGATAAGGGAGAGTGATATCCCCAAGACAGCTTTTAGTACGAGATACGGGCATTACGAGTTTACGGTCATGCCGTTTGGGCTGACGAATACGTCGTTAGTGTTCATGGATCTGATGAACAGGACTTTCAGGAAGTACCTAGACCACTTTGTGAGCGTCTTCATCGACGACATATTGGTGTACTCTTAGAGTGAGGAGGATCACTTTAAACATCTGTATTTGGTGCTGGAGACGCTGAGGAGGAATCAATTATACGCCAAGTTCTCCAAATGTGAGTTTTGGTTGTCCTCAGTAGAGTTCCTTGGTCACATAGTCAGTGGAGAGGGAATTGCGGTGGATCCAGCGAAGATTGTTGCGATACGAGAGTGGCCTGTGCTGTTTACGGTAGCGGAAGTCCGGAGTTTTCTGGGGCTTGCCGGCTATTACAGGCGCTTCGTGGAGAACTTCTCGCGGATAGCGTTACCCCTCACGACTCTGAAGAGGAAAGATCAGAAGTTTGTTTGGACGCCGGGGTGCGCACGAGCTTTTGAGGAGTTGAAGAGTCGGTTGACCACGATGCTTGTGCTGAGTTCGTCGAGTGGGACCGAAGGTTTTGAGATCTACAACGATGCTTCGGGCAGTGGACTGGGTTGTGTCCTACTACAACATGGTAGTGTGATAGCGTATGAATCGCGACAGCTGAAGGTGCATGAGAGGAATTATCTGGTCCATGAATTGGAGTTAGCGGCCGTGATTTTTGCCTTGAAGCTGTGGAGGCACTACTTGTATGGGGTGAAGGTCGACATCTATACCGACCACAAGAGTCTGAAATACTTGTTGGATCAGAAGGATCTGAACATGCGACAGCGTAGATGGATGGAGTTCCTGGGGGGCTACACGTTCAAGATCCACTACATGCCTAGTAAAGGCAATGCGGTTGCGAACACGTTGAGTCGCAGGGCCCTAGCTCAAGCCAATTGGCTGTCGGTCCATGATGAGCGGTTGGTTCGGGAGTTGGAGGCGTTGGAGATCTCTTGCGTAGACAAGCAGTCAAGTGCTGAAGCGCTATTGAACTGGATGGAAGTTCAGTGTGACCTGGCTGATCGGATTCGGCAGGCTTTGGTTATGGATGGCCGCATGAAGCAAATCATTGTTTTTGACCCAATTCGTTATTGAGGATGGATTGCTGTGGAAAGACGGTCGTCTGTGCGTCCCAAATGTTGGCAATTTGCCGGTGGAATTGTTGTATGAGGCGCATCATACCAAGTACTCGATTCACCCGGGGAGCACGAAGATGTACCGCGATGTGAAGAAATTGTTTTGGTGGCGAGGACTTAAGAAGGATGTGGTACTCTACGTGGCTGAGTGTCAAACATGCGCCTTTATAAAGGCGGAATGCCAAAAGCCGGGAGGATTCTTGAAGTTCTTGCCTATTTCGGAGTGGAAGTTCGATGACATTACTATGGACTTTGTGCATGGTTTGCCAAGGTCACAAAAAGGAAACGACACCATCTGGGTGGTCGTGGATCGTTTGACGAAGGTGTCACACTTCATTTCGCATAGGAAGGACGATTCTGTGGAGAAATTGACAAAGTTATATGTGGATAACATAGTACGGCTTCACGGTGTGCCCCGCAGCATCGTGAGTGACCAAGATGGGCGGTTCACATCCAATGATTGGAGGCTGGTGCAAAAGATGTTGGGAACAATGCTGAGTTTCAGCACAGCCTTTCATCCGCAGACGGATGTTCAGATCGAGAGGGTCAATAGGACAATGGAAGACATGCTTTGCATGTCCGTCCTGGACTTTGGGAAGCAGTGGGAAGATCACCTATACTTGGTGGAATTCGCTTACAACAATAGCTACCAGACAAGCATACAAATGGAGCCCTTCGAGGCCCTTTATGGCAGAAGATGTCGCATGCCGTTCTCTTGGTTGGAAACGTGTGAGTCAAAGTTGTTCAAGCGCCAAGAGGTGGAAGACGCAACGTCGTTGGTTCGAATGATTTGAGAGAGATTGTTGATCGCTCAGGATCGCCAAGTTAAGTACTATAACGCCAAGCATAGGAACGTGGAGTTTGCTGTCGGCGACTGAGTGTACTTGAAGATCCAGCCATTCAAGGGTGTTTCGCGGGTGCGGCGCTTGAAGAAGCTAAGCCTAAGGTATCTTGGACCGTTTGAGGTTCTACAGTGGATTGGCGAAGCAGCCTATCGATTGAGGCTATCAGTGGAGCTAAGTGTTCTACACGATGTATTCCACATATCGGTGTTGTGGAAGGCGGTGCAAGAGCCTTTGCAAGTGATTGCGGTCGACCAAGTGCCGGTCGATAATGGGTTGATGATGAAGGTCAAGCCTATACGCATTGAGGACTCGGAAGTCAAGCGGCTACGCAACAAAGAGATCGGGATGGTCAAGGTCCGTTGGGACAACTGCGGTCGGGAGGAGCTCTCGTGGGAGCGAGAACAGACCATGCTTGAGGAGTACCCGGAGTTATTCCACTCAGGTACCATTTAAGTTTTATTTTATCTTTCCTTTATGTAATTTCGGGACGAAATTCTTTTAAGAGGGAGAGAGTTGTAATGCCCCGAAACTCAAAAGAGCGACGGGTGGCATTTTAGGCCAAGTTTGGAACTTTGCAGGGGGCACACGGCCTGGGACACGGGCGTGTCCTAGGGGCGTGTCGTGCTCGGGTCAACGATCTGGCCGAGAGGTCGACGATTTTGTAGTTGACGATCGTCGAGCAGCGAACACGTCCTGAGACACGGGCGTGTCCCAGGCCGTGTCCTTCTCGGGGTGAAGGTCGGGCCATGTCGTGGGAGACACACGGTGTAGCACACGGGCCGTGTCGGGTAGACATGGGCGTGTTAGATTGCGACACGGGCGTGTCGAGTACCCGTGTACCTTTCGTGCATTTTCGATCCTATGTCGATGGAGTAACACGACACACTACACGACCGTGTACTGTATGACACGG
Organism: Platanthera guangdongensis; assembly: GCA_039583875.1. NCBI lineage: Eukaryota > Viridiplantae > Streptophyta > Magnoliopsida > Asparagales > Orchidaceae > Platanthera > Platanthera guangdongensis. Next base: position 129,120,968 of record CM077163.1, on the reverse strand, counting down.
GCGTGTCAAGTTTGACACGGGCATGTCAAGTACCCGTGTACTTTTCGGGTCGCGTCGGTTTCGACGGCGAATGGGGAACACGACCTTGGACACGGGCGTGTCACATGTCATGTTCGGCCCAGATTTTGTATTTCAAGTCCGGATCGTGGCCGTCAGTTTCCTTATTTTGGGATCCGACGGTTGGGGGTTGTTCCTGCTGGGTTATACCCGGGAATAGGGTTTCAAAGCCCTCATTTCTCTTACTCAATCTCTCTCTAAAGTTCTAGAGAGAGGAGAGAGCAAGGAAGAAGGAGGCTAGATCTGGTCACCGGCGGAGCTTCGGAGCTCCAAATCGCGAGCCGACTTCGGATCTACGAAGGCGAGGACATTGCGGTGCTTTTCATCCGTATAGATTTCCATGACGCCAAGGAAAAATGCTATGGTAATGATTCTCATCCTAGGACATGTGAAGTCCTCTTTTCCTTTGCATAGAAAGCCCGCTCTCGCGAGTTTGCGGTGAGTTTGAGACGTTCCTTCGGGTAGAAATGAATAGTCCCCGTTGTGTACATGTAGAGTCCGTAATCAAGAACAGACATAGGTATGATGTGTGAAGCCTACCCGGACAAGTTGGTCTGTATCGATGATGTTGCATTGCATGATTGGCCGGAGAAGACTCCGCGCGAATGGTTGTTTTTTGGGTTTTCTACGTGATAGATTGCAACAGGGAGCCTTGGGGACTAACTCCAAGGTGCACCCGGAAAACTGGACAGATGCGTGATTCTGCCAACATGGTGGCCTGGGAGACAACTTGAACATAACCGGATTATGTGATGTGTGTGATGGAAACGGGACTCGGGGAGGTTTGACCCGCGCATATGGCTTAAATTGACGTTGCGGTGTGAGCAACGGGTCAGGCGAAACCGTACCCGCTCTATGTCGTTCGGTGGGAGCCGTTGGCAAGATGGAGGGTCTTCAGCGGTCTATGGCTTAAATTGACGTGACCCATGCCGGGAAGACAAAAATGCTCGCAAGATTGGCCGTCCAAGTGGCGGTGGTGAGACCGAAATGTCTATGCCTTAAATTGACGTGACATTGACCGGTTCACCGAGAATGTGCCCTAAGAGCACGGGGTGTGTGGTCGTGCGTGCCCACGCCTGTGATGAAGTGTTTACACTATACTGCTTGGTTATGCTAACAAAGTGCAGGGAAAGGAGCATCGCGGCCCCGAGTTTGGGGGCGGGATTGTTATAATTTGGTCAGCATAGCTGACCGTTGCTTTTGTTTGCCGCCGTTACGTTGGATTGTTGCTTGCAGGTGCTCCGAAGCCGAGCGGTAAATAGCGTGCAAAAGCCCAAGTTGCTGAGCCGGCCCTCGAAGGCCAAATTTAGAGTGTTTACTTGTTTTATTCATGTATGACCGGCCTGCATGCCGTGGTATGGAAAACACTGTAATTTGAGTAAACTATTGTAAGGCTTTACGACCATGTACTTGTGTATTGTAAGTTCATTCCTATTGGGTTTCGTAGTGGACATTCATGCTTATGGCTGAGTTCTTTTAATTGCAACTTTTAAATTATTTCCGCTAGAATGTACTCTGTGTAGAACATTGGTTATTGGCAGGATGGTTTCCATTGAGTAACCTTCCGGTCTGTCTGTGGTATATGGCGTCGGGCCTGACCGGACCTACTGCTATATGCTATGCGACGGATAGGAGGTGTTACACCGAGTGGGTTATGAGCTGTAAGATTTAAGAATCTGAGTAAAGGAAAGAGTAGTTTGACCGAATCTAGTTCTTTGCTAGATAGGCGAATGGGGAAAGTGGATGTACCCATAAATTGGGAACCACTATAAATCTGTTTGCAATGTGTTGTGTGCGCTGGATCATTATTCTGTGATTATTTTATTAATTGCTGCTTAGTATATCATGTTTATCTGATTGAGTTATTCATATTAAAGACAGTAGTTCTCTGATCGCGAAAAAGGGGTACCTTAATTTAAATTGGACCTATTCACCCCCCCTCTAGATCATTAGTAATTCTTAAGTAAACATTTGCAATTAGTATCAGAGGGAGGTTCACTGAAAAAGGCATAACAGCCTAGTGAGAATCCAAAGAATTGCAGAAAAAAATATTTCATGGCGCAGAGGGAAAACAATTTCATTAAGCTTCCTATCTGCTCCAAAGAAAACTTTGGAATATGACAAGAAAGAGTTAAATTATTCATGGAGGCAGCATATCCAAGATTATACATCACAGTGATTGACGGACCTTTCATTCCCATGAAAGTGTCAGTTCTTGATGCAAACATCAGGACACCCACGACTTATATGGAAATGGATAAGGATGAAATCATTTTGGCCTCTATGGACAAGAGGGCTCAGAATATAATAGTAAGTGCAATAGATGATTCCACTTTTCAGAATCTGATTCATTACAAGACAGCCAAGGAAATGTGAGTCTTTGATAGTTTATATGGAAGGAACTGAAGAGGTCAGAGATGATAGAAAATCTCTGCTAAATCAACAGTATGAAGCCTTCAGACAGGATAAGAAAGAGTTAGTGGCTGATTGTTTTGAAAAATTCTTCAGAATTGTAAATAACTTGAGGACTTATGACAGAAATTTTACTAATTATGAACTTAATGACAAGTTATTGAGGTCCTTGAGCAAGGAATGAGACATTAAGATCTGTGCCATAAGAGAAATGAGAAACTTAGCGAACATAGACCCCCAGGCCCTATATGGAAAGCTGTTGTCTCATGAGTTACATCTCAATATCAGAAAGTCTAAAGTAGAATCAGCAAGAACACACAATAGAGAAAAGACTTTGGCTCTAAAGGCTGAGTCATCCAGAAATGTCAGAGAGAAGCCAACTCTCTTAGAAAAACTGGAAACTGCTTCTGAATGTTTAGAATCCTCTTCAACAGAAGGGGAACTAACTGAGGAGGAACTGTCTCTCTTCTCCAGACTGTTCAAGAAGATGTTAAAGAGAAGAAAACAAGGCCAGTGGAAGGGTCAAGCTGGAGACTCTTCTCACAAAAATATCAATCATTCAGAGAAACCCAGGAAGAATAATTCTAGGGACAGGTATGCCTCTTCTCAGAATAAATATATTAAAACTAATATAGTGTGTTATTGTTGCAACAGAAAAGATCATGTCATAGCTGATTGCCCAGCAAAAAGAAAGGAGAAAAAGTCAGAGAACTTGTAGGATGAACAACACAAGAAGGCTCACAAAAGCTTCTTAGCAAAAAGACAGTTGATATTGTCTGACAGTGAGTCTGGTTCATCTGGATCAGAAGAGGAGGAGACTCTCATGGGCCTGATGGCCATTGAGGAAACTCAACCAGGAGAAGAAGATCAGGATTGTTTAGATATTGCTAAGGTAAAATCAGTCTCATATAGTTTAGCCTCAGATTCTTTTTCTGCATCAGAAAATGAATCATATTCACACTCTTCTAACAATAAAGAACATGATTCAGACATTGAAGCAGATTTTAACTCCCTTATCAATAGATATGAAAATTTACTAAAGGCCTTGATTGCAAGCAGACAGCTTGCTAAGGATCAGGCCAAAGAATTAGAATCCTTGAGAGGAGTATCTTCTCAGTTGATTAGTGTCAACACAAAGTTAGACCTACAAAAATTGAAAGTCATAGAATTAACTAACAAGATAGATAGCCAGACAAAGGTGATAATAGAACAGGTCAAGACTGCCAAAGACCTGGAAGCAAAGCTTGCTCAGGAAAGACAGCTCCTAACTCAATTGTCAAAACCTAAGTCAATGTTACCTATCATTGATACCTTTTCTGTACCATTTAGAAGTGGTGTAGGGTATGGTAAGAATAAAAAATTTTATAAGAAGTCTGTACCCAAGGGTAAAACTCCAAGTGGTCCACAAAGGCAACCAGTCAAGTATCTGTCTTCTAACAGATGCTTGAGATCATGTGTTCCTGGACACATGATGTCTATGTTCTCTACCAGTAAGGTCAATAAAGAGCCTTGCTGGAAGGATAAGATATCAAAAGGCAATATGGGCCATGAACCACCACAAAAGGTGATCATTCCAAGAAGCCAATGAATTCTTGGAGCTGATCCCAGTGCAGCTCACTCAAATCTGAAAGGTAAAGGTGTAAATTTTGCACCTCTACCTTGGAAATTGGATGAGAATTCTGTGTTGCACAAAAGAACAACTTCAAATGTGCAACCAAAGAAAAGATACAATAGATTTGAGTGTTGGTGTTGTGGGAAGGTTGGACATTTTGCCCTAGACTGTTGGTATAATCCAACAGGTCCTTCATATAAGTTTCAACCAGCTTTATTTAGAAATACTACTGTGTTTTACACAGCAAAGCCTAACAGGAACCAAGACCCCAAAACTTATTTGGTGCCTAAGGTGAACTAAATTTTTGTTTGCAGGTGGAGCCAAGTACCTCTAATAGACAAGTATGATACTTGGATAGTGGGTGTTCCAGGCATATGACTGGATCAAGGAGTTTGCTAAGTGATTACATTCCAATTAAGAATGAACAAAAGTCATCTTTGGAGGGTCAGAGAAAGGACTCACTAAGGGATATGGTAACATTTCTAATGGCCTAGTTACCATCACTAAAGTTGCTTATGTGAAAGGATTGAACCACAATCTGATAAGCATAAGTTAGTTTTGTGATGTAGGATATGAAATTGTTTTTCACAATGATAAGTGTTTGATAAGGAATTCAAGTGATCAAGAGATCATCTTGTCATGCAATAGGAGTGAGAACATTTATTTTCTAAATTTCCTTAGTATTAATGAACAATCACATGTATGTCTTGTTGCAAGTGAAAAAGACACTTTGTGTATACAGTGGCACAAGAGGATGACTCACTTAAACTACAAAGTTATGAGTAAACTATTCTCTATGGGTTTAGTTAGAAATAGTCCACAACTAAAATGCACCAGAGAAGGCTTATGTCCTGCATGTCAAAAATGCAAACAAATAAAAGTCTCCTTTAAGTTCATTCAGTCCAAAGACACTAAGAGATGTCTGTACTTACTTTGTATGGATCTATTTGGTACTATGCAAGTCCTTAGTTTGGGTAGGAAGTCCTATACCTATGTGATTGTGGATGATCACTACAGGTTTGCTTGAGTATTCTTCTTAAGGAGAAAGTCTGAAACACTAGACATCCTTGCTGACTTTGTCAAAGAAATTCAGAATGAGATGTAATGTTCTATGGTCAATCTTAGAAGTGACCATGGTACAGAATTTCAGTCTAAAAGGTTGAAAAATTTCTGTAAGGAACTAGGAATCTTTCAGGAGTTCTCCTCTCCAAGAACACCACAGTAAAATGGAGTTGCTGAGAGGAAAAATAGAACTCTTATTGAGGTAGACAAAATAATGTTGAGTGATTCATCTCTCCCAGAATATTTCTGGGCTGAGGCTGTAAACACAGCTTGTTATGTTCAAATAGAGCATTGATCAACAAGAATCACAACAAGACTCCCTATGAACTAATGAAAAGTAGAAAACCAAATCTGTCCTACTTTAAAATTTTTGGTAATAAGTGCTATGTTCTGGATAATGGGAAAAATTATCTAACCAAGTTCTCAGAGAAATCCTATGAAGGAATCTTTGTACGATATAGTCTTCAAGCAAAGCATACAAGATCTACAACTTGAAGTATCAGGTTCTAGAAGAATCTATTAATGTAGTGTTTGATGAATCATCTGTTTTATGTAATAAGATCTCTAACAACTCTAGTCTAGGTGTTATAAACTCTAGAATGGAGAAGATAACAATAAGTGACTCACCTAACATAAAGTTAGACATTAGAGACAATATAGAAATTCCTATAGTAGATACTGCAACTGCGCAGGGGAGGAAGAGAATCACCCTAATCCTCTTGTAGTACTAGGTGATGATAGACACCTTCCAGTAGCAATTAGACACCTTAGAGATCATCCTATAGATCAAATAATGGGTGATGCCAGATTAGGTGTGACTACTAGAAGTAGACATCACAATGAGGTTCTGTACTCTAGTTTTCTCTCTCAAGAAGAACCTAAAAAGTTTGAAGAAGCCAATTCAGATCCCAACTTGATTTTGGATATGCAAGAAGAGCTAAATCAATTTGAGGGATGTGAAATCTGGTGTCTAGTTCCTAGATCTAGTGATCACAATATCATAGGCACTAAGTGGATTTATAGAAATAAATTAGATGAATATGGGATTATAGTTAAGAACAAAGCTAGATTAGTGGCCAAAGGATATAGACGAAAGGAAGGGTTAGATTATGACCAAACCTTTGCACCTGAAGCTAGGCTAGAAGCCAAAAGATTGTTTTTAGCCCATGCAGCTTTCAAGGGATACAAGGTCTACCAGATGGATGTAAAGTCAGTATTCCTAAATGGTACACTAAAGGAGGAAGTCTATGTAGAGCAGCCACCAGGTTTTGTTGACCATAAACACAAAAACTATGTTTTCAGATTGCACAAGGCTTTGTATTGGTTAAAACATGCACCTAGAGCCTGGTATGAGACCATGTATATCTTTCTTATAGAGAACAAGTTCTCTAGAGGAAAGGTAGACAAGACACTATTTCTTAGGAACATCAAAGGTTCAAGCATCTTAGTCCAGATTTATGTAGATAACATAATCTTTGGGTCTACTAATGAGAAGCTGTGTAGCAAATTTGCAAGGCTTATGCAAGGTAAGTTTGAAATGAGCAGCATGGGTGATCTAAAGTTCTTCTTGGGATTCTAAGTTTGACAATCTGAGGATGGAATATCCATCTCTCAATCTAAGTTCACTAAGGAGTTGATTAAGAGATATGGTATGGAGAATTCTTCTACCATGAGAACTCCAATGGGTTTTACAATGTCACTACATAAGGATGAATCTGGAAAACCAGTTGATGAAACCTTGTATAGAGGCATCATTGGATCACTCCTGTATTTAACTGATAGTAGGCTAGATATTATGTTCTCAACATGTGTCTGTGTTAGGTACCAAGCATGCCCTAAAGGGTCTCATTATACTACTGTTAAGAGAATACTGAGATATCTTAAGGGCACACCCAATCTTGGGCTTTGGTATCAAATGGATAGTAATTTTGAACTTACTGAGTACACAGATGCAGATTTTGCAGTGTGAAAAGAAGACAAAAAACACTTCTAGAACTTGCCATTTTCTAGGGAAAAGGCTTATCAGTTGGAGTAGCAAGAAGCAAACAAGTGTTGCTATCTCTACAGCAGAATCAGAGTATATATTTGCTGGGAGTTACTGTGCATAGTTGTTGTGGATTCAACATCAACTACTGGACTACAGTATGAAAGTGAGGGGTTAGATCTGGAATACTCTAGAGGGGGGGAGGTGAATAGAGTATTTAGGGTTTTTATAAAATTTTCAACTACTTTAATCTAGTCCTGGTGCTGCAGGAATTAAATTAAAGCATAAACACAGTTATCCTAACTAGCACAGCCACAGTAAGAAACAAAAGAAAAGAGCAACCAGACAACACAAGAAATTTACAGTGGTTCCCTAATCTGGGTGCATCCACTCTTCTACCACCCTGGTAGGAATCCACTCAGATTTTTGATCAGGTGCCTGACACCAATGAGCTTTTGATCAGGTGCTCAAAAACCAAACCTCAAGTCTTTTGGTCAGGTGACTTGCAACTAGGAATAACTTTTGAAGGGAGTTAAAAACACTTTATACAGTGGGGGTGAGAGATAATTTTGTCTTCTCTTTCTCAAGTTACAACTGAGAAGACTTATGTGGATTTGATGTTAGCAAAGGCTCCTCCTGAGATGTAGAATGGTTCAGGAAAGATGGAGATTTGCTTCAGGGTGATAGGCCTTCAGTCTTTCAGCTTTGACCAGATAAAGTACAGGAACTTCTTGACAGATAGAGGATTTGTTGTCCTTTGAAGTGTCCTGGAGTGTAGAAGAAAGAAGACTCTTGATTTTGATTTGATGTTCTACTTCTTCAGATTGCTGATATTCTTCTGGTCTAGATCATGTATTTCTGTATCACCTTTCTATCTCTTTTTATCTCAGAGTGTTGTCGAGAGAGAGAGAGAGAGCAGCAGAAGATTCTTGATTCACAAAACTAACTGACAGTCTGTTTCTTTCTTACTTAACGAGAAGAAGATGGAAAATCCCTTTTGTATATTCCATATTATCTTCCTTTTGAAATTTGAAATTCTTCTGCATTTAATGCTGACGGCCTGGAGAATGTTTTGTATTGATTGAGTTTCCCCAACTGTCCCATGGAAAAATGGCAAGCAATAATCTTGATGAAGACCGTAATTAATGCTTCGTATAACGGTAATATTCAGAGAATATTTTAGCATTAATTACTCAGGAATTATTACAGTAGGAAAGGGACAGAAGGATGGAAATAACCAAGTGTGGATTCATCGAACAGAAAACAGAAATCGTCGAGTTGAGTCCACAGTTCGTCGAGCTGAGGAGTTGTGTTCGTCGACCAGATGGCATTGACTGTAATTCTGGCTGTAATTAATCCTTAATTAATTCTGCCAATTGTAACTGATTACACAGAATTTGTCGACTTCAATTTCTTATTTCGTCGAGCTGTCTTGAGTTCAGCGATCGTGGACCTGAGCTTGGAGTTCGTCGAGCTGAGACAACAGTTCTTCTTTAACTTCTGGTGTCGACACAACTTCTGTGGAATATGTCGACACAAGTACTGTGTGTCGACACAATGGCTTCTGGTGTCGACATAGTTGGTGTCGACAGATGTTCTGGGTGTCGACACAAGTCTTTTGTGTGTCGGCACAATCTTGCTTCTGGTGTCGACACAGTTGGTGTCGACAGATGTTCTGGGTATCGATACAAGTCTTATGTGTGTCGACATAATCTTGCTTCTGGTGTCGACACAGTTGGTATAGACATATGTTCTGGGTGTCGACACAAGTCTTCTGTGTGTCGACACAATCTTGCTTCTATTGTCGACACAGTTGGTGTCGACAGATATTCTGTGTGTCGACATAAGTCTTGTGTGTTGACACAATCTAGTTTCTGGTGTCGACACAGCCTTTCCTAAGTGTCGACACAATTGCTTGAGTCTCTGGCAGTCTATTGAAGGCTGTAGCCATCCATGTGATGTTGATTCTAAGGACAAAGCATGAAAACATATATCTGACAGGAAAAATAAGCACATGCAACGGATATATATATACACAGTAAGCTTTGTATCAGGAAATTAATAAGTAGTTTCAAAACAACATAAACTTATCAGTTCAGGTTTCACTTTCTCTTCTTCTTCTCCTTGTGTTTATCCTCTTTAGCTCTTTCACCAGGCTTAGTAAATATAATTTCCATGTTGGGATCTGCAGCTTGCACCTTTGACATTGTCATATAAGCATCTCCTATGATATTTAGAGATGTAGCCATTAGGATCACTACTTCTGGATGCAATTTCATGTAGTCATCAACATTAAAGAATTTATTAGCCTTTTCAAACCTGTTGAGCTCTTCCTTCCTGTATTTTGACATAGTAGTATACTCTGATGGATCCTTTTCTTCAGCTCTGGCTTTGTTAATCATAGAAAGACCAACCACTTATTGGAACCTGGCCATCCTAGCTGTTGTTGCTGTTTCAGGATCTTTATATGGTATAGGTGGGGAAGCAGGTCTGTTGGAGCTTTCAGCTTTGTGATGTTCTGGGAATTGTTGCTGTAGCTATTGTTGATGCTGTTGTTGTTGAGGTTGGTGCTGTTGCCTGAAGAGTAGTATCTCTGCTGGCTGCTTCCTGGGTATGAGGACCTACCCTGATGCCTTTTATAAGTTTGAAACTGTGTAGTCCTTTGAGATGTTGTGCCTGAAGCACCAGCAACTGGAGGAGGAGGTGGAGGAGGATCCTTCTTGAATCTTTGTGTAGGAGGAGGTGAATACCTTCTGCTTCTCTTTCTTTCTTTCTGTTCATTTTTAGATTGCCACATCCAAGCAGACATACCCTTATAAGGAGTGATTTTATGAAGGATATAGTAAGGGGTGTCATTTGCTGGATTGGGATTTGGAGCAGGAGGTGGAGGAGCTTTCCTTTTCTTAGAAGCTTTCTTTTTCTTAGGTTCCTCATCTGATTCCTCATCTTCATCATCATCATCATCAGAATCCTGAGGATTGTCATACAGTGAATCCAGTGCTTTAAGAGCCTCTACAGAAATCAAAGGTTTATCTGCCTGAGAGGGAGATGGAAGAGGAGCTGCAACTAGAGCAGAAATGATTTCTGGAGGGGAGGAAACACTAACTGAATCAGCCTTAGGTGGAGATGGAATGGTTGTAGTCTTTGGAGCAGCAAAAATGTCTTTGAGTTGCTTGGCAACTTCAGGACTTATTGGAGAGGAATAAGGAATAATAGCCAAAGATGGCTTAGTATAGTCAGCTGGAGGTAAGCTTCAAATAAGCTGTATCAAAAATTCTCAAAAGATTTACCAAATCTACTGTGAGATTAATAATAAAATCACTAGCAGTATTTATTTCTTCTGTTACTGACTCATCTATGTACATGTCAGTTTCAATAAAATGAATAAAATCAAATAAATCTTCATCATCTGCTGGAAATAAATCTGCATCATCTGCTGCTGCTGCTACTACATCTGATGGAATTGCTGCTACTACTAGAACTGCTGCAGCTTCTTCATCAAGTATCTCCCCCTGCCTGGTTTCAGTGCAAACTGGAGCCAGGCCCCTAACTGAAGAGGGGGCAGCAGAGAGGGCAGAGATTTGGGTAGCAAGAGATGATATAGAAGTAGCAAGAGGTGAAATGGTCTCTGCTATGATGGTTTTTAGGAGGGGAGTAATGAGGGTAATGAGAGAGGAGATGGTGAATGCGTCCAATGGTGGAGTTGCAAATGGTGTGTCAGAAGGTGTTTGAGTGGAAACAGATGGAGAGAAGGTAGTAGTTGGTGGGGTTGGAGGAGGAGCATCTTGCATTTGGTCATCTTGTGGGGAAGGAGAAATGAGGGGGGATAGCAAGTTGAAGGATGGTATGGAGGAGAAATGTGGTGGAAGAGGAGATGAAGGTGTTGTTGGAAGATGAGTATGTGGTGGAGATGTAAGGATGTGGGATGATGGAGGTGTGGTAGTTCGAATGATTGTGTGGGCTATGGAGGGAAGTTGTGTTTGAATTGCTGGAAGGTATGTGGGGTGAAGGAGTGATCTCTTCAGAAGGGTGGGGAGTGGTTCTATCAGCCCTTGTACTTTCAGAAGCTCTTGTGGAAGAGGGAGCCTTGGAGGGCTTTGTGATGGTCCTCTCCCACTTGCCAAAAAGAGTGCAAGTTATCCTCTTACTTACATTTATGAATATGGTCTGGGAGACTAGTGATTCAGCAGCCTTCTCTTTCAAGAAAATCACCAGGATCCTTTCAAAACTGACTTTCTTTTTATTATTCTTTTTCTTAATAAGATCAAAAATGATTTGTGCCAAGTTCACCTGTTTCTTGTTCACCACTGCACACATAACCAGAAATTGATGCCTGTTTATATAATCGTGTGTCGTGTGCTTACCCAGCAAGACTTTCCCAATTATGTCTGCTAGAAACTTAAATTCTGCAGATAGATGTTTCTTCAGTAATTTGCTAGGGTTTTCTTCAGAATAACCCATTTGACTAAGCATCTCATCATACTCTTTATTATCAATCTCTAATGCCTCTTCTCCATTACTTAATCCAAAGACTTCAATTAAAATGGCGGGAGTTAGGGAAACAGTAATACCCACTATAGTGCCGGTCATGATATTGTCATCGGTTGTAGAGGAAGTATATACCCATTCCCTGATTTCTGATCCAGATATTTTGATCCTTGTGGATAGAAGAGTTTTCAATTTCTGGTCGTCAAGAAGTTTTAGGATTTCCAGAAAGACAGGGTCGGCATGTTGGAATGAATCGAAATCCACATCGAATCCGGTATCAAACTTCATTGCTGCAAGGGTTCCCGCTGGAATCGCCATTTGAGTACCTGCAAGAGAAAAATGATGATCAAGTGCAAAGGAATCTAAAGGCGCGGGACGGAGGTCAAAGAAAACCTAGATATAGGGTTTTCCAGAATATGAATCGACAAACTCCGTTCCACGAAAATTTAAAAATTCTTCGATTTGAGGTCGATAAAATAATTTAGAGATAAACAATTCATCGAGCTCAGTCTGAAGATTTGAAGACATTTCGTCGAGCTCCGTTCGATGAGAGTTTTCTGATTCAGATACGTCGATCTCCGATTGACGAAAATTGGTTCACTCACAGAGAGTTCGTCGATCTCCGTTCGACGAATATCTCAAGAACGTTTTCCCAGATCGTCGAACTCCGTTTGACGAACTGTGAAAAATTCGTCGAGTGCAGACAGAAACTAAACTAAGTCTTCTCCATTCATCATTCCAAGCTGATTTATAAAGAACAAGTGCTTTCTCTCATCCAGAGATTTGGTGAATATATCAGCTCTTTGTAAATCAGTGTAGATATAGACAAGATTAACTTTGTTTTTGTCTACACACTCTCTAATGAAATGATGCATAATATCTATATGCTTGGTCCTACTGTGATGAATTGGATTTTGTGATATGGCTATAGCACTTGTGTTATTACAAAATAGAGTTGAATTATTTAAGTTGTGACCATAGTCCAGTAATTGATTCTGAATCCACAACATCTGTGAGCAGCAACTGCCAGCTGCAATGTATTCTGCTTCAGCAGTTGAAGTGGACACAGATGATTGTTTCTTACAGAACCAAGACATTAATCTCATACCTAGGAACTGGCAAATTCCTGAAGTACTTTTTCTGTCTATCCTGCATCCTGCAAAGTCAGCATCTGAATATCTAGTTAAATCAAATTCTGAATCAGTAGGATACCATAGGTCTAGACTAGGACAACTCTTTATATATCACAAAATTTTTTAAATAAAATTAGGTGAGATTTTTTAGGGTTCACCTGAAACCTAGCACAAAGGCATGTGACAAACATAATATGAGGTCTGCTTGCTGTAATATATAGTAGGGACCCAACAATGCACCTATATAGTTTCCGATCCACAGGTTTCCCATGTGCATCAGAGTCTATTACAGTATTTGTAGCCATGTGTGTTTTCTTTGCTGAGACATCAGCCATCCCAAACTTCTTGATAAGCTCTTTAGCATATTTAGCTTGGAAGATGAAAATGCCATCAGAGGAGCTGCTTCACTTGGAGACCAAGGAAGTTGGAGAGCTCAGCCATGCTACTCATTTCAAATTTAGAATGCATGAGGTCAGAGAACCTCTTGCATAATTTGGAATCAGTAGAATCAAATATGATGTCATCCACATATATTTGTACTAACAAAGTTTGATCCTTATGATGTCTAGTGAAAAGTGTTTTATCTACTATGCCTCTAATGAATTTATGCTCTATCAAAAAGCCGGCTAGGGTCTCATACCAAGCTCTTGGAGCTTGCTTTAGACCATAAAGAGCTTTATGCAATTTAAATACATGATAAGGATGAGTTGGAGAAACAAAACCTGGAGGTTGTTTAACATAAATCTCTTCTTTCAGTACTCCATTCAAAATACACTCTTCACGTCCATCTGATACACCTTGAATTTCTTGAAGGCAGTATAAGCCAGAAAACTTATGATGGCCTCCAACCTTGCAACTGGTGCAAGGTTTGATCATAATCTATGACTTCTTCTTGTCTGTATCCTTGAGCAACAAGCCTAGCCTTGTTCCTCACAATTATACCTTGGGCATCCAGTTTATTTCTGTATACCCATTTGGTTCCAATGACTGGGTAGTCTTGGCGTCTTGGAACCAAATCCCAAACTCTACATCTCCCAAATTTATTTAGTTCCTCTTACATAGCAATGATCCAGTGGGGATCCTGCTCAGCATCATGTATAGATTGAGGTTCAACCTGAGAGAGAAAACATGCATGCATCAAGTCTTGGTTGAGTTGATGCCTTGTCTGTACACCAGCTGATATGTCTCCAATCATTTGAGATCTAGGGTGATCCCTTAGTGTGACAAGATCATTTGGTGGAGTTGGTTCAGCAACAGCATTTTGAATTAATTCCTCTTGTGGAATTATATTTGTTGTTGGATGAGGTTCAACTTCCTCAGTGCTTTCTTCTTCACTTTCTTCATTAACTTGTGGAGAAGCATGTGTTGGAAGCTCTTGGGTGAGGCTTAATCCATCCAAGTTCTCACAAGAGTGAGGTACCTGCAAATAATTACTGGTAGAAACTTCTTTCTCCTTGCAAGACATGTTAGTCTCATCAAATGTTACATGTATAGACTCTTCTATTTTTAATGATGATTTATTGAATACCCTATAAGCTTTGCTTACTTGGGAATATCCTAGAAAAATTTCCTCTTCAGCCTTAGCTTCAAACTTTCTAATGTATTTCTTGTTGTTGTTATGTATATAACATATACATCCAAATACTTTAAAATAGTTAATTTTAGGTTTCTTCCCTTTAAGTAATTCATAGGGAGTCCTATTATTCAGTTTATGTATCAATCTCCTGTTCAGGACATAGTTTGCTGTGTTTACAGCCTCTGCCCAAAAGGTTAGTGACATGTAAGCATCTGCAAGTAATGTACCTACAGCTTCAATTAGGGTCCTATTTTTCATTTCAGCTACCTCATTTTGTTGGGGAGTTCTAGGAGCTGAGAAGCAGTGCCTGATACCTTCCATCTCACAAAACTCATGCATAAAAAGAGACTTAAACTCTATATCATGATCACTTCTGTTCAATGCAACATGAGTAGAGTACTCAATCTGTATGGTCCTGAGAAAATCTGTAAGAACTTTAAAGGTATCTGACTTATATCTCAGAGAGGATACCTGAGTGAACCTTGAGAAGTCATCTACAATAACTAAAGTGTAGGATTTCCCTCCTAGGCTTTGCACAGCAATGTGTCAAAAGAGATCCATGTGTAGCAAATACATAATCCTAGGTGAATCACTTTTATTATCTGATTTAAAGCTAGTTTTAGTTTGCTTGCCTAGTTGACAAACCCTGCAAAGACCTTACTTCTTGTAGGGACCAGAAGGTATGCCTCTTACAAGACTGTCTTTAGATAACCTTGCAATGTTTTTCATGATAACATAACCTAGCCTTTTATGCCAAAGTTCATTTTGATTGCAAACAATATTAAGCAAACAAATGTCTGAATTGGCAGAATAGAAATCAACTAAATATATATTTCCTTGTCTATTTCCAATTAAAACTTTTTGGTTTTCTTTATTAGAAATAATACAAGAAGTTGAGTTGAAATGTACCTGATAACTTTCATCACATAACTTGCTTATAGAGATGAGGTTATGCTTGAGTCCTTTGACATAAGTCATATTCTTGAAGGTGACTGCTCCAATTTTCACTTCTCCATAACCTTCTGACTGGCCAAATTTTGAGTCACCAAAGATTACCTTTGGCCCCAGCTTGGACTTATAGTTGATTAGGTTGTCCTTGCTGCCAGTCATGTGTTTGGAGCATCCACTATCCAGGTACCAGGTTTGATTAATCACTGGACAACCCTTTTCCTACAGTAAAAACAGTTAGTTATTCTTGACCTAGGTTACTTTGGGTCCTTTATATTGTTGGTAAGAAAAACTAGATATTACAGAAAACTCTGGTTGAGATTTATATCCTAGTGGGTGATATCTTCTAGGTGGAATTGTCCAGTCAGCTAATGGATTAAATTGTTTCTTAGATTGATTAGAGTTGCTATTGTAGTTATAATTTTTGTTAAGCCTTTCTGGGTTCGACGAAATATTGTGAGTTCGTCGACCAGAGTTCGACGAATTGGGATGAGATCGTCGATCTCTACCTCGAGAATGAACATAGTCATTTTTTGTGCCCCACGTTCGTCGATCTCTGCTCGACGAACCGTACAAAGTTCGTCCATCACAGTTAGACAAATGATTATAGTTAAAGTTTGCGTTCAGAGTTCGTCGATTAGAGTTCGACGAACTATTCATGTTTCGTTGATCTGAGTTCGACGAAATCTGCTGAACTTTATTTTTACCTAAGGTTTTCTGATTTTTGTTATTTTGACCTATTGATTTGGGAATTCCTTTTATGGTTTGTTTATAGTATATTATTTCTTTTCCTTTAGCAGAAATAAACTTGATAGGGGTTGAAAAAATATTTTTCTTGAGAATGAGGGGCAAACTTGATGAAGCACCCAAGCGCAGCTTGCCATTTAGTCTGACATTGACAGTGCTTGTGATGTACATCAGCTTGAGGCTTCTCCCATTGAGAGTTTCCTCAAGTTGTTTAGCCTCACATAACTCAGTCTTTAACAGGATAATTTGTTCATTAGCTAAATTTAATTCATCCTTTAACCTACTGTTTTCAGATGTCAGGGTTTCTTGATTAGCTAGTTTTTCTCTAAGTGTCTTGATTTCTTTTTCTGAATTTATTAGATCTATGCACATGGTTTTAAATTCAGTTCTAAAAGAATCAGAACTATAATCAAAGGAAGAAAGTACCTGGTCAGCCTCAGATTTTGAAGCTTCTTCATTATTAGACCGTTCTTCATCTGATTGGCTCCTGGAAGCATCAATGGCCATAAGGCAAACTTCCTTGGCCCTTGCTTCTTCTTCTTCACTAGAGCTGGAGGGTGTTGATTCTGTTGGGTATTGTTGTTGGGTATTGTATCCACAACGTACCTGATTTGAAGAAGCCCCTAAACAAGCTAAGGTAAATAGACAATGTATTTGATGAAATCTTTTAAGTTGTGCTTGCAGTCATTCCATGCTAAGTACACACCAATGTCAGGGTGCAGTAGGTCAATATACACGGGTCTGCGCGACGTAATCCCTCGTTGAGAAGATCAGTGTGTTGGCCTACGTGTACTCTCTCTATTGGAGTGTACTTATTTTCAAGTACAGGGCTGTGAAAATGCAAGAGCAGACAAGGAGCAAGGATGGTTCAAAGAGCAGCTCATGGGTGGAAAGACGAAAAATCGTCTAAGTGATAATCGACGAGAATCACCAAGTGATTCTCGCCGATTCGGATGGGTCTGTGAAAATGCAAGAGCAGACAAGGAGCAAGGATGGGTTAAAGAGCAGCTCATGGGTGGAAAGACGAAAAATCGTCTAAGTGATAATCGACGAGAATCACCAAGTGATTCTCGCCGAATCGTCGAGAATCACTGGCTGATTCTCGCAGACTCTATCCGGCTACATCAGAGCGTGCAAATCTGTCGCTAAGTCAAAATCGTCGAGCATCACTGGCTGATTCTCGCCGAATCGTCGAGAATGACCTTCGATTCTCGCCGAATCGTCAAGAATCACCTTCGATTCTCGCCGATTTTGCCTTAGGCGAATTTCTGAAGCTCGCTGGACCGGATCAAATGTTAAGGCACTGTTTTGAACCGGGCTTGGGGTTTCTTCTGGTGGGACCCACAACGGTCATAAAGAGGTATACTACTGTATAAATACTCGCGTATTTTTGAACAGTACCCAAGAACAAGATTTGAAAAAGACGAAGCCGAGCCGCCGACGTGACCTAGATCGCGAAACCTGCTCCACCGCCGTCGCCGCTCGTGTCAGTGGATCGCCGACTTTGATCGTGGTTTCTTCCAGATCTCCCGGCGATAG